>VCHN02000014.1:42693947-42885370 GCA_007115665.2 Sequoiadendron giganteum | reverse complement strand
GATCTCAACTCCTTCTGGCTTCCTGGCATACCAATCTTTGAAATTGCTTCAATACGGTCTGGGTCAATTGATATGCCCTTTTCTAAAATGACATGCCCTAAAACCTTCCTTCAGTAACCCCGAATACGCATTTCTTCGAATTGAGAGAAATGCCATACCTTCTGCATCTCTGAAAGATCTTTCTTAAATCCTCAATATGATCTTCCCTTCTCTTGGAAAACATGGTCAATTCATCCATATATATAATGATGCATTTTCAAACTAAATCTCGAAAAGCAATGTCCATAGCTTGCTGAAATGTGGCTCCGGCGTTGATCAAGCCAAAAGGCATTCTTTTGTAAGCAAAAGTCCCCCACTTGGTGGTGAAAGTTGTCTTCAATCTGTCTGCCTCTTCTACCATCACCTCGTTGTATCCGGAATAGCCATCTAGGAATGACATCATCTAGGATCCATTAACAATCTGCAATACTTCGTCCAATGAGGGCAACGGATAATTATCCTTTTCAGATGGTCTGTTCAAATTGCAAAAGTCGACACACAATCTTATCTCACCATTCTTCTTTCTAACTGGTACTAGATTGGCGACCCACATCGAGTGACTTACTAGAAAGATAATCTTAGCTGAAAGAAGCTTCTTGACCTCCTGATAAATCAATGGTTCCAGCAGTGGGTTTACGGGCCTCTATCTCTATCTGAATGGCTTACTTCCTGCCTTCAATGGGATTGTGTGTGTAATCATGGAAGTGTCATACATTTTTAAATCTTCGTAGCCCCAGGCTACCACATCGGAGAATTCTTTTAATGCTTGTACAATACCTTCCTTTTCTCTCGGGGTACAGACTTGTTGTGACCTATTTCACACATCGCCCCATTGCAAATGGGGACCCCCAGTTTCTTTTGGCTTCGCCTTTTGCGTTGCCATTTTGTGAGTTCATGATTTGAGTTTTTGAGAGTCACTCCGACCAAGTTGATATTTTTAACCCATTTGCATGCCTAAACGTCATGGAAGGGCTCGAAAATTCTGGAAGATGAGGATCGCTTGTGCTTTCGATCATTTCTGACACTTCCCATTTTTTAGGGATTTCGTTTTTTTGCTTTTTTGATTTTTGGCATTTTTAGGCCATTCTGGAGTTCCTATTTTTTAGGGATGCTTTTTGCTTTTTTTCTATTTTTAGAAAGCTTCTATTTTGAAAGTCCCACTGGTCATGAAGTCAACACACCTCTAGAATGAGCAAGTCGACAGAAAAAATCAAGGTAAAAGGTGAAAGATTGATAGAAAAATGGCAAAGTCTGAGAAGCTCGCCCATGAGAAGGAATGGCAGACATAGTCTCAAGTCCACCCTTGCCTCTGGCAAGCCAAAGGTAGGCACTGGTAGGCCAAGCATGAAGTCTGCCATGTCTTGAGAAGGCATGAAGTCCACCCTTGGAAGGAGAAGGCTAAAATCCGCCCTAGCAAAGCAAGCTTCAAGTCAGCCCTTGGAATGGCAAGACAAGGCCAAAGTCCGCCCTTGGCAGGGAGATCACAAAGTTCACCTTGGAAGAGGAGTGGATGGCAAGACAAGATATCAAGTCCGCCATGTTAAGGAGAAGCCCAAGTCCGCCCTTGGAAAAGTCAAGTCAAAGTGCGCCCATGACAAGGAGAAGCCCAAGTCCGCCCAACTTTGGAAGAAGAAAATTTTCTAAGGCATTGATCAAAGTACGCCTAGAGAGAGAGGTGACCAAGCTAACATAAAGTTCGCTCCTCAGCAGGGAGAAAATATTCTAAGGCACGAAAGAAAGTATGAATGGCAAGGCAAGTGTGAAGTTCGCCCCTCAACATGAAATAAATTTCTAAGGCATGGATAAAAATGTAAAGTGGCAGAGAAACCTCCAAGTCCGCCCAACTCAGAAGGAGAGAGAAAATTAAATTTTTGACTAAGTATGGATATCTTGAGAAGTTTAAAGTCCGCCCATGAAGTTGAAATTGGCAAAAGGAAATCATGAAGTATGTCTTGGCTAGACAGATGATTGGAGAAATAAACATTTAGCCACGGATAAACAAGTCTAGCCAAGTATCATTTTTTTTTATGTGTTGGAAATATTTTAGCGGGTTGGAAATTTAATATTTGGATATTTTTAATTATTTTTTGACACTTAGGGAAATTTATCTAAAATATTCGATGTTTGGAGAAAATCATAAATAACTTGGAAGAATAATTAATTTGCCTTAGACAAAATTAATTTTGCCGCAATTCGAGGATTAAACGGGTTGGAAAATTAAATTTAATGATTAATTTAATATTTTCCAACAATTTTAAGTGTTCAACACTTAGGCAAAATTTTAAAAGGAAAGAAAATTTGAAGATTTCGGATGGAGGTGGCACCAAGATGAAATTAGAAACTTGCCTCAAGGATTCTGAAAAGGATTAGAAACTTGCAAAACGAAGAAAAGAAAACAATTCTAAAATTGAAAAAACTCAAGAGAAAAGAAAGCAATTACCAAGGAAAATCGCACTTCTCAGCCATATAATGAGTTTCAGCAACTCATTCTTCACAAGCTCAATTGAGAAGAAGTTTAGCTCTCTCAAATCTGCAAGAGATAAATTTTGGAAGAAGAAATATCGAGAGCAATGTCGATTTTTCTCAGTAAGAGATAATTTTAAGCTGGAGAGCGTGATATTTTTTGAAGTAGTAAATTATTTCTTGGCTGAAAGGCATACTTCTCAGCAAATTGGCGCACCTTTTGATTAAATTTTCAGAAGTTGGAATTAATTCGCAGCCAAAAGATATTCTCGAAGGTTTGGAAATCAATTAGCAAGGCTCTTCTATTCTTTTCCAATCTTCTGCAATCATTCCGGCACAAAATTTGACAATCACTTAGCGAATTTCTCCACTTACAGCTTGCTTTTTCGCAGAAATTCATATTTTAAACAAGCTGAAAGTATAAATTTATCGGATAAAATCTCGAAGTAACCAGATTTTGAAAGTTCTTATATTATTGTTAATTATTTTTGTATTTGCAGGTTAATGACCACCCGGGGAAAACCATCTAGACAAGCACAAATGAAATTCGCCAGTAAGGGGCTACAATCGGAGTCCAAGATTAATTCGAAATGGAAAAATGTCATGGACACCAACCTCGAGCACGTCAACTTCAAAGAATTTAAAAGGAGGATGTACGGGCACAATAGATTCTTGCCAACACCCATTGCCAGATGGATGACGAGGAACAGAATTGTTTAGGCTGCCAGATTCCCACCTGCAGTTGAGTGTGCTGAACTGATGGTAGAATGCGCCCTTCACTATAATGCACAAGACAGGCAGATTGTTGCGCCTAACGGGAGGATACTAGCTCACCTTGGAGAGTTAGCTATACAAGAAGCCTTCGGCATCCCGACATATCATAGAACTTCCTACAAAAGTAAGGAGGATGCAAAGAAATTATATGATGAAAAACTTGACCTCTGCGCCGCGAATATCAATAAATCATGGCTAGAGAAACCAAGAGCTTCCGCCAAAAAGACACCCAAGAAGTTGTTGTGCACGAACTTCAAAGAAGATTATGGAGACATCATCATCTTGCTAAACAAAATAGTTGGGAATCCTTAGGGCGCGCCTTTCGAAACATGGATGTACTACTTTATCGAGGAAATCACTAAACGGCTAAAGATGTTCAATTGTTCTCGTATGATAAGCAACAACCTCCATGAATAGCTGGTCAATCTGGAAAAGACAAAGACATTTTATATGAGCTCGTACGTCATTTACATGCTAGCTAGGACATACCGGTATGCAGGCTTGATCTACAAAGGTGTGGTCGGCAATGGAGAGAATGAGCTGAAGCCCTATGACTACTATCCACAGCTGCAACTAAGTGAGAAAGCCCATTTTGGACGGGCACATGATGCTTTCCTCATGTATATAACAAGAATACTTCAAGGAGGGACGCACCAAAGGTTGACTCACGAAGCCAAGATTTTGATCGAAAAATATGGATCTTGGTTCATCCAATACCCAAGATACACGTACATCAGAGTCTGAGGATTCAGTGGGAATCCCTATAGATTGCCCATCTTTCCTACCAACAAGATGGTCTTGCTTGAAGTACTTATACAGTTGGAAGATTATCAGAGCTTCCAGAGAACAAAACAGAAGACGGCAATTACTTTCCCCTTTTTCATCGAGAACATGCTAGAATCATGTCTGTCGGCACAAGCAGCTGAGAGTGCCAGGCTGGAAATACAGCGGTACCTGTTCACCACATATTAGTCTAGAGAGAACTTTGACCCACATCATCATATCAAGACTATGGACGGGAGAAAATACAGGCATAGAGTCGAGTTGGAGGACTTCTGGGCAGATGCTGCAGATGAGTATGAGGTCAGATGGAGGTTGTGGTCCAGACTGCTAGTGAGCTTGATCAAAACAACTGAACTTTGCCGAGTGCCCAATCAGCTCGAAGATGATGGAGAGCAAGTACATCCATGCTTTGATGAGAGTTGGCCTCTTCCTGCTATAAAGTGGTCTGAGCACGAACATGTGGACTTGAACACCCTGATGAGACTAGTAATCAAGTACTCTCAGTGGTGGGTCGATCAACAGATCCAGGAGCTGAGGCGGAGGAAGGTGACACCTACCTTTGACAAGTTGAGCGAGAGGAGTCTTACTCCTCAAATGCGGAAGCTTCTCATGGCGTAGAGTTGATGGAAGCTACTACTTCCAAGAAAAGAAAGGAAGTAGCTGTGGATAGGGAACCTGTTCAGAAATGAACAAAGATAGAGCCTTCACGCTCTGCCACATCCAGGAAGATTGACGAGATATTGGCCACCATAGATGATTCATTGGCCAACATTGGAAACCCTCCAATTCCCAAGGAGAATGTGGAGCCCATTCAACTGGATAATGATCAGCTACCATCCCCCACTAGCACAGAAATACTTGGATCAGATGATGAGATGGGCGCCCAAAATGATGATTTTCAGGAGGGAATGATTTCAGCCCTCAGAGGAATTTTGGATGCTCTGAACAGAGAAATTGTGCAAGAGGAAGATGGCATACAACAACTCATGATCCCTAACTGGTTGAAGGAGAGAATGAAAATACAGGCACTAGTTGAGACGCAAGAAGAAGATGATGCTACAGATTTCTTATCCAAACTTGAGCAAGTTTCAGTCAAGAAGCTGGCTAAGAAGTTTTCCACTATACAGAGGGATGAAGTTGGCAACCGGTCTGTGCAAATTGCAGTGCCAACAGTGGACAAGCCACAGGAGGATATAGCTCCACATGAATATGTTGTCACTACCATCGACTTGGGCCCAACCACAAAAGGCCAAGAAGTTGAAGATTTGGACAATTCAGTGTCCACTATCAAGGCGAGGTTGGGCAAAGAAGTGGCAAAGAGGAAAGAATGCCAAAAGGAGATTGAGCGCTTGAAAGAATACATACAACATCTGACCAAGCCGCTTGATCAAGATAATATAGTAGCTCCTGTTCTTCTGAATCCTTCACAAGAAGTAGCTAAGGACATGGAAGAAGACATGGTCACAGCTAGAGAAGCCAAAGAATGGATAGTGGTCAAGGGCGTAGAAGCAGATACATTCTTGAAAAGGTTGACATTAGTCTACGATTAGGCCACCTCATTGCTCTCTAGATTGGCTGCCTTGGCGGAAATGTGGGAAGGTCTCCTGGATGTATAGGAGAGAATAATTTCATGCCTCAGAGTTCTAAAAGGGGTCTCGAAGCAAGAGTTAATTAACGGGGGCATCATAGCGACAGGTGTGGCTTATGATTTTCATACTTGGTACTGGGCTTTGACGGCATGAAGTGAGGTCTTGGAAAGGGTGAAGGTTGATGGAATCAGAGTGGAAGAACAGGTTAAGGGGATCCAGAACAAAATCTTCAGCATGACTACCGACATGTTAGACAAGGAACTCATACGGGAAAATAATTTACAATTGGAAGGTTTGAAGAATAAAGTTCAAGAAAACTTCTTTTCTATCACGAGGCCTATCTTAAGACAGAACTAGGTTAGAATGGCGAACTTTTTAGCCATCCAGGAGGTCTTTGTGAGGATTGGGCCAGAATGGGAAGACATCTTTGCCAAGTGCGCCGAAGGCTTGGACGGGCTAGAGTTTAGGATCGGCATGCTCCCCCAGGTCACTATGGAGGAGATTGTCTCGATTGCATCCAGATTCATCGAACACACGGCAACTCGAGAGGATAGGAATGTACTTCCGTGAAAGTAGCTCCAAGTGCCACCTTACTCTTTGTCAACTCATTGTTCACTGATGTTATTTGGGAAACCCTAATTAGGGTTTATTTGTTTTAATCTTGGCCGCTGGCTTGTTTTAATCTGGGCCACTAATTTCTTTCTGAAACTCTATATAAACTTGCGTACTCTCATTTTAAATGTGTGAAGTGTGTAGTATGAGATTGTTATGTTATGCCATTTCCATTAATAAAAGCTCTTGTGCATGATTTGCCTAGAATCACTCTTATTTTCAAGTGGTGTGCAAGGTTTACATATTCTCCTTCAACACTTAGATTAAAGTTAAATTAGCATTTTCATTTGAATGTTTGTTAGTAAATGAAAGATCTGATAGCGGTGATTGATGAAATCTAGCTCATACTTTCTTTGGATAGATGATTTGTATCCAATGTGTAAAGTTATCCTGAGCTCTTAAATTGTGGATGCTTAACTTCAGTTTGAATAATTATTAGTTCAGACATGAAAATTATTATCACCTTCGTTGAAGGTTGCACCCACTTTGCGTAGTTGTCCCAAGGAGGCGAAACAAAGTGTGGTTATTTCGTTTCATCCAATCATTGTCGTCTCTTGAGTTCTTAGGCGTAGTTTAGACTCCTAAACCCTTATCTATTTTCTTTTTTTTTTGGAAATCTGAAATACCCCAATGAAAAGAGCAGTCAATGAAAAAACCGTCTAAGTCCTTAGCTTGTGAACATATTCTAAAGTAAGTCCCTTTGTGATACCAGCATATCACAACGCCCATTGATCTTATCCACGTGTCATGACCTGACGAAAGAAACCTTGGAGTTACTATATGATCTTCTTTGCAATCTTAGCATATGCAGCAACTTTGTTCAAGAGAGGATAGAATGTCTTTGGGCATTTTATTCTGTGTTCGGTGAGTATTAAAACGCACACCAACAAGACTTTACCAACAAAAACATTCTTTATCCACTCCTCAGTTCCCAAGTTGATGGCTTCACACTCATTGCCCTAAGTACTCTGATTTCTACTCAGTCTATCAGGATCAAAAAATCTTTCCAATTCAACCATACCTCTAGGAATAACATTCGTCTTTAAATTTAAGATCCCTTTAGCGTCAAACTTTGCTTCTTCGGTTTCTTCTTCATCTATGATTTGTGCTTCGAACACTTTGGAACTCGTCAAGAACTCTAGAATCTTCTTGTCATCATCGAACACTTGAAAATTCTTTATGTTGTCTAGGATCGAGGGTGTGGAGATCAACTCCACTGTAAACTTCTTCAAACCCTCCATGGCCAATGGTTCTAGTGAACTAGCTGCCTACGCGAGAGAAGTTGCCACTGGATTTCTGGATCTGTACACCTACTTGATATTAAATGAGTCGAAGCTCTCGATCAGGTCCCAGACTCTGTTCCGATAATGGCCTAACCTTTTATCATGACAGGTGTACTGCTTTCTTACTTGGCGGACCACTATGTCTGAGTCTCCATAAGTGTGCACAATTTTAGCTCCCTTTTCTATTGCTAGGATCAATCCATGAATTAGTTATTCATATTCAGTGACATTGTTTGTACAAGATAACTAGAGTCTATAAGCACCTAAATATGCTTCTCCCGTAGGGCTAATAAGTTCAAATCCCACTCTATTTCCTTTCTTGGATTTTGATCCATCAAATCTCAAGGTCCATACTTGATTTTCCATGTGACTGCTACATGTATCTTCTCGTTCATATGCGTTAAAGGCTAAAATTTGCACCCTGTTAAACTATACAAGTTTAACAACCTTGCCTAACATGGGATTCATTTTTGCATGTGGGAAATGCGTAACTAGAAATGAAACCTCCGGATTCTAGGCCGGTTCCTATTGGATAATCACTGATAACTCCAAAAAACTAACCTGAACTTATGGGGAAAAAGATAGAAGTTACTGAAATGAACCTAAGATCTTAAAATCTAAACAAGAGAAACAGGTGATACACCAAATATGATATGAGAGCTCAAATACAGGTAACTAAGAAGGATTACTAAATTATCTGAGTGAATAAAACACTTCCTTTCTGTATAGGCTTGCATAAGTATTTTGCAATAAAGTCTGAAAAGTGAACCAAAATAAGAAGGAAAACAGATGCCTCTCCTATGAGCTTCACCCTTAAAGACATGAACTACAACCTGCAAACAAAAATACTTTTCTGCAACTAGGTGTTTGAGTGAGACAAAATAACATGGAATACTGATTATTCACTGATTACCTTTATCAAATCACCTGTAAATACACACAGAATTGCAGAAAGAAGAGAAGGCTCCAAAATAAATTCAGATAACATAAACTCAGCTGTTGTTACTTGTATTTGATCTTCCAAAAAGAGTTACAAAGTCTGCACCAAAATGCTAGGACACCAAAATGTCACATAAGCCTCCTCTGCATAATCAGAACTGCTTACAATGAATGAGGAACAAGAATTTATAGAAAAGCCCTCTCAAAATTCGGAATTGAACTTTGGGTCCAAAAACCAAGGTGATGTCAAAATCTCCTCCAAACAAGGAAGGTCCAAAAAAACCTCCCCTACTTGCATACTTTGAAGAAAACTTGCTTTTAATGCTGGATTTGACTACTTGGCACTAAGTCTCTGAAAGTCATTAAATGACTTCAACTTGTATTTTAAAACATTTATTAAACCTTGCAGCAAGTCTTTGAATGTCATTAAATGACATTAAATGTGACCTTGACTTGTATTTCAAAAATATCTGAATTTTTATCAAAATGATCAAAGTCTTTGAAAGTCATTAAATGACTTCAACTTGTATTTTAAACATTTATTAAAAAGTGATTCATAATTTATCACTTTAAAATAAAGTTTTACAATTTGACAGAAAATACAAGTGGAAAGACTTCTGATTCATCTAGAACATTTCATGTTTGCATTTTTAAAATATCTTTAATTAAAATGATTTATAATTCATCATTTTAATAAAGATTTAAAAATTTTAGATGCAAGTTGATGACATTTCACTTGAAGTTGAAGCTCTGCATTTTACAATATCATTTATTCAAAAATGATTTATAATACATCATTTTGAATAAATTTACAATTTTGAATAGGATGCAAGAGATAGAATACCACACTTTGCATTTAAAAATTATTTGATCTTTATCAAAATGATTTAATAGATCATTTTAAATAAAATATTTTAATTTTTTAAATCAAATGCAAAAATAAAAATAAAGGCTTTACTAACAAAAGTCTATAATTTCGATGAAAGACTTTTGTTGCCAAGCATAATTGATAAAACCACGACTTAAGCATGAGAGAGGAAAAAAATAAAAAGAAAGAAAAAAAACTTAAGGCAGTTCGTTGCCTTCTTCCTTTTGGTCGAATTAAGGCATTAACCCTAAAACGAAATGACAAACTTTCATTTCATTTTCCTTGTTTCTCTTTGCTGGGCGCCGCCATGGAGAAAAAACCCTCTGCGTTTTGCTATAATTCGCGCCATAGCTCGCATTCTTCTTAGATTTTCGTGGGACGTGGGAAGACTGAAGGTAAGCTCGATCTGGAAGTTTTCCCTATTTCGCTTTTCTTTGTTAAAAGCAAAAGCCTTCAAGGCCGCAGCCTGTATGTAACAATCTCTGATTTCCCTTGCATTTTATAATGTCATTTTTCTGTTCTGCCGCCATGGGAGAGCTCGAACCCTGTATTTTGCGAGCTCCAAGGAGCTGGACGTGGCTCCAAAGCTATGAGTTCTTTTCAAACTGTTCCTGAGGTAATTCGTTCAATCTCCTTTAACAATCTCTCTTTTTCCTCCACTAAATCTACATTCTGTTTTTGCAATTCCTCTATCTACTTGGTTTGTTCAGAGTCTTTTCTATTCATGAAAGACAGATTAAGCTTGAGAGAACGGACTTCCTTTTCAAGTGTTTGACTCCTCTTTGTCCACTTCAAAACCTGACCCTCCTGAAGATGTCACAGACCCCATTCGCCTAAGAGGGTTTGCCTTCTTTGAATCTGCTTTAAGAAATGTTTGGAACGGACTTTCACCAAAGCCTTTATCTTTCACATTGTTATCTAAATCTCCATCTGCTGCTCGCTTTCTAGAGCTTTCACACCTTGAGACAGTTTGCCATGAGCTGACTGGATCTTCACATGTTGTCACACCAGTAGAAAGCACAGGAGCAGCAGCAGAGGATTCACTTTGTGATGATTCTTGTGACATTGCACTTGTTTGTAACTGATTTGGAGCTACATCTAATGCTTTTGTTTCCCTATCCTGATTTAAATGAGTAACTTGTTGTGCTTGCTCATTCTCTTTCACTTGGATAAGCCTAGCTGTTTGCACCCTTTCTTCAGGCTCAGGAACTTGAAGAAATGAATTATGATTTTGGCCCATACAGTAAATATTTTCATCATGAACATAAGGGCCAAAAGCATTATCTATTGGGATTCCCTTATTAAATTGGTTAGCTCCTAATTTCTTACACTCCAATGTCCCTTTCAGCATGCTGACAACAGAAGACACTGAATCCATAGCACCTACTGGCTGTGTACTTCGTCCTTGCCATTAATACTTGAGCTGGAGCTCGTTTTTTAGAAATTTTCCATGTATTCTCCTCCTGGGCTCGACCTTTGAGCATTTTGCAATGAAAACCTCCATATGGGTATTTGACTTTATAAAATAAAATGCACTCTTCTGCCTTTCTGTTGTAAACCCCATGTGGATTTGACTAAAAATAAAAAATAAAAACTGTATTTTAATCTCTAAACCCCATGAGAACATTTTTTTTATATGAAGAAAAAGGTAGTCTGAGTAAAATTCTGTGTCTGAGTATTTAAAAATCTGAAAGAAACTTCTTATCTCTGCATTTTGCTGAGATTTTTACGGCTGCATTCTATTTCTGAGTTTTCGACTGTGAATATGTTCTGCAAATAACATCATCATGTTAGCTGTAGTTGATGCAAACAAAATGTATTGATTTTTTTCTGCTCTTTCAGCAACTTAGCATTGTAACTTTCATCAGCTTGGCTGTAACGTAATATAGTGATATGAGTGGCAAAATACGTATTCGTTCCTATGTTTGCTGCTCTCTTTTTATATCTTTTGATATCATCTCATAAAACTCAGCAAGATGGCATAATGTTGTTCTCATGAAAACTGAAAACGACGCATTCTGGAAATGAACTTAAAATGCAGCATTGCTGTCATTTACTTTTTTCATACCCTTTGTGGTGAAATTTGTAAGAAATTTGCATAATACAAAACAGATTTTATGATGTTCATATTGCACTTAAACATTTGATGAGCTGGGCTCAACCCTTGTGGGAGCCACATTTAACCCCACTCATCACGAAACTGATAAAAAACAGCAATATTGTATTTCCTGTTTCTGCACATGACACAAAAAGTTAGTAAAATATGATAGATTCGAAAGGCTTCTTTTGATGTTCTGCTTTTCTTTAATCGTTTGGTGAATGCATTATTGAATGAGATCACATCTCTGTTGGTAGCGTAGGGATAAGGTAGGAACTGATTTGTCATTGCTCTAACGCCATTCTTCACAATTTTGCAGATAAACCTTAAAGCCGGAGCTGGCTGCGACACCAAAGCTGGACGAGTTTCAACACACAACTTCAACAGTGATTCGTCATTCCAGGCAATGACGAATCACCCTCCTTCCTTATTTTTACGCTATTTTCAGCTGTGTGTTCATTTCTTTTATGTACTCAGCATTTGATTTAAAAATCAAATCAGGTTACTCCCACGGCTTGTGTGGGACTTCAGCTTTTTAACATGAATAAAAACAACATTACTTTGCAAACAATGAGTCTTTTTTCTGTTTCAAACATTAGCAAAACAACACCTGAATTCATTTTCAGAATGTGATGAATACGTAGGCAGCAAAATGCTACAGTAGTGAAATTTGGATAACAATGCCTCTGAATGTTCTTATCTTTTGTAGGCTTAATTTTCTCACCTTTTACCAATTTCCCCATGGGAGAGCTCTTTCTTTTATCAATCTCTTCATGTTCCTTTTCTAAAGAAGCCTGCGGAACCCTCCTTGAGACTTGCTCTATGGCCATCTTGCACATGGCACATGTGACTTTTGGATGGAAATCCTCATGAATTCTACACCAATTGGGAAGTAACATACTTTTGATAGAGGCATCCTTTCCTAATTCTATATTCTGCTTGATGTTCTTGAGCACAAAATTCCTAAAATTCTCAAACATTCCTTCACTCTCACTTGAGTCATCTTCAATTAACACTTCAGTAGAGGAAGATGCATCTTCCAAGAGTCTTTCTTCATTCACACTCTGCAACATGAGGACTTCTTGCTTGAAGGGCTTATATGAGCCCAAATTAGTTTCCATAAATAACACTTCATTATCTTCACCATATTCCATGATCATTAGCCTGAGTCGTGGTGTGCTCTCTACTTTTATTTGATTCAGAATTCCTCTCCAGGGCAACCACATGTGAGAGAAGTCAGTTGAAATGTATCCATTCAACTTTCGGGACCAATCTTTGCTTAGCAGCATGCCATAACCATCTGGTATATCCACAACTGAAATGTCAATATGACTCTAGATTCTGGGATCTGCAGCCAGCTGCATGTGAATGTCATTCAGTTCTCCAACAACTGGAACTTCAGTTTTATCCAATTGAGTCACCTTCTTGTTGGTGTGGAGTGGGATTGGACCCAACCTCTCACATACCTTTAAAGGAAGGACGTTGCTTGATGCGTCGGAGTCAATCAAATAGTTATGTAACATCTTTCCAAATATTCTAATAGAAACCAGGAATGGGGCCGGTTCATCTTTCCCTTGATAAAACACTACTGGATTTCTTCTTTCTTCCGCCAAATTGCCTCTTTTCTCATCTTTTCTATCCAATTGAACTTGTCTATCTTGAGCAACACTTCTTGTATTCAGTTTTTGTTCTATAGTAGCACCAGGTTGAGTACTCATCTCGGCCTTTGTCATTTTAGAGGTGCTTGCAGACTCTAGCACCATACCCTCGAAATTTTGAGACTGTTGTTGAGCTTCCCAATTGTTATAGGACAACTGGGGCACATTTTGCACCACATTTGTGTTCTGCATGGGACGAGACTGGGTGACAACAGGAGGATTTCTTGGTCCACTGGGTGCCTCCTGGGAAGTATTCCTCATGATGGGAGTTTCAGTCAACATTCGCAAAAGGGTGTCTCTAATCTCCCGAATCTTCATCAACTCACAGAGAGGCAAACTGACCTTTATCTTCTTAAACTCTTCCAACACATAGGAGTTGAGCCTCTTCACATCTTCTCTAGGGAAATTTCCTTTTTGTCCACATTTAGTCTGGTAAATAGGCTGTTGAGTAGTCTGTGGTCCACCTCTGCCTTGTGTTGTATTTTGCTGCTTGTACTCTGGAGAGTCTGTTGATGTGCCTTTTGTGGGCCAGACGAATAAAAGTTGCCCAACGGTCACTCTATTCTCTCTTGATCAAAGTGTCCCACATGCTAAGATTGCTTGAAAGTTCATGTGTTCGACTCCAAGGTTCCTTTTATCGCGAATAGACTCAGTTGGTTGATGTGTTTTGCTGGTTATTTCAAGGGGACTTACGTAGTTGTTCAACTCCGTGAAGCAATTAGGACATGAATGATTTGGCGATATTGTTCTGGTATCTAAACTGACTCGGAAAATGCAGAATTAAAAGGGGATAGGGATAGGGATTCTACAGATCTACTTCTAAAAGGGTGGAGGACGAAGATCGACTTAAACAATCTTCAAACCAAACTTCGCTTTGTCTTCTTTCGAACAACTCCGACAAAGTTGGTGCAATCTTCAAAGGATGAGAAAATGTTCAAACTATGACACAACACGTTCATACCGTCAACACGACGCATACAAACACATGAACCATAATCGAAGTTAAGTGCTGATACTCCAGTTGACCACGCAAGGCGAACTTACCATCAGCAAGTCCGCTAGTGGTATGGACGAGAAGACTTGCTCAAATCACAACGCCACACTCCACAGCTAACAACTACTTGCATGAAATAAAATCTATTTTACTCTATCTACCTTGAATTGGAAAGACGAACAAGCCTTGCTAGCTACTCACAATAGAAGATAGAACCACCAAACAATGATAAATCTTTATATTATGAGAGTGTTCACAACAACTTCTTACAAAGTCCTCAATGGGAAAACTTCCTTTCCTCCTCAATCTAAACTAACTTCTAAGCTCTACTCTCTAACTTCTATCTCCAATACTCTCTAGCTCTGATCTATCTCTGATTCTAATTCTAATTAATTACAAATGAGGGGGGATGCCCCTTTTATAATAAGTCCAATTCAGTGGACGGTTCAGATCAAATTACAATGAAGGGCTCAGATCGAGCCACCTATGCCCTGATTAGGGTTTCTGCCCTAAAAACCGCCACAGAGAGGTGGAGCCAAAAGTGAATGCCTGAGAATATTCTCCACACTCCCTGGGGAATCATAATAGACAATTAATGCCCACTACCATCAATGAAAGATCCTCATCAAGCGGTAGCGTTCCACTTTAACCTTCTCGGGATAGCAGAAGCTTCGATCAGCAGGGTTAATCTTCCTTCGACCTCACAATGGCCAGAGATGGTGGAATATGGTTGAGCTGGAACTCCAAGACTGCTACCGTCTGTTCGTATCTGATGCAAGATTTCTTCCATGTCACTAAGGCGTCCTGGGTATGCTGAATTATACTAGAGAACGTGGAGACATTCTCAAAGTCATCCAGGACAAGTGACCTCGCAGCTGAGAAGAATGGAGGCAATCTACCCTTCAAACCATCAGCAGTTATCTCCCCTGGGACCAACTTTCTAGCAAATATGGCTTCTAATGTATTGAGGACTCCCCCCAAGATGTTGCCCATTGCCTTCTTCACTTTAGCTGAATCTGCCCTTGCTGCGTCGTGAAATCCACGGCCTGTGACCACCGAGGAGTACCAACTGGTGAAATCGTACCTATCACCTCTCTGAATTACACCTCCATCCACTAAAGTTTCTAGAGGTACATGCATCAAAGCCCCCAAACGAAGTACAGTCTTCGTTTGATAGATGCGAGTATCACCCCAGGCCTGATCTACTATATCCATCCGTGCCAAAATATTTGAGGCCTGTCGATAAGCATCGGCAGGGTCCTCCATGAATTTCCCTGTCTCAGTATGAACACGGCTAACCCACTTGTCCGCCTCCGTTTCCATTTTCTTCAAATCCTCTAAGGCAACAACTGACTCATTCGGAAGCTCCGATGGACGTTCTACTGTTGGGTCTGCTAGTTCACCTGGACGTGCTAGATTCTGCATATATCCTATCAAGGTTTTGTGCTCCTTCTTCAATTTCTTATACTTCCCCTCCGTGCGGAGCAATTGATCCTTCAATGCCTGATAGGAGTTATCGAACTCCTCGATAACTTGGGCTCCCGTAGGACGACCCAACTCTACTGTGGTGATCACATAATTTGCAGGCCTCTCCTCGGTTCGATCACAATCTTCCCTCGGAATAGCCACCTGAAGCGTGCGGGAACCTGACTCGTCGGTCGAGATCTTTGAAAACTTTCGGGCCCTTTTCTTCTCTGGTGGCGCGCTGATCCTCCTGAGGAACTCTTCCATCTCAATGGCCGGATCCGTGTCATCCTTGGGTTCTCTCCTCATTCTGTCGGAAAGCCAATCAGGCACTGTCTGCT
The DNA here is from genome assembly GCA_007115665.2 of Sequoiadendron giganteum. Classification (NCBI taxonomy): domain Eukaryota; kingdom Viridiplantae; phylum Streptophyta; class Pinopsida; order Cupressales; family Cupressaceae; genus Sequoiadendron; species Sequoiadendron giganteum. Next base: position 42,869,465 of record VCHN02000014.1, on the reverse strand, counting down.
GTGGATTACAAATGACAAGGGGCTGTTCTTCTGTTGCCTCCATCTCGTGTACTTCCTCTCTTCTTGCACTGGTCTGCTCAGGCTCATCCTCCTCTATAAGCTGGGTATCTCCCGACCCTTGGGTCCCCTGTTCTGTGTTTTCCTCTTCTTCCAAAGCCGTGTCCAACATCTGCTGAAAATGGGTGTCGGCCATTGTTTCCTCTTCCTCCTCCTGTTGGCCGCCCCTGGATAAACTGATACTAGCTGATTCCCGGGCGTTGGGCTGATCTACCTCCTCAAGTCCCCGCTCTTCCTCTAATCCTGCCCTCTGATCGGCAAATAATGAAACCACTCTTAAACTTGAAGATTGAGTTTGTGAGTGCACGGGTGATGCTTGTTCTATCCTCAACGGTATCGGCTGGGTTGGCACTTCCACTTGTGCCCTCGATGTCTGAGCAATTTGTTTCCCTCTTTTTACCGATAACGGCCTTGGGTCACCCATCAAGCTGTAAGTGAGGGCGATCGACTTGCTCTTAAGTCTGCATACATGTTTGTCGACCCAAGTCCTGGTAAAAGTCATCACCGGGATAGAAAGAGTGTCCAAGTCCATGATCTCTGGCTCGGACCAATCAGGTGGTGGGACAGGAGTATCCCTAACTGACCCATATTCGGGTTGCATGACGTTGACATCCTCCTCCACACAGTCGAGAATTTGGAATAATCTCACATTCTCTAATCAACGGGAGAAGTCCCGACGTATTCTTCTTATCGGTACCTCATGCTTGCATTGCCAGAGTCCTCGGATAGACTCATGTAGAGTGATAGCACGTTACGTACCATCAGGATGTTCCCGTAAGGATCGAAATCCTGCCTGCCTGTGATATGACAAATGATAAGATTGCAGCTCATCCTCTGCCTCTCGGGCTGCCTGCAAAGAGGGACACACCTCAATGGAATTTCCCATGGTGATAGGGAAATCAAGCCCACCCTTCTTTTCCTTTTCTGAATCTTATCGTAGGCAATCAATTGCCTAGATATCTCAAGCATTACTATGTGATCAGTGGGGTATCGTGGTAACCGATACGGATACGAAGTGAACCCCTGCAGCCTAATATATGTGAATTTCGGGAATTGGATGAGCCAATACCCATATTCCTCAATCAATGTCTGTGCTTCTTTAGATATTCTCTGCTGCGTCCTTTGCTGAAGCGTCCTCGCAATGTGCATTGTGAATGCATCATTTGCCGTTTATAGTTGGCAATGTTAGCTAAATGTAGCTGTGTGCAGGCTTCATGGATTTTGAATTGACCAGGGGCACAGCCGATGGGCTCTTTGTACGAAATCCCTCTGTACTTAGTCATTCTGGCCAACATGTAAATTACATATGAGCTCATGTAGAAAGTCTTCGTCACCTTCAAGCTCCTGAATTGCTCATCGATATGGTTGCTAATCATCCTAGCCCAATCGACACACTCTTTTCCTTCCAAGATGATCTCGATGAAGTAGAACATCCAAGGCTCGAAAATGTAAGCCTGTGCACTCCCATTCACCCGACTCAGCATCATTATCAAATCACAATATTCTTGTTTCACGTCCTCGGCAATTATCTGCTTTGGGAGCTTAGTGCGGGGTGGCCTCGGCTTTTGCATCCACACTCTGTTGATGACTGCAGTGACTCTTTCGAAAGAGGAAGAGTACATCTTATCTGCTCTCTTATTTGTTCTGTATAACATCTCCTCAGCAGTTGGAATCCCAAATGCCTCTCCGATGGCATCCGGTGTAAAGTTGGCGAGCAGTTTACCATCCGGAGAGACAATCGTCCTACGTTCTGGCTTGTAGTGATTGGCGCACTCCATAATTAGCTCCGGACACTGAATTGCTGGCGGAAAACTAGCAGCTGCGTAGATTCCACTCTTCATTATATTATGTGCCGTGACGGATGGTTGATGGCCCCTTAGCCCGAACATCCTCGATTTGAGTGCATTCAGATTAAATGAACCAAGGTTGGTGTCATTCAATCCTGCCAACTTTGAAACTATTGCTGACTTTGGGAGAAATGGCTTAGCGAGCCTCTTAATCATTGCCTGCCGGGATGAGCCAGCCTTGCCTGCTTCAGTGTTTGCAGCTCTGCCTGCGGCTCTGCTTGTTCCTGCAACATCCTTTGCGCCAGCCATCTGCAAAATAAAATAGAAGAATAAGCCAGACTGCAGATTTTTAAAAAATAAAACAATTCCCGAGATGGCTGCGAATACGGAGTTAGCTTTGAAAATAAAATTTCTCAGCATAAATTTCTAACTCCAAACCTCGTACTGTATAAAAATCTCTGAGTTTAGAGACAACTCTCAGCAACTGCACTTCTGACTGGTGAAGAAAAAACGCAGCAAGCTAATAACTTTCAGCAATGTAGCTAATTTCTCCAGCACAAATAGTTCGAACCTTGACTTCACTTTGTCAACTTCAGCAGTTAGAGGAATAAAGAGTTGCCAGCAATATGAAATTTCAACTTCCTCAACTTCTCAACGTTTAAACTTCGCAGCAACTCCACTTTCAGCTCTTTGAGAATTAAATTCTCCAGCAACTCCGGAAAATAACTTCAACCTTCAACTTCGAAGTTGCAGCAACACACCTTCAGCTTTTGAAAGAAAGAGTCTCGGCAAATGAAATTTTCTCCAGCACTTCGTACTTTCAGCAACTCAACACTCCGAAATAAAATAAACTCTCACAGAATTTCTCTCCTCAACCACTTGGAAAATATTTCAATCTCTCCAGAACTTCTTCAGCAACTTCAACTTCGAAACAATGTGAGGAGAAATGAGAGAAGAGATTGTTTAAATAACTTTTCCCGGAGAATCCTGCTAAGTAGTGCTGGGGCTATTTTTAGCACCTTCATCAATTTTCCACTATCTTCGTTCGGAATCTTCTAATTCAAGCGCAGTAGTGGGCTAGTCGTCAGCCGGTCATTATGGCAGTCGCCATTAATAATGATTCCTTCTTCTTCAAATTTCGAATTTTCCTCTTAGTCTGCCAGTTACCTCTTGGCGATTTAAACAACTTGCGAGAAAAACAATCACTTGACTTGATTTAAAATTCCATTTTAAAATCTCGCAGTGTTTAAATAAATTCAACTCGAAAAATTTCGTGGGAGTAGCAAATTTATTTCCAACTTTTAAAATGTCTGTCATTTAAACCCTCGATTTCATAAAATTTGCCTTAGACATTTTAAATTCTCTCATTAAAATGTTCAACTCCGGGCGATTAAAAAATTGTTTGCGTGCTCGAAATAATTCGTCCTTTGAGATTTAACTTCTGTCAGGAAAATAATCTAGGCAAAACGAATTTCCTCTGAAAATATTAAAATTTCCCTTAGGAAATTAATTTTCAAACTCTGCTAACTCATGGGTGCATTTTAAACGGGTTCATTTGATTTTCACTTGACCCATGGAAAATATTCGTCGATATCAAATTTTCCCCTTGAAAAAAGATTTGTTAACTTTCAACTGCCTTCGGAGAATTTTAAAATTCATCAAATCATCCTTCCATGCCAAGGGCGTATTTTTCCCTAGTGAAGTGTTATCTCACTTAGAAAAAATTTTCTAACATTTTCTCTACCATAGGCGTATATTTCTGATGAAATATTTATTTCATTAAAAAAAAAAATTCCTTCACTTTACACCTCTGGCGCACTTTCATGTGTCTACTTTTATTTTGTTGCCTTAGGAAATTTTCTCCAGCAACCTTGGCGTATTTTACTCATGCAAGCCTTGATTTCTCACTTAGAAAATTCTCAAACAGTTAGAATATCCTTGGGCGCATATGGGGTCTTGAACTTTCATTTTCTTGACTTAGAAATTTCTCCAAGTCCTAACCACTTTATCTTGCCTTGGGCGCATTTTGACCTCTCTACTTTCATTTCATGCCTTAGGAAAATTTCGGCCATCTCCTCTTCACCATGGGCGCAAATGCTAGGCCAAGCTTTCATTTCATGCCTTAGGAAAATTTCGGCCATCTCCTCTTCATCATGGGCGCAAATGCTAGGCCAAGCTTTCATTTTCCTTTGAGGGCGCATTTTACTAGGTGAGCTTTTGTTTTTGCCTTAGAAACTTTTCAAGGCTTCAATCCTTGAGGTGGGCGCATTTTACTAGGTGAGCTTTTGTTTTTGCCTTAGAAACTTTTCAAGGCTTCAATCCTTGAGGTGGGCGCATTTTACTAGGTGAGCTTTTGTTTTTGCCTTAGAAACTTTTCAAGGCTTCAATCCTTGAGGTGGGCGCATTTTACTAGGTGAGCTTTTGTTTTTGCCTTAGAAACTTTTTCAAGGCTTCAATCCTTGAGGTGGGCGCATTTTACTAGGTGAGCTTTTGTTTTTGCCTTAAAAACTTTTCACCTCTCTCCTTCCTCTTTGGGCGCATTTTGAGGTATGAGCTTCTGTTTTATGCCTTAGGCGTTTTGAAGGCATCTCTTCTTGAGGGCGCATTTTGATGGGTCTACTTTTATTTCTGCCTTAGACAATTTTCAAGCCTCTACCTGTTCCTGCTCTTGCATTCTATTTTTAGCAAGTTGTGCTATTTTTAGCAAATCCCTTGATTTTCAACCTCTAAGGCTCCGTTTTGCCTGAAAATGTCATCAGATGATATTCTCTGCCTTGTGAACCTGTTTTGTCAGTCCTCTGCCCTGACCTGCTATTTATAGCCACCTGCTATTTATAGTAAGTTTTGACTTTCTGACTTCAGTAGCTCCGTTTTGCCTGAAAGTTGCAATGCTTGATCTTGATAGCTTGAGGGTTACTTGGATGCCAACCTCGAGTGCAGACCTGCTATTTATAGCCGTACCCTGACTTACTAAAAATAGTAAGTTCTCCGACTTTGCTCAAATTTTGCCAGCAGGTACCTTGAAGTGTGCTGACATGGGTGGGGTACTTTGTTTCGGCTATTTTTGGATTTTACCCCCCCTATAAAAGTGGAAACCCTAATTTGATTTGCATGTATCCCGAACGGTCTCCGTTTGACTTCGTTCCTTCTGCATGTCGTTCTGCTTGCTGGACTGGAGTGTTGGGCGGCTGCCAGAGTGTACCTGCTAAAAATAGAAACTGTCTGAAAAGTGACTCATTCACTGCCGGATGGTTTTTGCATGTCATATTGCCCGCGGGATCTCAAAAAACCCAGAAAAACCCAGAAAACTGGTCTGTGTGCATGCACTGGCTAAAAATAGTAATTCCTCAAAACTCGATCTTCTCTGCTTGCAAGTCACACCGTTGCGAAGCTCTCGAAAAACCCATGAAGAAAAACCCGACATGCGTTGAAAAACACTGCATGCGAACCCTAAAAATAGCCTCCGAAGGCTGAACTCTGGAAGTGGTTGTCTCGGTTTGCATGTTACATCACTGCGAAGGTTTTGGAAAACCCAGAAGGATTCTCCAGACATGCATCTGAAAAGCCCATGTGGAAACCCTGAAAATGGCTCTTAAAGCCTGAAATGCCAAAAATAGTAAGTCGTCTGATCTGGCTCAAAATTTACGTGTAGACAGTTTGATGTCACCCGGATGCAGTGGAACTGACAGAATTCCAAAATCTCAATAAAATAGTCCCAAATTGACTACTTACTAAAAATAGTAAGTTGCCGGAATACAGTGAAAATTTAGGGGGACTCTGCTGGAAGTCTTCTGACTGCTGCTCTAAGCTTAGATTTCAATTTTATAACTCAGTCTGACCTTAAATAAGCCTGAAGGATGAAAACCCTAATTACACAGACTTAACCAATATTTCGACCTGGGTCAAACAACGGGACAATCCCCGGAAGGACCAGAGACCAGAGAGAGAGCGAACCAAAGCCAAAAGACCAGAATGGAGCAAAATTTAGGGGGGGTCCCCATCTTGATGGGGTGATGTGTGAAAAAGGTCACAACAGGACGATTTGCTGTGTTTATTGGCAGGGGCGGCTCCTCCATCTTGCTGGTTCGATTTTCACATTAGAGGCAAGAAAAAATCAGAAGTTGCTATTTGAAGGATCGTTGGGTTATGTGGAGTCTAGGCGTTGTATGTGGAGGTCCAACAAGGACGTTTTGAAGTAGCATCGAACCATTCGTTGATTTAAGATAGCATCGGTGAGATATAAATGATGATTGCATTTATGCATCATCATCATTTATATTTAATCAAACTGCTCTTAAAATATAAACATCTACAAATAAGTTATTCGAATTTCAGATGATGATAGAAATTCAAGAATAAATAAATCGAACCTTATATCATTGATTAATGCTTGTTAAAAGCATGATAATTGGTAAAGTATTAACTAACAAATTTACCAAGGGAGCCCACACGCTCAAGGGACACATAGACACGTCCTCTCATGAGAAGCATCTCCTTAGAGCATGTCTTCTCCCATGATATAAATGGGAAATCATTTTCTATCTTGCAAACATCGAAATTAATAAATGTTCTGCAATCAGCACATTCGAAATACAAGAAGTAAAATCTGACTTAGAATTCTTACATAGAATTTCTGACTTAGAATTTCCATAGGTCCTTTTAGGATTCAATTTGATAAGATTTGATTAACATTTACATGGTATCAGAGCCAAGTTGAGTGAATCAAAATCAAATCTAGATATCAGATTACTTAGAAAATTCGTATTTTTAAGAAATCGAGCTTCACATCACATTCTTCATAATGTCAAGTTTGATCAGATTTGAAGATCGTCTTGATGGAGCAAACAACTTCACATCATGGAAATTCAGAATCATGATGATTCTTAAAGAAAATAAGTTAGACTCATTTGTGAGAGAAAACAAGAGGGAACCAGAGGATGATCCAGAGAAAACTCAATGGATTGAGAACAATGAAAAGGCCATGAAAATCTTAGTAGATGCAGTTAGGGACCATATAGTACCCATTCTAGCAAAACATGAAACTACATATCTAATGTTCAAATCCCTTGAGAGCACCTATGAAATAAAAAACACTAGTAGGACTCTTGCATTAAAGAGGCAAATCAACAATGTCCAAATAAACAAAGGAGAAACTATTAATGCATACTTCATGAGGATCATTGAACTAAGGGATCAATTATCTACAATTGGATATCAAATTGATAGCAAAGAGTTAACACTAATTGCACTAGGAGGCCTACCAAATTCATGGGAGTCATTTGTTCAAGGAATAAGTGCGAGATCTAAACTCCCCAAGTTTGATAGGCTAAGAACAGACTACCTACAAGAGGAAACAAGACTCTCAACAAAAGAAAACAAACAAAAGAACATAGATGAAGACATTCATGTGCTCAACGCAACATCTAATAAAAGGGGTAAGAAAAATTCTTACGGGAAAGGATCATTTAAGAGAAAGAGAAATTCCTATGGAAAAGGATCATCCAAGAAGAGGAAAGACATCTCTCAAGTACAATGTTTTAGATGTGATGAATATGGGCACTATGCAATGAAGTGCCTTGACAGATCAAAACAACAAGCATCCTTTGCTAAAGTAGAAAAATCAAATTCAGACCATGAATCGGAGAAATTTGTATTCTATTCAGCCTTATCAAGTCAAGTATCTAACAATACCAACAACTGGGTAATTGATAGTGGTTCTTCAAGGCACATCACAGGGTTCAGAGAACACTTAGACACTATGACTGAAGAGACTGATGAAGAAGTAACCATTGGGGATGATTCTGCACACCCTGTAAAAGGGGTTGGAACTTGCTCCATCAAATTGAAAACTGGTCTCTCCCTTAAACTCACTGGAGTTTTATTTGTACCTAGAATAAAGAGGAATCTAATATCCATCTCTGCTCTCGAAGACAATGGATATAGGGTTACCTTTATGGATGGGAAAGTTCTGGCATGGCCTAAGAACTCAACTATAAAGAAAGCTCAAACCATAGGTATAAGACAAGGTTATCTTTATAAACTATGCACTAAAGTCAAGCAAGCCCTTACCCTTGATACTTCTGATTCAAATGAAATTTGGCATAGAAGATTAGGACACCTTCATTTCCGTGCCCTACCCTCTGTGGAAAAACTAGTAACAGGATTATCTAAGTTAAAACCAACTCATGAAGGAGCTTGTAAAGGTTGTGCCCTAGGAAAGAATACAAAGGGATCCTTTCACAATAGCTTGAGTAAAACCCAAAATGTGTTAGAACTAGTTCACTCTGATTTATGTGGACCCATGTCTGTACCCTCCAAGGCAGGCTTCCTATACTATGTCATATTTATAGATGACTTCTCTAGGAAGACCTGGATTTATTTTCTTAACTGTAAAGAGTCAATAGAAATCCTTAAAAGGTTCAAGGAGTTCAAAGCTCTTACTGAAAACTTCTCTGGGAAGAAAATCAAAATTTTAAGGATAGACAATGGGAAAGAATACACCTCTGAAATCTTTAAGGAATTCTGCATGAATGCTGGGATTAAGAGGGAGTTCATAGTAACCTACAACCGTCAACAAAATGGGGTTGCTGAAAGAAAAAATAGAACCATTGTAGAAGCTACAAAAGCAATGTTACTTGACCAAAACATAGAAACCTCATTCTGGGCAGAAGTTTCTAGAATTGTTGTCTACATCCAAAATAGATGTCCACATTCTCATCTAGATAACAAAACTCTTGAAGAAGCATTTAGTGGCATAAAACTTGATATTAGTCACTTTAGGATTTTTGGTTGCCCAATCTATATTCATGTGCCCAAAGAGAAGAGATTCAAACTAGAACCTTCTGGAAAGAAAGGGGTATTTGTGGGATATAGTGAAACCTCCAAAGCCTACAAGATATTCATAGCCGAGCAGAAACAAATTGAATTGAGCAGAGATGTCATCTTTGAAGAAGACATTGCATTCAAAAGGGCAAGAAGTTCAAGTGAGATAGAAACTTATTCACCTAGAGTCTTAGAAGAGGATCCTACTCCTGAGATTCAAAGGGAGTATTTTGAGGAAATACCAAATGAACTTCTATCTATTTCAGATGAGAATACAAATGACAACGGCAAGAAGAGGCCACTTTGGGCTAGAAAGATGATCAAAGAAGCTGAGAATCATGCAGCACCCAAAGGAACGTTTAGGGAGAGTAAAAGACCCAAACGGTTCTCAAGCAATGTTGCTCTAATGAATGACATCATAAATTCAGAACCCACCAGTGTTACAGAAGCCTTCATACGTCAAGTATGGAAGGACGCTATGATGGAAGAGTATCAATCCATTCTAAAAAATGATGTATGGGATATAGTGCTTAGACCAAAAGAGAAATCTGTTGTCTCTTCTAAATGGCTCTTCAAAATCAAACATGCTGCTGATGGCAGTATAGAAAAACATAAGGCACGTTTTGTGGCAAGAGGTTTTTCACAAAAGTAAGGCATTGATTATGAAGAAACATTTGCACCTGTTGCCCGTTACATGTCTGTAAGAGCAGTGATAGTCATTGCAGCAGCTAAAGGTTGGAAGATTCATCAAATGGATGTGAAAACTGCCTTCCTAAATGGGACCATTGAAGAGGAAGTCTATCTAGAACAGCCTGAGGGTTTTGTGATACATAAACCTGACTCACATGTATGCAGACTAAAGAAAGCACTGTATGGACTTAAACAGGCTCCCAGGGCTTGGTATGAAAGAATTGACAGCTACTTTTTGGGACTAGGATTTTCCAAGAATGATGCAGACCCAAATCTTTACTTTAAGGTAATTAAAGGTGATATGTTAATAATTATTTTATATGTTGATGAGCTGCTGATAACAGGAGAAGATCACTTGATTGCTCAAGGAAAAAAGGATCTAACTTTAGAATTTGACATGAAAGACTTGGGCTTTTTACACTACTTCCCAACCTTCACAAACTAAAAGAAGCAGCAACAGAATCTAAGTGTGCAGATTCCACTCTATATAGACAAATGATTGGATCATTGATGTACCTGGTTAACACCAGACCTGATATTTGCTATGCAGTGAATGCTCTAAGCCAGTTCATGTGTGAGCCAAAGGAAATTCATCTTATGGTTGTGAAACATATATTAAGATATATTCAAGGCACTATTGGATATGGTCTTCTTTACAGAAATAACCAACTGGATCTTCATGGATACTTTGATTCAGATTGGGCTGGAAGTGTAACCGATCGGAAAAGCACATCAGGATGTTGCTTCAGTTTAGGATTGGCTATGATCTCTTGGATTTGCAGAAAATAGTCTTTAGTAGCACAAAGCTCGTCAGAAGTTGAATACATTGCAGCCTCTATGGGGGCAAGAGAAGTAGTTTGGCTCCAAAAATTGCTTGTGAGACTCTTTGGTGAACCCTTGAATCGTACTATCATTCATTGTGATAATCAGAGTTGCATTAAACTCTTTGTAAATCCAGTATTCCATGATAGATCTAAGCATATTGAGATCCCCTACCATTATGTAAGAGACATGGTAGAAAGGAATGTAATCCAGTTGGAGTATATTAGTATAAATGATCAAACAGCAAACATTCTCACTAAACCTCTCTCCAGAATCAAGGTTGAACACTTCAGGAAGAAACTTGGTATGGTTGAAATGTAATTTGATATTATGTTTGAAATTCAAATTGTTTATAAGTTGTACTGATATATAAAGATATTTAATGTGTAAACTCTTTTGTCATGTGTTTGGCTCCATGACTTTATGGGCCCCTCTCCCCCTATGTACATTATTGAAAGGTGACGATCTTTCTAATAATGAACACTTGTATGTGACATTGTAAAGTGACGACTCTACAATGATGAGTTGAACTATCATGATAGATATCATGTGACTTGATATTTGTGGACATGTCATGATAGTATCTCTTGGACACTTTGATGGATATCATGGGACTTGATGCCATTTGAAGATCATTGTGATCCTTAAAGAGATAAACATGGTGGATAATTATATATCCGTGGATATGCCATGAAATTATGGTAGACATCATGTGAGTTGATGTCAGTGCACATACCGTAATGAAGATGTGTTATGAAGAATGTCATGTGACTTGACAATATTGAGAAAACATATCATATCTTCGATATCATGTGTGAAGGTGATATCTCCACTAATTTGTTTTGAAATATCTTTCCTAGCTAAGAGGGAGTGTTGATTTAAGATAGCATCGGTCAGATATAAATTTATGCATCATCATCATTTATATTTAATCGAACTGCTCTTAAAATATAAACATCTACAAATAAGTTATTCGAATTTCAGATGATGATAGAAATTCAAGAATAAATAAATCGAACGTTATATCATTGATTGCTGCTTGTTAAAAGCATGATAATTGGTAAAGTATTAACTAACGAATTTACCAAGGGGGGCCGCGTGCTCAAGGGACACGTCCTCTCATGAGACGCGTCTCCTTAGAGCGCGTCTTCTCCCATGATATAAATGGGAAATCATTTTCTATCTTGCAAACATCGAAATTAATAAATGTTCTGCATTCAGCACATTCGAAATACAAGAAGTAAAATCTGACTTAGAATTCTTACACAGAATTTCAGACTTAGAATTTCCATAGGTCCTTTTAGGATTCAATTTGATAAGATTTGATTAACATTTACACCATTTTGCAATCTCAAAACAGGCGTTCCGGGTTCCATTTTATATTGCATTTGGTCATATTATAGATTGTATCATTGTCATATTCAAGCATTGTAAATCGCTCTCAAGAAGAAGCGATTAGGGGAAGTCTGTAGGCAAGCATTGCAATCACATACTTCAGTTAAGTGTAATAATGCATATCAGTCCATATATAGCTTTGCAGATGACAGTTGATTGTAATCAGATTAAGGACAGCATATTAGCAAATATAAGACATTGAAGATTGCTCTCTTAAGTGTCTTGGCTGTCTCTTCATGTTTGCACAAATAGTTTGCATGCCAATTATATGACGAATTGTCATCTTGCTGTAGCTAGGCAATTGCGCTTAGTTTCAAGCATATATTGCATCGAAAATACCAAAAGCAAATCTGCACTTCATTATAGTTGCATTGGGAAGCATTCTTGCATTGTTTAAGTTTAGTCCCTTGGCATTTCATAGTTCAAAACCAAAGCGGAAATACAAACAGAAAATTATATCAGTGAAAGGCAACATTCAGGACAAGTGTTTGACAAAATTCCAAATCAGAACCAAATCAGAAAGTTAAGGTCAGATTTGACAAGGGATATTTCATAAAAAGGTGGGGGGGGGGGTGTTGGGATTTTATAATTATATCAATAGTTTAGGTTAGTATGGTATAATATTAAATAAATAAACATTACAAATGTCAGTAGTGTTGATAAATGTTTTGTATTAGTGGTTAGTTTGTAGGTTAGATGTTAGGAAGTTTCCCTTAGGGAGTTAATTGGTTTGGGAAGTTTGTATGGAAAAATGATGCTTATAAGCTGATGTGATAAATGTAAAATCTATTTCAATTGTATGAATATAACATTACATATTGTTTGGGGATATTATTTGTGCACTATGCCTTGATCTTAATTTTGTGTTATTTCTTCATCAATTTCAACAATGCATTCATGAGAACTACATTGCAACACGCTTCGTCCATGTATCCTTCCAATGTAGAATGCAATTTGGCACTATTTTGCCACATTGCTGCTCGTTTGCAACTAATGTATTTTTTATGGTGTGGTGTGTGCGACAAATTTTAACCCCAATTTTTAAACCTTCTTAGTGGACATTTAGTTGTTAGTGCTACCTCTATCAATTATTAATTTGTGACACTTATCACTTGGTTTACACTTGGTGCATAAAATGTTCTTCCTTAACCATGGTTCCATTTCTTCTTTGGTTGACTTGAGTGGCACTTTGCACAACATCAAATTGTTGCCAGCCTTTGGAGTTGTGCTTTCTACTTCATTCTCTTCTTCTTATGTGTGTGCAACATAAACATGGTTTTTTTTGTGCCCTTGCTTATGCTTTATGCTTCTGGTCACTTGAAACCTTGATGACTTGCTTGCACACATAAAGCAATTTTTTTCAAAGTCTCTTGTGTTGTTTTTCTTTTGTTTACCCCTAGCCTTTGTTGGGGTCTATTTGCTTATTTAAAACTTTGCACAACTATATTTTGTGTTCGCCTTCTTTTGTGCATATCTCTCTCTCCTTGCACCTTGTTTGCTATTTTTGCCCCTACATTGACCATGTGTGCTTTGTTGTCTTCAAGACAACTTTTCTTTTGTACTAAGTGTAAATGTCACTAAATTGATAATCCTCATCAAAATGCATTGTTAACAAAAACATGTCACTTTAAATTGAGATGTGCAACGTGGTGACATACCTAGAGACCTTTCCATCATTAATAGGGATACAATTTTGTTTCTAAGAGATATTAGCTTTTGGATCCAGGTATAAAGAAAAAGTACAACAGTAGCGATGTAGTTTTTGATGAAAAACATGACAACACAACTCCCTCACCATCACTTATAAGCCACCAAACACCTAAAATTACTAAGATTGAAGATGAAGAAATTGAGGATATTCACCATGTAGAAGAATCTCGCGACAAAGCAAGAGAAGAGATCTTGTTTCCAATGGACCAATTTCTACCTCTATCTCCATCTTAGTCCTCTTCTATGTGTAAAATATTGAAGTGGTATTTTACCACCATGAAGGATGCAAGGAAGATGCATTTGTAGGCATGTCTAATTTCGGGCCAAAGACAAACAACAAGTCTTGTAAGGAAGTGAATTTGGCTCTTATGTGCTGTCATTTAGAATTCAAAACCAAAAATAGAAAAGTAGGCTCTTGGGACACAACCTTGGAAGGATGCCATGGATGTAGGATATTAGGCATTAATGAGGAACAACGCTTGGGAATTTGTTGATTTCCATTAGGGAAGAAGGCTATTGGACGTAAATGGGTCTTCAAATCAAATACAAAGCAGACTACAACATCGACAATTACAAGGCTTGACTTTTGGCTAAGGGATATGCATGAAAATAAGGCATTGACTATGGAGAAACCTTTGCTCCCACTGCAAAAGTCAAGATTATTAGAATAGTTTTAGCAATGGCCATGTAGTTTTGTTGGTAGGTTCATCCAATGTATATCAAAAGTGCTTTATTTAGTGCAGATCCTAGACAATATGACTCAACCTGAGGGGTATATTGCACTTGGGTAGCAACAAAAAGTGTGCAAGCTTGTAAAATTCCTCTGAAATAGGCTCATAGAGCTTAGTACATCAAGATCAATGAGCATCTCTTAAGTTATGGATTCATGAGGAATCCCTATGATCCCAATCTCTACTTCAATAAGCAAGGGAGGAGCTTCTAATTTTGATAGTATATGTCAACGATCTAGTTATCACTAGGAGTTTTCAATAGATAATTGATGCAATGAGAATGATCTCCAATGATTGTTTGACATGATAGATCTTAGGCTCCTACATTATTGTCTTGGACTAAAAGTGTGGCAAAAGAAGAATCAGATTTTTGAATCTCAGACGAATAATGTCAAGACATTGCTTGAAAAATTTAGGATGGAAGATTGCAAGCCTATGTTGACACCAATTGAGATAGGATTGCAACTTTCTAGACACAATCCATCACTTTAGGTGAATGCTACTCTATATCACCAGCTAAATGGGAGCCTAAATTTGTTGGCTTGCAATTGTCCAAATATCAACTATGTTGTCAGTGAGCTTTCAAGGTTTATGTAGGAACCTAAGGTTTCACATTGGAAAGAATCACAACAAGTTTTGAGATATATTTGTGGTACAACGGAGTATGGCCTAGAATATAAACAAAATGAACATATTTCTTTACAAGGATACATAGATGTGGACAATGTAGGATCTTTAGATGACAAGAAGTCTACTTTATGCTTTGTTTTCTTTTTGGGATCTAGTCCCATATCAGGGGGGAGTAAAAAGAAAACCACTATTGCTTGCTCTTACATAGAAGCAAAATATCGTGCAAGAGGTGGAGTTATTTGTGTAGCGATATGGTTATCTATGTTGGTGTGAATAAAGTCTGTTACCTAGTTAATTCCTACTCGGGGACATAGGGGACTTATTCACATGCTATGTTTACTTAGGTCTTAAGATTCTTTCTAGAAGACTTAGTTGTCATGTCTAGATCTTATCTTAGCGTAGGCAGTTATGAGTTATTTGTCTCCTATGATAGGATTAAGACACATGTCATGATCTTGTCTAATCCTATCTCACCTTGCCTTTATAAGCAAGGCTCCTCTTGCATCTACCAAGCATCTAGTACATCTTGTTCACATATTGTGAATTTTCAATTTCGTATCATATTGTAATTCTTGTTTGGTAGAATAACATATTTTATTGTTGCTTCTCTCATTTGCATGTGGAGGTTATTTGGTGTTGCAGATTGAAGATCTTGGTTGCTCACTTCAACATGGTATTAGAGCATGTTTGATTCTCACACCTTGGCTATATAACCAAGGGGTTCTTATTTGTATTTTATTCCAGTCGAATACAATTGCAATCTTGAGTATTGCATATTGGCTATATTATCTTGCATCCATTATTTCAAATTTATACTCTTTCTTTTCTCTCTTGTAGAAGGTTATTTTTGGTTTTGGAGGTGATCCTAGAGGCTTGAGTCCTTGAGTGACTAACAATCTCACATTTTGATAGGAATGGGTGTGCTAAAAAAATATCTACAATCTTTTTTGTGACAATTAGGAAGTTTTCAAGTCTGTTCATAACCTAATTTTTCATGAGTCCTGTAACAACCACCCTTGATTTTTTTTGGTTTGCTTGCTGAGTGTATTATAGATTGCAGACTTGTTCTTGTTCAAATGTTTTCAACATAACATAACGTTCATAGGGAACATTGCAAAGAAGGGAAATAAATCATGAAATTGCATTACCTTCACATTGAACTATTACTTATCTCATTGGCAAATGATAATAAATGAAATCAGACTTAATGAAAGATGTTTCAGACCTGATAACAGTCATACATGGGCAGCAAATTGCATACAACTCCTCTTGGAAGTCGTCAATAGCATAAACTATCAATTCCCAGCATTCACCATCACATTGGCCAACAATCACATGAGAAAAGACGCCATTAACTCACTTTTGCAGATCCTGGAAGTTGCTGTCTTGTGAAAGAATCCTGAAAATGTAAACCCTGAAATGGTACGGCTCCCTAGGAGGGTCGACCAATTCCCAAAATTCAAATCTCCACCAAAAAATTTGAATGAGTACTCTAAATGTGGCGCCCAGCTATGAGGATTCCTTTGAAACAATGCCCAGAAACAAGTTTCAATTGTCAACGGAGCTAGGAGCAAATTAGCACTTCTAGCCACTGTAAAAAGGTGAATTTTCAGAATTCTGAAAATGCATATCAGACCTTTGAAAATGGGTTTTAACACCTCCAAAACACTCCAAAATGAGACTAAACATCTAACATACCAAAACCTCCGATCCCTTGTCAAAATACAGAGAAAATCTTCATTCTAAAACCTCCAAATGGTGAAAATTAGAAACACTGTGAGTGCAAAGATGATCCATGAAGTATAATCACTCCTTTCAGCTAGGGTGGATCTCTCACCACCGAAATCAACAACCAAAGATGAGGGTTTTCGTCCTCAACTAGCAAAAAATGGAAATTTGGAAGCAATCCAACATCCTGTTATGTTGCCGAAGTAGAGGTAACCAAATGAGAGCCCAATGTTGCAAGAATTCGCTCTTGGTCTCCTTGTGCTGTGCAACCCAGCGCTCGGGCTCGTGACATGGCTTAACAGCCTCCTGTGGATCTTGTATAAATTTGGTGGTTATATCGGGTATTAACAAGTCGATCTTTTGGTGCAATGACAACCACCAATGCAACAATTGGTATCAGAGCCGAGGTCACGGGTTCGAACACCTTGCTTGCGTTGAGGGGGAATTGTTGCAAGAATTCACTCTTGGTCTCCTTGTGCTGTGTAGCGTAGCACTCAGGTTCGTGACATGGCTTAATCGCCTCCTGTGGATCTTGTATAAATCTAGCGGTTGTATCGGGCATTAATAGGTCGATCTTTGGGTGCAACAACAACCACCAATGCAAGACCCAAGAGGTGAGGAAATTAGGGCAACACAAATTTGAACTCAATTTTCCCTCCAAGAAACCCCACACCCACTTCGTGAGCTTTTTTCAATTCCTTATGCCTCCCCCAAGTTTGGCATCCACTTTTGGAGGCTAAACATTTGCTTTTTAAAACAACTTAATTCACCTTTATCCCAGGCGTGAGACAAGGGGTCCTTTTTATGAACACATGACCCTTACTTAAGTTATGAAGTAACTTTATAACAAAACTTAAGTGACGAAAATAAAAATATTAATTTGATAACCCTTAGAACTCACCAACTCCCAAACAAGAATAAAAATATAAATTTGATAACCCTTAGAACTCACCAACGCCCAAACAAGAAATATCACACTGCTAGAGAAACAGAGGCCAAGACCAACTACTGAAAATAACACTTACTATAAATAGCAACTGCTAAAAATAGTAAGTGTGCTCAAACATCAAACTGGCACAATCTGAGATACACTGAAACTTACTTTAAATAGTAAGCGATAAAAATGGCCACTACTATAAATAGTAACACCTGCCAGAAAACACCGAAAACCAACACAAAGCCCAACACAAGCTCCGAGTCCCCTAACCAACTCCACTTAGCCTATGGGAACCCTGAAATAGGCTAATGGAACTACCAAACTGATCAAATGCAAGAAGGGGACATTACAAGTGCACTAAACACATTGAGGTTCTTTGTTTGTACATATGTGAGCATGTGTAACAACATAATATTCAGCTACAATATTGTTCAGCTCAAGAGCAATGTGCTGACATCTTTACCAAATCATATGCAAAAATGAAGTTCAAAACTTTTCAAAACTTCTTGACTTGTACTCTGGTTAAAACATACTAACGAGGGATCATTAAAATATAATATTACATCTAAATATTTACACAATATTAAACAATATAAATAATTTATTGTCATTGTTTAATATTGAATAGTGGTTGGTTGGTCAAGTATTTTATCAGTTACAAGTTACCTCATTATCTCTTATATGTTTGCAAATTTCTTTTATAATAAAATTGCTCATTGCTTCCCGATTTTATTATAGTTGCCCCACTTGGCACCAATATCACAACCAATGGGTTATTTCTATAACATATCTAATATTATTTATTATTCTTGTACTTTTCTTCAACAAGCTTAACATGACTTTGTGTTTACTCTTATATTTTTTTAAGCAGGGTTATTTATATTATATGTTATTTTAGTTTCTTGAGCTCATCTAATTTGTAGATTTTTGTTTGTGAGGCATATTGAGTCATATGATGCATTATTTCATTTTGAAATGTAATGGTTTTGCAGGTGGCCTATTTGTGATTGCTTGATTGCTTTCTACTCCACTGGTTATCCTCTTGACAAAGCTGAAGCTTATGCTGCTCTTCGAAAGTTAGTTTCTTTTCCTGCTCTTGTTTAATGGTTTCTGTTGCTCATGTCTTTTAGAGGCTAGATTCTTATGTATATCTATGTTTGAAAAAACAAATGGGAACCATGCACGCTTTTGTCCTGGATGTTGTTGGCTTTAATATTTCACATCAATGTATAAGTTTACTTCTTTGTAGCAAAGTCAACTTCTTAGGCTGCTTTTATTCTTAGGGTCAAACATAGCCACTTTAATTTTCCTATCTATGAGGTTTCTTCAGCATCCCTAGAAGTAGTGAAACTATAATATTTATGGTTTGGTTCCTTTCTTATGGGAGTTGAAAGTGTTAGGCTTGGAAGAATCCAAGTGTACATAGGTAAACGTTCCTTACACAAGTTGGTTTGTATTTTACTCATTTAGTTGTTCATATATCTAAAATCATATTTTGCCATTATTCCAATCAGTTGCATTATTATTTGCTTTTGCTTTTCTAGGTGCATTTTCTTTATTAGCAACTTTTCTATTTTGTTCTTTGGTTGAGTTCAATTACTTTAGAAGTTGATAATTCTGCCAAAAATGATGGGGTTCTTTGCCATCATTCTTGTGCTGACTTCTATCACAATTAAAATCTCAAGCTATGCAAGGAAAGGTCTACCAAGCCTAGAGAACTAGATATTGTGTTTTGAAGCTTCCTTCCATTTCTTCTTTCAGGCCTTTTCTTGTGAATGAATTGGCACCCCAGCATCTTCTTCATGATAGGCGGAAGGTATACGAGGTGTGTTATGCGTTCCTTCCCTTTGTTTTATTCATTGAATTTAGCTCGACGTTTTCTTTGTGCTACTGAAACTAAAGTGAACCATTGGACTTTTTTATTTACAATAAAATTATAATATTTCTTCAATTCTTGGGGAGTTGTGATTGTAAGCCCATTCATTTCCAAATTACTTTCTGTTGAACTTGGAGCCATTGTATTGGCAATATTACAGACAATCAACATGGTAATGTGGTCTTTCTACTTATTATGAATTGGTTTTGTTTTGAATTATATTCATGCATTTCAAACTAAAGTGTATTACTTACATTTCATTCTGAGATTTTCACAATGCTAGTGTGTAATGCTCCAAGAATTTTTGGGAGACTGGCAGTGTTGAGCTTTGATATTTTAGTTTGACAAATACTGATATGCAACCCATTTTTTCCAGAATATTTCAGGCACACTAGAAGTGGGAAAAGCTAGATAAAAAATGTTAATATGGTGCAACTGCAGGGTCTATATTGAATCATGAAACTGAAAAAGGAAGCTTTATTCTTATTAATACTATGAAACATGTTATCATAATGCCAACTCCTAGAATAAGTATGGAAAATCAGAATTTTTCTTAATGACATTTTGATATGAAAATCAAATTTAATGCTACTCTATGGGAACCTTTCTGCTCCAGTAAATGAGTTTCTCAAAAATGCCAATGCAGAATGGCTAGTTTAAACTCTGGATAGTAAAAAATCACAATATCAGGTAAAGTTGATTTAAAATCTATTTTTACCTTAAGATCCAAGCATTTGAAGTTAAAATAAATGTCCATTCAAATTGTTAGAAGCCCTAATATTCAGAAGATGTGGATACAATATGAGAACACCCTGAAGTTAACGCTAAGGAAGGTGTGATATTGCTTTCAATTTAACTACTAAAAAATTAGAATTCTTCTAGTCCTGCAAGTGCTGCTAGAGTTTTTAGTATACAAAAGGAAATAACTATCTCGAGGTTTTCTGTATGTTGACTTCTAAAGGACAATTATAGATTATTTAAAAGATAACAGAATGTTATTTGCTAAGGGTGCTTTGGGTGAATAAATGATCATTTATAAGCTTTGGCAACCTTGCTATTTTGGCTGAAAATTTGATAAAACCATTTTCATTATTCTGTACAAACCATTTCACTTTCTTTCATTGATGTTTAAATTGATCAATCAAAAAAAGATATTCGATTCTATGTGCCTATTTTTTAGAGATTTCAAGCTCTTATATTGTGCCGAGACCATAGTTTGAGAACTCAGATTCGACAAAAACTTGGTAGACCCAAGTTTGACTTAGACTTGGCGATTCAGCAAAAACTATTGTGTCTGTAAAATGTTGAAGTAGTGTTTTCTATTAGATATGAATAGAAAAAGAATACAATATTGCATCATCATGTGAATACAATGGTTAGCTGATAACTATGATATGTATTATAAATTTATGACGATTATCATTGAAAATTATCATCATAAATTGTATATCCATGCAAGTTACAACAATTTACAATTTCCTCTTCCTTGCTCTTGGTTTGAGGGCCTACTCCTTGCAATTGGTTGTAGCTCCACTCTTGTACTAGAAGGTTGTAGCTCCTCTTTCATATTTAAGGGCTTTCGCTTCACCTTGGATCTAGATGGCAATGACTCCTCTTTGGAATTGTTCAATAGCATTTGCAATGACGTCATCTAATCCAATGTCTCTTGCTTCTACTACAACTACATTGCTTAGCTTTCTAAATCAGCAAGCTTGTTGCTTGTAAACAAGGGGGTGTCCTCATGTTGTATAACACAATCTCTCTAGGAATCAACTCATCCAAGCCTATAGGCTCTCAAGCATGTCCTTGACCTTTCTTGTGTGAAGGCAAATATTGTATTGCATAAAAAATAGGTTATTGAGGTGTCTTTGAGGCAATTTATTGCACTTCTTTATGTGAATGGCTTTTAACAAACTCAAGTTGTGTTCACATCCAAAAGCACTATTAAGGTTGAGAAAAAATCAGTGTTCCACGGGGACTCGTTCCCCTGAAAAAAAACCCACACCTGAGACGGGGACGTTTCCAAGATGGGGAGACGCCTAGGAAACGTCCCTCTGTCGTCCCCCTGCCGTCTCCAAGTTTCTCTGCCGTTTCCTAGAAGTCTCCTCCTGGAGGGAAACGTTTCCTGGCCGTTTCTGTTGGGGACTCCAAGGAAACTTCTAGGAGACTTCCAAACGTCCCCTCGACCCCAAAGAAGCTTCTGGGGAACTTCTGGGAGACTGCCAGGTGTGTAGATTTTTAATATTTTATTTTATTTGTATTTGTATTTTTGTTTTATTTTTTTATTTACCCTAAGGCCTGTGCGGCTCCATCGACTTATGTTATACAGTATGCAAAATGTGGAAGTAGTGGCAAGGCACGTGTGCTGCCTAATTGAATGCCTCAAAGAGCCGTCATCTCATGGAATGCAATGATGTGGGCAATGACTGAATTTCCATGTAGAGTGGAGACAGTTAACATGTTTGGTTTGTAAACCAAGTGTTTGGACAGAATTGTACCCAGACTATATGCTAAGTGCTTCAATATTTGGGATATCTTTGCACTACAAATATCTTGCATATATGCTCCAACATCAAACATACATCTTGTAGGAACCTAATTTGTTCTTACATAGATGTTAAAAACTTAAAACCAATGTTAATCTATTAGCTTAGAAAACATCGTAACATATATTTGAAATTAAGAATACTTCTAGATGCAACTTAGGCTTCTACAGTTATATAATTATATTGTTATACATCTTTATATAACTAATTTTTCAAGTACTATATGTATTTCAGCACCACCCCCCCGTTGCCATCCCCTTGCCGCCCCCAAACTTAGACCCCCCATCTCCCGTCCTCGAAACGTGTCCCCTGCCGTTCCCCCGTCCCCGTCCCCGAAACTGAAACTCGGTGGAACACTAGAAAAAATATGAAGGGCTAGCTTTTGAAGATTTGGGGTATTTCCACTTGAATCTTCCCACCAAGAATTGTGAATAAGACATTAAAAAGTTTGTAAGTAAAAAATAATTGTTACTTCTAAGTAGTAATTGTAAGATATAAGACTACGATTTCTTGTTGCTTGGATTTTAAATTTAAGTGTATCTACCTTAGATAATTAGTGCTAAAGAAAAGAGCCTCCCCCAAGCTTGTTTGCAATTTTGCAACT
Source organism: Sequoiadendron giganteum (assembly GCA_007115665.2). Lineage (NCBI taxonomy): Eukaryota > Viridiplantae > Streptophyta > Pinopsida > Cupressales > Cupressaceae > Sequoiadendron > Sequoiadendron giganteum. Next base: position 42,847,130 of record VCHN02000014.1, on the reverse strand, counting down.
CCTAAAAAATCACACCCCTCACCTTAACCTTAGGTGTCCTCTCAATGCAAGTTGGGAGTCCCTCTATAATCCCCCCATTGATATCTATGAAGTCATTCTAGAAGAAAAAAATGGGGTTGAAGTAGTAAACTATTTCATGAGTGGGTTGGTGGAGTTAATTGTTCCGTATTTGATCATTGATCTCCAAAATGGGATCAAAATTGTCTTTGTCTCCCTTGTAGTAGTTATTAGTGGCCTTCTTGGTCCTATCCATGGCCTCATAAATATATTTGATTGGTGTTTGCTCCTTATCCACCAAGTGCAAAACCTTCGCTGAAGGCAATGAGACCAAAAAAATTTAAATTAAAGAATTCAATTTGAAATTTAAATTGAAGTTTGAAGTTACCTTGATATTTGTAGTTTTCTTTGCAAATGTATCATCAAAAGCTGTCTTTGTGACCCTCTTTGTCAACTTTCTTTGAATATGATGAATCTAGCTATGCTTGACTCACAAACATTTGTTTCAGAGGTGTTAACATACTACAAAGGCTTTGCAATGTTAGGAAGTTAAGTTGCAAACCTTGTTACATTTGTTCACACAAACTCTTTCCCCTTGTTGTGATATCTTATCAAGTTCAGAACCCAAGGGTGATTGTACATGTATGTTAAGGTGTTCTTGGCTTATTCCACAATCAGTCTCACTCAATCGATTTAGTGTATGTCCTCCAAAAGAAGGTCAAGACAATGGACAAAGTAAGGAACCAAAAAAAGTGATGGATGCCTCTCTTGATGGAATCTCCATGTTGCCATGTATGTTGCTTTATTATCGGTTACAAACTTACAACTTGCACCACATTTTCAATGCTCTATAATCTCCTTTAGCATCAGACTCGATTTTTTCTACATTTTTTTTATTTTGTTAGAGCCATCTATGTACTTCAAAAACACCATTTCACCATTCAAAGTGGCTAGAAAGTTGATGAGGGTGCGGTTTCTATCTGTGCATCCATCCAAAGTATGGTGTGTCCAAACTTGCACCACTGCTTCCTTTGTTCTTCCAAAATTGATTTTGCATATGTGATAGCATCTTGGAGCAAGCGTTCACTTGAATCATGTGGAGAGGGCACCTTGTACCCTTGCAATTGTCAAAAATTAATGACTAAATACTCTTATAATAGGCTCTTCCTCTTATTGGAAGGAATGCTAGAGTACCAAAAATTGGCACAAGCCTTACCTATTTTCTCTTGCATCTCCTTGTTCCATGTTTTACCTTCAAGTGAAGGTTTTGCTGTAGGTGTGTTTCAAGGCAAAACACTTTGTGATTTATCTTTACTCAAGCTAGGTGAGGTGGACAGATGCAATTGTACCTTGAGTAGAGTTGACAATCTCAAAAATATCCATCTTTTTGCATGGTAAGTTTAAATTAATGGCTGCTGCTAACATTGTATTTTGAATCACCCTTTCTAATTTCTTTTAATCCAACAATGCAAGGATTGTCTACATCTCTTGTTGTGCCTCATTTATTGCATTGGGACATGATCTAACAATGTGGTAAGGATGTAATATCTAACCCCAATTTCAGACCCTTCTTTTTTTTGCACTTCTTCAATAGAATTACCAAATGTACATTTTGTCAAGCAGTTTTAGACTTCCAATTTTTTTGCACAATAAATTTTGTCACAGATGAATAAACACTTCACTATAATTCCCACAGCAAAGAGAGCCAAATGTTTTTAAATAAAAGAAATTTATGAGCTGGAAATGGTAAAAAAAAACAATTAGTTTTCTTTGTCTGACCTGAAACATCCAGCAACTTTACTATGTACGGAACCCCTTTGATTTTCTGAAATTGTATGGCTGCAATTTGAAATTAGTATGGCTCCAAGAATTTAGTATGGCGGCTTGAACTCTTTTGACTCCACAATCTTTGATCAGATTGAATTCTTCAATTAAACTATATGACACTTCAAATGAACGGACCACTCCAGCATATGTATGGCTCGACTTAGAGACATACCGACCATTTAAATTTGTATGACGATACTCAAAAATTATTAATGCAAGGTTTAAATTGTATGATGAAAGGAATATATGATTTGAATTTCATATCCTTGCTTCCATGTTTGCGCAACCCATTAATAATCTGTATGTGTTATGCCCCTACCCCTATAGTGTGTATAGTGTTATGAGTAGTGAGCTTGTGGCTACCTTAACTATTAATTAAGTCATATTATAATTGTTATATTGTTATTGAGTTATTTAGGTTGGCCTAAGGCTTATATAGGGTTATCTAGGTTGGCCTAGGTGATAACTTAGGCATATGCATGGTATATATAGGAGGTATAGGTAGTTATTATCATCATGTTGAGTATTGAGTTCATATTGAAGAATATTGGAGGTTTCCCCCTTGAAGTGGATTAGGAGGTTGCCCCCGCAAAGTGGTATATCATTATCAATTATTTACAGAATATTTCATATTACATCTTCTATTGTGCAAGTGATTTCATAGCAAGTGGTATCAGAGCATGATCTTGGCACCGTGTCGACAAGACATTTTTTTCAATTTTGGAGGTCATTTTATGAAAAGCATATCTCCCACATTTTGGCAAATTTTTGTCTGATTTTCAAAGGGTTTTTGAAGAACATATTTAAGAAGCTACATACTAGATTTCAAAGGAATTGGAGCTGAATTGAGTGATTTATTGCAGAATTAGGGTTTTTGCCCAATTTATTTGGAAAGTGCATATCTAACAAATGTTGTTGAATTGGTTCTTGATTTTTGGTGGAGTTTTGAAGAAGTAATAGAGGAGCCTACAGTCCAAATTTTAGAACATTTGAAGCAAAAATAAGTGATTTATTGAAAAATTAGGGTTTCCAACAATTTCACTCTCAAGGCTGCAAATCATCTAATTTTTGGGAGATTTTCTTAGAAAAGAACAAGCTAGGCCTTGGTAAGTTACATAAAAAAATTCAGACTATTTTAAATTTATTTGTGTGATTTATTGTAAAATTATCTTTCTAGAACTTATTCACAACAAAAAGTAGCCACAAAAAAGAAGAACAAGAACAAGAACACGAACAAGAAGTAGAACAAGAAAAAGAGGAAGAGAAAGAGAAAGAGAAAGAACAAGAGCAAGAACAAGAAGAAGAACATGAAGAAGCAGAAGCAAAAAAAGGAGATGGAGAAGAAGAAAAAGAAAAAAGTTAGCACTGAGGACAATGCTTTTGTAAAGAGGAGGGCAATGTTATGCCCCTACCCCTATAGTGTGTATAGTGTTATGAGTAGTCAGCTTGTGGCTACCTTAACTATTGATTAAGTCATATTATTATTATTATTATATTGTTATTGAGTTATTTAGGTCGGCCTAAGGCTTATATAGGTTTATCTAGGTTGTCCTAGGTGATATCTTAGGCATAAGTATGGTATATATAGGAGGTATAGGTAGGTTATTATCATCATGTTGAGTATTGTGTTCTCATAGAAGACTACTGTAGGTATCCCCCTCGAAGTGGATTAGGAGGTTTCCCCCTCGAAGTGGCACAATATTATCAAGTATTTGCAACATATTTCATATTATATTCTTCTTGTGCAAGTTATTTCATAACAGTATGACACTCTCCACTTCCAATTTCTGACTTGTAAAAAACTATGACTCCCAAATAAATTAAGTTTATTACTTGCGTTCCCTTTTTTGGACAAGTACAACTCATAAAATTTTCATTCTGTGTAATGTCCCTCTCTTGATTTGCCTTAGAATTTGCCTACTGATCACAAATTACAGCAAATTAGGGTTAGGGGTTCGTCTTACCAAATAAATATCTCTTTAATGATGCAATCCTAGGTTTGAATCCTGCAATCATATATATATGCTTACTTATTAGTGTTAGGCAATTTCACCACATCCATAGATTATCATTAATGCAAGCACACTAGGATTTGGGAGAAGGGACATGATGGGTCTGCCCGAAGCCATTTCTATACCAAGTCTACCACAACCCTCTTACTTGGTGGGTTATATCTGCTTTCCCCATCAATGTCTCAACCCCTAAAGACACTTGCTATCTTGTGTAATTGGGCGGAGGTTGTAAGTGGGTTACATGGCTCTCTACGTAAGTGCCCTCTGGTCCTAGGAGCCATTACGGTCAACTCTAGAACGGCCTACTTAGCCTTGTTTACCCCTTTTGCTTACACCCTAGGCCCTTCCTACAAGGTGGGTTTCAGTCAGTCAAGCATATCTCCTATTCTATCATAATAAATTATACATTAAATATTCTTTATTATCTATAAGCAATATGTATACATATGTAAAACAATGATTGGCAGAATATACCCTTGAATATACATATATTCGATAATAATAATTTGCTGTGATGGACTGGACGGGTTTCCCTTGTGATCGCTGGTCTGTATGTTCCTTCTCCTCAATCGATGCCCTCTTTGTATTGAAATGATTCGCCCTTTATACCTATGATGGCGGATGGTCATGTCTCTTCAATAAGATGTGCCTTTTGATTGCTATGCCCCTTCATTTGAGGCATGTCTCTTTGTTGCTTTCCTTAACCATTTGTAATTATCTGTTAAAGGATAATTAATGTATATTAATATTATCCATTATAAATTCGATCCCTTTTATAATTTCTCCCTATCGCTATTGGTGAGGGTCGATCTGTATTTGATTGTTGCCATAACGCTGCGTCCCATTCATAACTCTCAGTCTGAATGATTAGTGCATAATTATCTGTTAAAGGATAATTAATGTATATTAATATTATCCATTATAAATTTGATCCCTTTTATAATTTCTCCCTATCGCTATTGGTGAGGGTCGATCTGTATTTGATTGTTGCCATAACGCTGCGTCCCATTCATAACTCTCAGTCTTAAAAATAACACTCAAGTTAATTCACTTAGAAACTAATAATGAATTACGAAGTCATTGACTCCTATCAAGAAATTGTACGACAACAATAATATTACCAATGTTTAATTAATTTTTTATTTGTTCTGCCTCTTGCCTGTAAGGTACGGTCAGCTGATTTAGATACCAAGCCAGACAGAGACAACAATAATATTACCAATGTTTAATTAATTTTTTATTTGTTCTGCCTCTTGCCTGTAAGGTACGGTCAGCTGATTTAGATACCAAGCCAGACAGACTACCCTTGTAACTTCTTATATATTAGTATCATTAAAAAACCAAAGAAAAAACCAGACAATTAGATACCAGCACAGTCTTTGCTCAGAACTGTCAACAATCAACCAGGAAACATCTTTCAGCTTCGGAGGTGATATTCTCCATGAAGGTTAACATCCTCACGAAGTTCTGTAAAAACTTTAGCAATAACACTTCTTCTCACAAAATTCCATGCATATTGAAAAATGTGCCCAAAATTTGTTTTACCCTTCTCCATCCGTAACTCCCATCCTCATTTCGTTAAATTCTTTTTTTTCTTTTTTAATTTAAATTTGATGTCACTTTTAATTCCCAACATTAAAAATATTAAATTTACTCATTTTTGAAAAAACACCTTATGTCTCCCCTTTTAATATTATTTTAATTAACGCTAAGCTAAATATTAAATTTAACTTAAAACATTAGCATTATTAAAATAATATAAGTTCAACTACAACTGGAGATGGGACATTACAAAGGAATACTTGTAAGATGCTACTTAAGGCAATTTATCCTTCCACAAACTTTCTTCCCACATAAGTTGCAAATAACACTCTTCAAGTTAGGCTCTAGTGTGCCATGTTTTCAAGTGGCATTCTTTTGACCTTCAGCAATGGGTTAGCTTCCATTTCCTAATGTTGATGTAGAAACCCCTATTTCCGCTATCTCTGAAATCTGACTGTTTTTATTGTTTTTGAAGGTTTTTGGTTTTTTTTGATGTTTTTGATCATAAATGAAGTAATGCGATTTTGCAAGTAAATGATATAAAATCTAAATAAAAATCATTCAACTCTGTAACTAGAGAATCTATTGAGAATATGGATGCCAGACTATTTATTATTCTTCTGAGATGATTACACTGAACATCCAAGTACATGCAAATTAAAAGGTAATATTTTATTTGATGAAAAAACCTGATTTGCTGCAATAAGAAATTTGTCTTGAACTGGTACGGCTGCAATCAATACACCTTTCTCCCTCCGTCTGGTGACCCTCAATGATGCCAAGAGTATAGGCGCCCAAGCTGGCAGTGACAAACTGAACCAAAGGTAGGCGATTTGCTTCCAGGAGAAAACACGCCCTCTTTAGAGGTGGTACGGCTTGGTACACAGCAGCAGCAAGTGAAAATAGTACGGCCTTTCTAAGAATCTCCAGATTCAAGCAAAATAGGCGCCTTACTGTGGAGAACTCCTCTGGATAAAACTCTTGCTGAAAACCTGAAGATATAAACCTCTGTGAATGCTCTGTAATTTCTTCTGAGTGAAGAAATCTCTTGCCTGGCAATAAATCAGATGATATCTCACACCCTCTGAATTGCTTTCACTGGAGATGGCTCGTTCCCCAATGCTTTGAGACTGAAACCCTTGGTTTCCGTGCTCTGATCAAACTTCATCAATTTTCAATTCACAAAATAACATAAGGGCTCGATTTCCAATGCAAAATGGCTTATACACTTGAAAAGTGCGATTTCCTTAATAATAGGGAATATTAAAAATAGTTCGAACTTTTACTTTTAATTCTTCAATAGTCCTCAGCCAAATTTTTATAATAAAATATAATCGCCAATTTGGCCCCCTTTCATGATGGGCGACCCCTTTATCAAAATCACTTAAGTTATAATAAAATATTATAACTTTATATTATAATCTCCAATTAATTAATATTTAATTAATTCAATTAAATATTAATATCTCTCTCATTATTCATCCGATGCCTGATCCGTCTGAAGCTGACGAACACTGAAGTGATTCTGAACACCAACAATCCATACTGCTAAAAATAGCAGGGGTCCCACGCTGACTGCCAATAACTGCTAAAAATAGCAACTTATGCAAGAAGTGTCCGAACGAGCCCGAACGAAAGCCAACTGATCAACAACTTCCAACTGAAGCTGAGCCAAGCTCCAACATGACCCTCTATCCAGTCTATCAGCCTACGAGAGTCGCATGATAGGCTAATCCTGTGCTCGGAGAGATGTCAACGAGAAGGGGACATGACAGTTGATGCCATTGTATGCTAACCTAACATTCACAAAATTAAATATAGTTCTTAATGCAACATGTTTAAGCACAAAAAAACATCATTTAAAATAAAAAATAACAATTTGAATTGGAAACATAAAATAAAATTAACATAAAATGCATTTTGAACACAATTGAATAGCAATAGCAATGAATAATTTCTTTAAAATAGCATTGTTTTATACCCTAAACCATATCTAAAAACTAGTAGTTTGTACATAAACAATAGATTAAATCAATGTTAAAATTATGAAAAATGAATTCAATGCGTTCAAACCATGCTTAAAAAAATTAAGTTAATATTTTGAAAAGAAATTACATTTTTGCAATGCTTGGAAAAAAAGAAATTGATCTAGAATCTGGAAATTGCACAAATTTGCTCCTCAAATCCACCTCAAACTTGGTTGAATTTCAATAGCACGGGTGAGATTGTTTAAAAAGATCAAAACATTGTGCATTTTCAGTGTTTTATTTCTGTGCTAGACCTTTTTCCATGTTTAGTGAGCTGGTGGACTTGCAAAAACTTGTTTCTGCTGAGTGCAACTTTCGATGTGAGTTACGTGGTTACCAGAAATGCTCATGAGTACTTGCTGAGCCTAAAAGTACTTGTCGAGTTTTAAAACTCTGGCCAAGATAATGATAGGTTCTTGTTTTCTTGTACTTTTTTTTCCATCAGGTTAACACTATTGATAACTGTGTCTGAGAAAATGTTAGATTCTTTTTATCTCGTATTTTTTTGATCAAGTTAACACAATCTATTATAGGTTTATAGCTAGTTTTTGTAGGATATGACAGTTTGAAGAATTAATTGCAGTTATTTCTACCTGTAAAGAAATAACTGCACTGAGTGTTTTTCAATGGTGTCTGGAAATATGTGTTATGGATACTTTGGGTTAGTAAATGATCATTTATAAGCATTAGCAACCTTGCAATTTGGGCTGAAAATGTGATATAGTCGTTTTAATTGTTATCTACAATCATGTCATATTGTGTTGTTGACTTTGTTTAAATTTATCAATATAGAACAGAGTTGTTTTGTTGATATTTCAATCTCCTCTGATATGCTCAGATAATGTTTGGCTCTGGTCATCTCACATTTTTTCTATCATGTGTAGACAATCAAATATACTTTTGAACTTTGTAATGCGGTTTGTGGCTAATTTTTGTGTAGGATATAACAGTTCAAAAAATTATTTGCAATTATCGCTAACTTTAAAGCTGCATAAATATGTGTTTTATGTCATTTATTACTCACCTTAGCTATTATTTACTTTAAATGACAGCGCCTTGAAAAATATGGCATTCCTACTCCCCGTTATGCACTTGTGAATAGGGATTATCCCCATCAGGAGTTGGATTACTTTGTAGAAGAAGAAGATTTTGTTGAAGTTCATGGAAAGCGAATCTTGAAGCCTTTTGTTGAGAAGCCTTTTCATGGTTAGTTGTTTTCTATGCATACTTTTTAGAAGCCCTTTCATGCTTAGTTCTTTTATGCCTATTATGATAAGTACCAAACAATAGGTGAAAAGTTTTTCTTGTCTTGGTTAGTTATGCAAGCTTGGACTATAATGTGTATCCATTATTGTGTTTAATTGTGAACAATCCTGTTTTGCATATTTTATTCAGCTAATGCTCTCAACAGAGAGTGAATAAATTGAAACATTAGTAGTCTTTTTTCTTTCAGAAACTCATAGTCATACGTACACTTTGCTAGATATCATTTAGCCACATAAGATGTACTAGATGAGTAACGTAGCACCTAAAATTTATATTTTCAGAGCTTCCTTTGAAGAAAGAAAGTAAAGCGCAGCATGTTAATGGCATTCTACTTTGATTATGCATGTTCATTAGATGTTTGTTAGTATCTTACATGAAGTGTACCCACAAATTTTCAGACCCAATTTTTTTTTGTAAAGTTTTGGTAATACAAGTTTGATTTTGATAGATTTGGCATAACTAAGAAAACCAGAATCTCATTTTGGAATTGATAAATTAATCACAACAATATCGATAACAGTTTAATCCAAACAACATTGATGGGAAATATTAAATATTTTAATAATACTCTGCTGAATGAATTAACAAGCTACAGAAATTAATACGCATAAAGTCTGACCTCAATACTGGTTAAATGAATATCCCAAAAAGGGACTGCAACAGAGATATGGACCACCAAATCACTTCGGTCTTGCTTCTTAAGAAATATACGATGCAGCAAGTTCATGAATACATTCTGTTTTCATAATGCAGGTCAAATCTCTTTGAACTGGAAAGTGCTATATATAAAATATGCGTATCTTCCTTTTCTCTTTCTGTTCAGATATCAACAGCTAGCAGTCGACTTCACTAGACTTTGTTTGCAAAGAACATATTTCATGCCATCTTGCTACGTTGGAGGTAAATTGCCACATAAAGATCAGATACCAATTATTTCTCCCTAGTGCATAGCCAGGTCTGTTTGACTCAGATTCTAACATATTCAAATGACGTCTTTTTTTTTCCTTCAGTCCATACGTAAGTGGTACGGCACTCCAGACTTTGGCTGAGTCTGACCTAGGAATACATGGCTCAAATGTTACTGGCTGGAGTTATAAATACCACGTATATCCTCAATACCTGCCGTCCTTTGGAAAAATGAATCCAAGCTCCCACAAATTAATGCGACTCCTCCATAGATGGGTATGGGTAAGTCCGGCCCTAGTAAATTTGGTCGATATAATCTGCTGTGTAGATTATCACCTTCCCACGATATACATGATATAAATCTGCCCAAAGATAGTATGTAATTATTATCTGGAAAAGGTACGGCCCTTTCTGGAATTACTTATTTTCAGAATAAACCAGAACCACCGAAAATACCAATTTTCACTACACCATAAATTAATTCTTCAAATATGTGACATTGGAAATTACTAACACCCAAACAAACCGGCACAGCCTCTGAATAAGACTGTCAGCGATCACCCAGAAGTCGTCTTTCAGCCTCGAAGGTGATATTCTTCTGGAGGTTTTTGTCCCCACAAAGTTTTGTAGACTCACTGCAAGCTCCTTTTTTTTCCAATAAAATTTTTCAGCATAAACAAAAAATGAACTCCAAGAAACTTTAATTCCTTCCTCTTTGTAACTCCCCACCACCTTTCTTGAAATCCACTAAAATATTTTTAATTTAATTCTTTTAAGAATTAAACTTTTTTTCACCCAAAAGTGACTTTTAATTTAATTTAATTTTTTTTCCAGAACTTTGGTCACTTTGTACACACTTTAAATAATTAATTTAGTTTGCACTTTAAATTAAATTTTTTTTTTTGACAACTCAAAATTAATTATTTAATTAATTAATATTTCCCGCACTGCCAACTGAAAATGCGGAAAATACAAAACCTGATTAGAAGTGGCATTGGGAGGGCCAGAATACACAGGCACAATGGAGAGGTCAAACAACTCCTCTAGTGATTACTATGAAAGCCACAACAAAATACGATGCCGACATAATAAAAAATGGGGATATTACAATCCGCCCTTCCCAAAAATTGCTTGTCCTCAAGCAATGTCAGTACACCCACAAAATCACCTGATTGAATCAAACTGAACCCATATGTGATCCCAGGGTCCCAAATAAATCTCTGGAAAGAACCACCAAACTGCTGCTACACCACTCTGATAAAAAATGTCAACTCATTATGCCAAATTGGTGCTCGCCTTTCCTGTGACCCCGAAAAGTAATCATCTTCTAACCCCAAACTGAAATCTTTATGAAGACCGAAATCTACACCATGAAAATTCTCCTGGAAAGGCATCTTAGTAAAGTCCACATCAACAATCCTACTACTCGACACGATCCTAGGCAACAAAAAAACAATTTTCTCAATAAGAGAACATGGTCCTCCAGCCCAATCATCATGGAGTCCCAAAAATGATGCAAATTAGTCCTTAAAGAAAAAATTTCATCGTCACCAAGGTCCAGGTCCATATTCAATATCGTAGCTTCAACATCAGAAAAACGTGGCAACTCTTCATTAGTGTTTGACAACTTATTCTCTTGATTCCTTGGAAATTGGTTAACTGGAGCTTCTTCACAACTCAACACTTGAAAATCATTTAATCCATCATCAATAGGAATAAGGGATGTCGCTTGAAAAATTGGCATTATATTATTGTGAATGGCTGGTGTCCCTTCAAATTGAAAAAATCTTTAAAAGACAACATAGCAAACATTACCATGCAAGGGGGCATGTATACATTTGTGCGAAAATAATCACTTAAATTTATTATCAGCAGTGAATGCTAAAAACTCCATTTTAACATGTTGATAATCTAAAGAAGGCTTATTTGTCATGTCCCCGATTTAAGGCTGGGTTGGCCAGCTTGATACTTTAAATAAATAAATAAATAAATAAATAAAATTATTAATAAATAAATAATAATATTTAATAAATAGTATTTAATTCTGGTCGACTCATTTGAGTATTGGCGCCTAAATTAATATTTTGAATTATATTTTCCTCTGGCCGACCTCTTCTATATTCAGTATTTATATGAGGCCGCTGTTGAGTTTGGATCATTCAACATTCGGTTTTCATTCCATCATGGAGCAGACCAACAAAAGGAAGAAAACCCTTATGCTAGGAAGGTGAATTGGACGAAAACCCAATTCTTTGATGGGAAGGCTTCATCACGGAGGCCTAATTGGACTTCAACGGCGATTTAGGAGCAGATTGTATATGCAGATCTGAGATAAATTTAGATCTAGGGTAGTGTTGTTATAGTTTGTTGGGACGCATCTTCCTTGCTGTGAGTCATGCTAATGTACATCATCCCTGGTGGAATACAATCAACATTTCTATATTTATGAATATTCTATGCCAGTGTATGAGATCTAAGTGAATTGGAGTTAATATTTGGGCTGTTCCTTTATATCTGGTTATCACTATTTCTGAGCATAATTCTGACAGTCTTTTTATCTATTAATCTGTGCCACTGTTATAGATCTGGTTATTTCTTTTGGTGCGGACTGTGTATCTCAGTGATTTCCATTTTGATGATTGCTATATTGCTGGTTAAAGGAATCGTGCTCAGTGATTTACTTTATCTTGATTTATTATATTTCTGTTTGAATTGGGTGGAGCACATTATAGTGGTATCAGAGCTTGAATCCTGCTAGCCTACGGGTCTATCGATTTTGTGCATACAGATCGACATTGGAGGCAGAGGTTAAAAAAAGGAAATGGCCGATTAGGAAGATGTTTTTAAGGCATACCTGAAAGGGAAAAATCAAATGTACCAGCTGATCACCCTGATGATGCAACAAATGCAGAATGCTCTTATAAATTCTACAAATAATAATCGGATTCCAAGTGAATCAGCACCTAGGCCTTTCCAGCCTACCTTTTTGCCCAGAGTAGAGCCACCACCGAAAGAAGAGGAGCCAAACTCAACAGCATATGGCATTAATGCCTACATAGAAGACTACATCGATCTTGATCCAAGTATCAAAAAACATATTACTTTTGCCAACTATTACAGTTTAATGGCAAAGACAGGGCCAAAGAAAGGAAGAAGAAAGCAAGAGGAACAATCAAATCCAGTGCCCAAGATGAAGGAATCTGAAACAATGAAGGACACATCAGAGCCAGAATCACAAAAAGAGGTACAAGAGGACACTATAATGAGGTATGATGATTTTGAGGTTGTGATTTTGAACAATAGTTCTTCCACACATGATCATGAGATAGAAGAGTATCATAAGGACGAGGAAGAATCTTGCCTTGTGGAGACACAAGAATTACTTGATGGTACTTCAAAGGAATGTCTGGAGGCTTGAGACAAAGAGGATTTGGTTGATTGCAAGAAACAAGGTTTGGAGGAGTACATGAAGACTAAAGAAGACAGCAAACCAGCATGTTGAGTCCATATCAAGGAGGTAGGGTTTCAGTTGATATTCCTTCATTGCCTTTGCATCATGGTTTGGATATATTCGAGACAAATGTTGCCCATGCATATGATGATGAGCTGAGAGGGTTGGATAAGATTGATTTGACATTGCGGGATCATATCGAGGAGAAGGATGTCATAGCTGTGAAGGATCATGTAGTCGAAGATTCTACTCATTGCTTTGATGGTGATCCCTTGATGTAGCATGATGATGCCCAAGTTTCCACACAGGAAGACCATGCTAAGGAGGAAATGGACTTGAAGAAACAAGCAGAGGAGGTACAGGACGATGAGATCCCACCTTATTGGGATAGTGGTGGCATAATGAGAGACAGTAACCATTTCATTTTCAGCTCACATGGAGGGATGTTAGCTTGGGATTTGGGCATTGTGTTCCACACTACACTATCTCACTATGTTTGGGACGTCAAGACAACGCAGCAGCCGCATGGTGGATGCATTTTGGGATTCACTTGGGATCCGGGAGTTAGCATGGAGTTTGGTACGATCCATGACAGGGGAGTTCAACAGCCGCCTTGTGCATTTTTCATGAGGCTTTGGGATCCAGGGGTTGTTTGTTCAGAGACGCGTAGATTGTTTTATCACTATGAGCGAAGCAATGTTTATATCGGATTAGCGCAACTGACTTCACTATTGCAGGGATGGAGCAAAACCGAGTTCATCCACGAGTTTTGGTGGGACACCTCCCATGATGCTTCTTGGCATTGCTTGAGGACAAGCAATTTCTGGGACAGGAGGACTGTCATGTCCCCGATTTAAGGCTGGGTCGGCCAGCTTGATACTTTAAATAAATAAATTTATTAATAAATAAATAATAATATATAAAATTTAAATTATTAATAAATAGTATTTAATTCTGGCCGACTCATTTGAGTATTGGCGCCTAAAATAATATTTCGAATTATATTTTCTTCTGGCCGACCTCTTCTATGTTGGCATCTATATTCAGTATTTATATGAGGTCGCTGCTGAGTTTGGATCATTCAACATTTGGTTTTTATTCCATCATGGAGCAGACCAGCAGAAGGACGTAAACCCTTATGCTAGGAAGGTGAATTGGACGAAAACCCAATTCTTTGATGGGAAGGCTTCATCACAGTGGCCTAATTGGACTTCAACTGCGATTTAGGAGCAGATTGTATATGCAGATCTGAGATAAGTTTAGATCTAGGGCAGTGTTGTTACAGTTTGTTGGGACGCATCTTCCTTGCTGTGAGTCGTGCTAATGTACATCATCCCTGGCGGAATACAATCAGCATTTCTATATTTATGAATATTCTATGCCAGGGTATGAGATCTGAGTGAATTGGAGTTAATATTTGGGTTGTTCCTTTATATCTGGTTATCACTGTTTCTGAGCATAATTCTGACAGTCTTTTTATCTGTTAATCTGTGCCACTGTTATAGATCTGGTTATTTCTTTTGGTGCGGACTGTGTATCTCAGTATTTCCATTTTGATGATTGCTATATTGCTGGTTAAATGAATCGTGCTCAGTGATTTACTTTATCTTGATTTATTATATTTCTGTCTGAATTGGGTGGAGCACATTACATTATTACTCTCCTTATCTTGAAAACTCCGAGGTCGTAACTCAATAGCTGCCTATACAAGAGTTGCTTTGGCACAGTCAGAAAATAAGGTGCAGCTAGAGTAACACCTTGTGTGCTAAATACTGTTACTGTTATTGTTCTGATTTTCATGCAACAAAAACAGCAAGTTATATCATGCAACAAATTTTCATGACGCTCATGTAATTGGATAAATTTATTTTCTGTATTTGACTTAAAATTTTAAACAAAATGCTCACTTTCTGGTTGATGGATAAATAGTTTGACAAAATGCCTAAATATAATTGTTAAGAAATTAATTGCTTTCTCTATCATATTGTAAATATTTGATGGTTTACTGCTAGTATTTGTTATTTTGAACATCCTAGATGATTTAACACTGGATCCTATCTTTTCATTGTAATAAATCTTGGTCGGTTTATTTGGTAGATTCTATTTTTATTTTCTATACATTTTCTGCCTTGCAAGACATGTAATTGGAATTGTGTGAATTAGTTTTCCATTATGGCAATGACACAATTCTGCTCGCATTCAGCCTATTTGGCTTGATCGAAATTTGCATTCACTATTAGTTAGTTTGGCTCATCAATTCTACGAATTCTTTATATTGTAAATTGGACGACTAGCTGCCAATATCTTTCATGTAATTCCTCCATCTTCATTTTAGTCACCTTGCCCACATTAGGAACTTGGTGATCAGAAAGAGTTGAAATTTGAGCGATTGCAAAAAAATATGTGGATTTGAGCTAACCCCTTGTGGGGTTTATTATAATGGTATCAGAGTTGGTGGGTTTGCCAGTCTGTTTCAAAGAGCTAATCCTTTGTATTCAAAGCTATATTTTTATGCATCCTAGTGATAGAGGAAATAGATATTATCAAAGAGAAATTAGAAAATAGTATTAGTCTCTAGAGAATCCATAAGTTGAGGTTTCATCTTTAGAATTTGGGGTTGAAGAACAAATCTAAAAATTATGACATAAGAGTTGCATATAGTAGAAAATTAAAGAGAACTAATAGGGAAGACAACCCTAATGATCGGGTAGAAGGGAAGTTTGATTTGATGCTTGATATGTTGGCATACATGCTTCATAAGATGTGTTAGGTCCCAAAACTGTTGCTCTAATTCCTAGAACCAAATTTCCTTCACATGGCTAGGGTTGTCGTCATGCGTATGAAATCAGCTCATCAACAAACTGTGGAGGGTTGAAGGTCAACTTAATGACAATGGGTTTTATCTCCTATGGTTCGAGCTCAGCTTAGACTTGGGAGGGTATTCCCAGGGGTATACCTTAATAGGTATTGAAATCACACAAAATGAACAATAACAAAATATGGACAGCCAAACCCAACTTTTGTCTTGGTCCCAAAGATTGTCACTAAACCAAGAAGAACTGGCTGCCTCAGAAAACCTATATAGTTGATATAACTGTGCAAACGTAACCCATATGAGATAGATTTGTTTGCAGCTCATTGAAGATAAATCCTTGGTTATATTTCAAGGTTATGAATGCACAAAAGCTACTCCGACTCCTACACTACTGGTTTGATGTTTTGATGGTGTGAGATTGGTGAGGTGGACTAGAGACTGGTGCCATATTCATTGGGCTACAGAGTCATAGATAACAAAAAAGAAAACAATGAAGGAGATATAGAAGATTCGATCTGGGCACATATGTTATCAAATTACAAACATTACATAGAGAGCA
This sequence comes from Sequoiadendron giganteum, assembly GCA_007115665.2. Taxonomy (NCBI): domain Eukaryota; kingdom Viridiplantae; phylum Streptophyta; class Pinopsida; order Cupressales; family Cupressaceae; genus Sequoiadendron; species Sequoiadendron giganteum. The sequence goes on along the minus strand of VCHN02000014.1, from coordinate 42,830,728 downwards.
TACTTATTTTAATCCCAATTGAACTGCATAAATCAATATGTAATACGTAGATGATTATTACAATGCTTGTAATATTTTAAAATGTTGTCACATTATCAAATGTTCATTACAGTCATGTCAGCAAGTGTGACAAGAGAAAAACTACACAACAGTGAAGATGTTCCAAGAGAAATACAAACAACGTGGAGACATCCTCTGTATTATACTAAACTCTTTATTCTTCGCATGCCTCACGGATTCACTGCCCTTGTGCACTTGAACATGGCATGGTTGAAGCCCTAGATAAATCCCTGCACCTGCGTAGCCTTTGGACATCACCAACAAAACCTACATCTTCCTCCAAAATGATCAAAATTGTGCATGTAATAGCAGCCAGACGTAACCTTAATCGCTGTACACTGTTCATAGTTCAAAATGAACAACCCAGGTTGAATCGTGCTCAAAATGAATGCTTCAGATCGATGGAGAACATCTGCAATCAATTTGGGTAGCTGGGCGATTGTGTCATTATTGATGGTAGGTGGAGAGAGTGGAAGAAACATGCACAACACTTTACCTCCAATTGTTCTCACCTCTTTTAGAAATCCAAGCCCCACTCGGATGTCAAAATCACTTACTGTGGAAAACAGGCACCCATTTGGATTTGGGATCTCAACCTTCAATAGGATGCATGATATTTTGTTTATCGCTTTTATAGAAAGGCGGGAATATTGCTAGGATGTTGATACATCCCATCATCTTTAAAACCTCCTCAATATCTCCTCGAGCCTCGGATCTTCGCAAAACCTCTTATTTCGGAACATCGGCCAACATCAGGATGTAGCAGGAAAGTGGCCCATACTAGGCCATGCAAAACATCTCTCAGGATTGGGATATATGTCGATACCCTTAAAACTTCAAAATTCTTGCAAACACTTAGTTTGTTCCTCCTGCATGACTAAGACTCCTTTACATGCCGTCGGGGCTTGGAGGGGACATAGGAACCCTTTGTTGAGGGTTCCATGGGAGCTAGGAACCAATGGTTCGTGCGAGTCAGTGGTTTCATAGGAACTAGGAACCATTGGTTCCTGGTGCATATGAAAGCTCCAACCACTCTATGCTTAGCCGATTTTTTGAATTTATGAGTTTGAGGAATTGACCAAGGACATGGGAGGGGAACACACAACCAACAACACACTTCGACATGATGGCTCTTAAGGGACTTCTCAAATCAATTATTGACAAAGGGATCATGCCACTAAGACACATAAAAGGAAGGAACTCAAGCCAAATTTGACATGAAAAACTTGAGTTCCAACAAGATGATTAGTAACATGAATGTGACTAGGCAATAGAATGATGAATGAATCACTTCTGAGGTTAATAATTCTAATGTCATTCATACCAACACTCATAGGATTGTCATTGGTTCAACTGCTAAACATTTCCAACCTACTTTTCTTTGTAGGGAGGAAGAGGTTCTTGAAATTGAAGCTCAAAATCTAGTTATTGATGACATTAAAACTTGTTATGCTGAGTATAGAGCTCGTCTAGAGGAGATTAAGAGTGAGATGTTCTAGTTAGTGTAGAATTCCTATTATCATATTTTAATAATGTGGTTTATCTGATTATGTATTTATTGTTTGTTGGCTTTAGGTAGCGTTGTGACCTTTTCACACATCGCCCCATTGCAAATGGGGACCCTAGTGGTTTTATCCTTTGGTAGTTTTGCTTCTGAGTTTCGATCTGTCTGATGAGGTACTTAGAATTTGAAAATTTGAAAGTCATCCGAGTCATGAAATGATTGTGAACCCGAATCAATGATAGAACGTTGCCAAAGCGCTTAGAAGGCCTTGTGGACGAGGATCGACTGTTTGTTCAGTCAATTCTGACACTTCCTAAATTTTAGGGTTTCCATCCTGGGCCCCTATTTTTTAGGGACTTTTTTTTGGCATTTTTAGCACATTCTGGGATCCCTATTTTTTAGGGATTATTTTTAGAAAGTTTCTATTTTTGGAAAATTTCTATTTTTAGAAAGTTCCTATTTCGGGAAAGCATGCACAGTTCATGGCTTCATAAACATCAACTTCAGAAGGTTGCAAGGAAAAATGGATAAAAGTTTGAAAACCAGAAAATACGCCTAAGGCATGGACATGCATAAAGAAGATAAAAATGGCGAAGTGCAAATGAAAATTGCAAAAGGTATGTAAAGTCCGCCCAAGGCACTTGCAAAAACATCTTGAAGTCCGCCATAGGCAAACATGCAAAGGGGTTGGCAAGTCCGCCATATGCAAAAGGAAAATGCTAAGTCATGTCAAAGTCCGCCCAAGGCACTTGCAAAAACATCTTGAAGTCCGCCCATGCAGCTGCACAAGGTATGTAAAGTCCGCCCAAGGTAACTTGCAAAAACGTTAGCAAGTCCGCCCAGCAAGATAGATGGCAAAGTGTTGACAAAGTCCGCCATAAAGCAAGTTGCAAAGTGTTGACAAAGTCCGCCAAGCACTTGCAAGGAAATGATGAAGTCCCCCCAGCATAAAGCAAGAGAAAAGTTGCAAAGTAATGTCGAAGTCCGCCCAAACACTTGCAAGTAAAAAATTGCAAAATACTCATAAAGTCCGCTCCAAGAAGGCTGGAAAGGGGTAAAATGCTAAGGGGTGCGCTCCAAGATGATTGGAGATGGTGAAAATACAAGGAAAATTCGCCATTTTGTGAAATTAAATGGCAATTACTAGTGAAAATTCGCCCAAGCATGGATAAAGTGAAAAAATTGCACAAGGCAAATATGCTGGAGTCGTGTATCGCATTGAAAATCGCTTGGATGAACAAAGATTTAATTATTCGCCTAGAAAATCAAAGGATTTGAAAATTTGCCTAAGTCCAGACGATTGGAAATTTAATTGAAAAATCAAATGATATGTCTGGCAAAATTGAAATTCGCCTAAGTAAAAATCTTGGCAAGATTAAAATTCGCAGAGGCACAGAGAGATTTAAAAAAAATTCGAAATTGCCTTTGGATAAAAAAAAAATAATTAAATATTATTATTTAATTATTTTAACGAACGGGTTGGAAACAACACATAAAATATTATTTTAATATTTTATTTTCCAAAACCCATTTAATGAGAAAATTCGAATTTCTCTAGGCAAATTGCTGAGAAAAGAAAGAAGAAAAATAAACTTCACTCGACTGGCGACGAAATTAGAAACTTTCTTTAAAGACTTATGCTGGAGACGGAAATTGCCATTCGAAAGACAAGTGCCAGCCGAGTTCAAACTGAATTAATTGGAAACAATTAATTAGGTCGATTTTCTCAGCCTTAAATTGGCTTTGCATTTCATTTTTATTCATTCTTTCGAAAGCGAAGTTGAGAAAATTTGCTAATGCAGAGAAGTTTGTGAAGTTTTATATTTTTTTTGCGAAGTAAAAGGCTGAAAGTGCGAATTTACTTCAGCAGCAACACAGTTTTCATTGACAGGCAGACTTTACTTCCTCTGTTTTCGACAAAGTTTTCTCTTTGCAAGCGATTTAATTCTTTCATTTCCAGCAACGGTTGTTTTCACGAATTAACTCATCAAGTTTGCTGGAATTTATTTATAAATAATTTCTGATTATTAAATTTTTCTTTTGCAGATTTATGCTGAACGCCGGAGAATCATCGAAGAAGAAAATGAAGTTTGCAAGCAAAGGTGCGCCGTTGGAGTCTAAAATTATCTCCAAATGGAAGAATGTTGCGGACACTGATCTCGGCCATGTTGACTTGGAGGAATTTCGAAAAAGAATGTACGGAAGTGACACACGCATGCCGACTCCAATTGCGCAAAGGATGATGCGAAATGGTATAGTTCAAGCTGCAGGATTTCCGCCAGCAGTCGAGTGTCCGGAGTTGATGGTAGAATGCGCCTTGCACTATAACGCTGAAGAAAGACAAATTGAGGCGCCTGATGGCAGAGTATTGGCATACTTAGGCGAGTTGGCTATACAGGAAACATTTGGCATTCCGGCTTACCACCGAACGTACTACCGGTCGAAGGAGGATGCGCAGAAATTGTACGAAGATAAACAGACTCTTTGCATGGCCAACATGAACAAGAACTGGCTCGAAAAACCTAGATGCTCATCCAAGAGATTGCCCAAGAAATTACTCAGGCCATTTTTTAAGGAAGAATATGGAGACATAGTCTTGTTGCTGAACAGACTAGTAGGCAGTCCTCAAGGAGCGCCTTTTGAAAGTTGGATGTATTACTTCATTGATGAAGTATCTGCTGGGACAAAAATGATCAACTGGTCAAGGATGATCAGTGATAGTATTCATGAACAATTGGTTAACCTGGAGAAAACTGAATCCTTTCATATGGGTTCTTATATTGTGTATTCACTCGCTCGTACATACCGATATACCGGTCTGATATGCAAAGGTGTAGTCGGCAACAACGAAGGAGAGCTCAAAGTTTATAACTGCTATCCCCAATTGCAGTTGAGTGAGAAGTCACATTGGCGCAGGGCACATAACGCTTTCCTCATGTACATCACTCGGGTGCTGCAGGGAGGAACGCATCAAAGACTTACACCCGAAGCAAAAAGTTTAATCAGTAAATACGGATCCTGGTTCATCCAGTTTCCAAGATTTACGTACATCCGAATACAGGGATTCACGGAATCTCCTTACAGGTTGCCAATCTATCCTACTGACAAGATGATTTTACTAGAAGTAATCAGGCAACTGGAAACATTCCAGAATATCCAGAGACCGAAGCAGAAAGCAGCTGTCACGTTTCCCTTGTTCATAGGAGACATGGTAGAATCCTGTCCGTCATCGCAGGCAGCAGACAATGCCAGGATAGAAATACAATTATATCCGTTCACCTCGTACAAGTCCAGAGGGGATTTTGATCCACTCAATCACATGGGAATGGTAAACGGAAGGAAATACAGGCACAGAGTTGACCTTGAAGATTTTTGGGCAAATGCTGCCGACGAGTATGAAGTAAGGAGAAGACTTTGGTCAAGGTTATCCTTGAGCATGATCAGGACAACAGAACTTTTCCGTGTACCTGACCAGCTAGATGACGATGAAGTGTACATACAGCCAGGATATGATGAAGGATTGCCACTCCCTCCTGTCAAATGGTCAGAGCCTGAGTTAAGTGATTTGACAACTCTTATGAGACCAGTGGTCAAATACTCACAATGGTGGGTAGATCAGCGGGTACAAACATTGAAGCAACGAGGTGTGCCATTCACCTATGATTTAATGGGCGAAGCTGAATCTTGTTCTTCAAATATTGGCGCTTCTCAGGAAAATGAACGGGTCGAGCCTATCAACCCGAAGAAGAGGAAAGGCAAAGAGGTGGCAACAAGCGAGAAGCCGATCCTGAAGAAGCCTAAGGCCCTTCACTCAGCCGCATCTGGGAATATCAAGCAGCTACTATTATGGAAGAAGAATCATGGGGAAATATAAGAATTCCTTCACCAGTGCTTGAAGGAAACATGGAGCCTATGCAGATTGAGCAGGATTTTCACCATTCTCCAACCGGCACAGAGATTTGTGAATCAGATGAGGACCTGAATGACAGGGAAGGCGACTTCCAAGAAGGGATGATTTCAGCCCTAAGGGGGATTCATGAGGACCCGCCGGCACAAGAAATCCAAGAGATTCAGGATATTCCGGACTGCGAAGACAATGGAGTCGAGCAGCCTACAATACCAAACTGGCTTAAGGAAAGAATTAAGGTTAAGGTACCAGTTGCAGCACCAGAAGCGGATGATATTGACGATTTCTTGACAAGGTTGGAGCAAGTAAATACGAAGAAACCTGCCAAGAAATTCTCTACTATTCAAAGAGATGAGACTGGTAACCGCACAGTGCAAATTGCAATCCCGACAGTTGAGAAACCGCAGGATGAAATTACTCCTGCGGATTATGCCATTACTATAATTGATATTGGTCCATCTACCAAAGGGCAAGAAGTAGAAGATCTGGACAATTCCGTTTCCACCATTAAGTCCAGATTAGAAAAGGAGACTCAGAAAAAAAGGGAATATAAGATCGAGGTTGAGCGCCTGAAGGAGTATATCCGGCATTTGACAAGGCCACTCAACCAAGGCAACCAATCAAACCCTCTGCTCTCAAATGCATCACAAGAGCCGGTAGAAAGTCTTGAGAAAGAACTAACTATTGCTAGGGAAACACAAGAATGGATGGCAAGAAAAGAGGGAGAGGTAATGGCATTTGTGGAGAAGTTAGTACACGCTCATGGGCAAACTTCTTCCCTGCTCACAAGGATTGCAAATTTGACTGAGGCATGGGACGGATTGCAAGACTTGCAAGATAGAATCATTCCCTGCCTTCGTGATATAAGGAAAATTCCTAAGCAAAGGCTGATTGACGAGAAGATTATTGCAGCTGGGGCGGCTTACGACTTCAGCAACTGGTATTGCGCATTGGTCTCCCGTAGGGAAGTGCTTGAAAAGGTTAAAACAAAAAGTATCAAGGTCGATGAGCAAATATGGAGCATCCAAAATGGCATCTTTCATATGGCTGCAGATATATTGAACAAAGACATTGTTCGAGAAAATGACTTGTGGCTGGATAATATGCAAAGGGAAGTGCAAAAGATTTTCTCCATCATGCCAATTTTGGGCGAAAATCTGACTAAGGCATTTGACCTGTTGACTATCCGTAGTACTTTCTTGCAGCGCGAACCAGAATGGGTAGTTGTCTTTGCTGATTGTGCAGATAGTTTGGACCTGCTGGAATACAATGTCAGCACCTTGCCAGACATTACCATCGAGGAGATTGGCGCCATTGTGTCTAGGTTTGTCGAACGAGGCATTGCATGAGTGGATAAGGATACAACTGCCAGTGGGTGACTCATCTGTCAGTTAACTGATCGATGTTTTGGGCAACCCTAATTAGGGTTTTCGTGTTTGAATCTGGGCCCTTGATTTTGTTTCAATCTCGGCCATTCATTGTATCGGGGAATTCTATAAGTACCCTTTCTTTTTCATTTCAAACGATCGGAAGAAATCAGAAAAACTGTTATCAGAGGATTAGAGATTAGATTTTGAGTTAGAATTAGTTTCTTTTAGAAGTAAGAGAAGAGTTGTATGAAATTGTTGTGAAAACCATTGAGATAATAAAATTCATAATTGCATGAGTTGCTTTGAAACCTTTATTGTCAAATGGGTGCATGGTTGCATATTTGCTCTTTCTCGTAGGATTATTATAGATCAAAATTTATTTGTTAGTGGAGCGAGAGATTGATGGTGAGGATTGAAAGTAACTTAGCTCATACTTTTTCAAATGGATGCTTTTGATTTGATGTGCAAAGTTAGACTGAGCTCTTGATATAAATGCTTTTAAAACGTTTACTTGAATAATATTGTTCGAATTGATGGTGTTATTTATAGTGAAAAATCTCAAGCATAAATCCCATAAGATTGCACCTGCTTTCGTGTAGTTGTCATTTTTCGAGACGAAGCAAAGCATTGTTTCCTTTAAGTTGCATTTGATCGTTACCGTCTCCTAGTTCCTTAGGATTAGCATAAGATTTCTCACCCCTTTCCTTTTTATTTCTATTTTATCCAAAATCAGAAAATCCAAAAGATACAACACTGCATTCAAACCCTTGCTTTCAAAGTAAATTACTGAAATTCTATGCCCCCTTGGGTTACCAGCAAACCTCATACTACCACCTAGCCTATCCGCACCCCAACTTAGGAACATTGGAATTACCTTGTGATCTATCTAGCAATCTTAGCATGAAAGGTGATTTTTATCAAGAGAGGATAGAGCATCTCCGAACACTTTATTCTAGTGTGCTCGTGTGTGTCACAAAACACGCATCAACAGGTAGTAATAATCATTAGTTGGTCGACAATTGTGTTCCTCTTGACAACCGTCAGATAATTTAAATAGATTTTCTATGATCAAGGAAAGCATATGATCTAGTCGGATTGACTCTGATAGTTTTTTGACCATCTCTGGTCTACTTTTATAATAATTTCATGTGTGAATATGTAATGTCCCCTTTTTAGCCAATGTCAGAGTTTGGTGGATTAGCCTATTCTCAGGTCCTCGTGGCTAATGATGGTGATTAGAGGGCCTTGTGAGGGACTTATCTAGTTCTTAGATGGTAGTTTATAGTGTTTTCTTCTCTAGCTCTTGGGTATATTCAGAGGTGATCTTCTTTAGGGGTTTCAGGCTCCGTTTATTCACACTTACTATTTTTAGTAAGTCAGTTGGATGATTGGGGGTCAACCTTACTATTTATAGTAAGGCATCCAGATGAGCAGAGGAAGCGGTGGGCTACCCTTTGGTATTGACAAAATTAGTATTGTGTTGGTATTCACGGAGTTATGGATTATTAATTATTATTAAAGTGATAACTTTAATAATAGTTAAATATAAAGTGAATATTATTTAACGAGTTAACGACTTTATAATATACCCTATAATTTCATAACATAAAGTCATTATTTAAAAGCTTTAAGTGGGCGCCACATTTAATGTATACATCATGTGGCAACAAAAGCAAATATAATTTAATATATTAAATGTTTGAAAAAGCCAAAGGAGGTCGTGCTTTTCGTGAGGAGATATAAAATCACTCAAAAAGCACAATTTCATTATTTTTTCAACACTTAGCCAATTTGATGCTTTTGCTGAGAAGAGAAACAAGGGTTTCTTGCTGCAATTGATCTTGGAGAACGTAGCTCTCTTAGATTGTGCATTCTACAAGTGTGAAATACCACCCAAGGTTTGCATCTTCAGGTGGCTTCACTCAAAGGTCACATTTGTGCTTGATTGGAGATAGTTGGTTCAGATTTTCAGAGGTTATTAAGTGCAGATCAGAAGTTTACATCAGAAGCTAATTGCTGAAATCTTTAATTGCTGTTTGCATTCATTTTGGAAGCTACGTGGGTTTCTTGGAGGCCGTACAATTCATCTTTGCTGGGCCGTACAATATCCTAGGCTGGGTGTGGGTTTGCTAGGCTGAAGCGCATAGGTTTTCAGCTTCATTTCACCTCCATTGTGGGCAGCTAGGTCTTGGCATTCATTGCATATCATTCTTGAGGTGGAGAAACCGGATTCCTGAGCTAGGCGTCCAAGCAAGGGTTTTGCAGTTTGCTGATATGAATTTCCAGAATTGCTGATATAAGTATTTCAGATTCATATTAACTCATGCTTTGGCATTCGGGTATGATGTATGTACTTCCTCAAGTATTGAATGAAATCTGATTTTAAAAGTTTATAGTTTGCTTCAATAGTTTGTCCATTTTGCAACTATTTGTTTATATATTTTATGCTGCATTTCCTGGCAAACTCTTCATCAAAACTCAAAACAAAACAAAAACTTAGAAACCACAAGCAAACACACAGGCAGTTTTTAGTTAGCAAATATCTCAGATTGGGGTGGGATATTTCAGAATAAATATGTAGTACTTTTACTCCTCTATTTGGCATGCATTATTAATTATGTTCTTTATTTCAAGTATTCATTTTTATTAGATAGGAGAGTAAACAATGGCGTCATTTCCATAAAATAAATCAAGTTAGGTTTGATAGATTCATGCCTTTAGACCCCAATAAAGGCAGGAATAGACCACAAGGTGGTCAAGATCAAGAAATCAGGTGATCTGTAAGCATTGCAGAGCAACGAGAATGAAGAAGATGATTGTGAGAGGCATCTAAGGAAAACACAATCGTACGATTCCCAAGATAGAGCCCTTCTCGAGAACGTAGTTGAAGTTATAGTGTAAGCCAAAGTCGGAGCCTCAATCAGGAAAATAAAAACACTCCCACCACAAGAAACCATATAAGTGAGGAGTGGAATGAAATAGCAAGACATTTACCCTTACTAGATGAAGTGTGGATCAATCTCTCTGACCAAGTAGAAAAATCAATAAATGAAGAAGAATGGGAAATAGAGTCTAAAACTCAGTATTTGAAACCTATGAGAATAACATCCAAGGCATTAAATGGTTGTTGATTGAAGAAGGGGTGATTCAAGAATGCAAACCTAAAATTGTTGGGCCAAAGGCATATAAGAAAGAAATTGACAACTCTGTACAAAACATTGAGGCAAGAGGACTTGAGGATTAACACATGTACTAGAGTGCGAGTGAAGCACTAAAACATTTGAATTAGAATGCCTTGATAAGTTAGTTCCAAGCATTGATGTCGCATGAAAATAGGATGGTGACTCTATCGTTAAGTCTTACTATTGAAAGGAAAAAGTTGCCTAAATTCATAGGCAATGGGTTAGAGGATCTTGCGCGACATTGTAGTACTTTGCCAGTGATTTGGACAACGAATGGCCAAGAAAATAGAGCCTATTGGCTACTATCCTTTCCAACAACCTTAAGAGGTATAGCTATTAACTAGTACATAGAAGTAGATCTAGCCTCCAAAACTATTTGGGAAAGATATAAGAAAGATTTTGAGGAAGAATTAAAATTACTATGAGATGACAATGAAATTGTAGCGGAGGTTTATAATATAAAGCAAGGCAAGCATGAGAACATACAACCTTACAATTGAAGGTTTAAGAAATCTTGGTGGAATTAGAAAAGGAATCGACGAATGACCTTAAGAAAAGATGGTTCATTGAAGGCCTTATTCCTTTGTTAAGAAAGAAAATGAAGGTAGTACCACCATCTTTTTATATCGAAGCATACAATCAGGCCATGGACAAAGAGAGTGAAGACAAAGTGTAATCACATGGAAAAAGGAAAATGAAAGATGATGACAATTCAGATGATAGTAGTGAGAGTGAATTGGGGATAGTACAAACACTTTGAAAAGACATGCTTTAGATTATGAAAGAAATAAAGGCAAAAAGAGATAATAGTAAGGAGAGTAATGAACTCTTGTGCATAGAATGTAAATGTGAAGGACATGTTAAAACTAATTGTTTGAAGAAGTTATTTTGTGAGATTTGTCAAGTCTTGGGCCACTCAATTAAAGGATGCCCATACAATTTGAAGACTAGGAGTACACAATTCATTTTTACACAGGGAGTGCAGTCCACTCCATTGAAGCCACCAACACATCTCCAAACAATTATTAAAATAAAAAAGGAGGTCGAAATCAAAGACAATATGACCTTGAAGGATGTCCAATCATACAATGTTGGCAATGTAATGAATGGAGACACTTCGCAAGATATTATCAACATAAGATAAATTGCAACCATTGTGCAAATGGCACGGACTTGGAGACCATGAAGACATTGGATGTTTGAAGCAAAAGGATAGTGTCACCATGATTGATGTAATGCATAATGAAGTGTTGGTTGTTACTTGAGCCCAAGCAAAGAAGGTTGTGTACTCAGATCCACATGCAAAAAATTGTGACTTCGTGAAGCAAGGGATGAAGTGGAGAATGCTATGGCTAATGAATGATGCTACTCAAATGCAAATGCAAGTATGGTAACAAGTCAAGTACAGTTTGGTACAAATGTTACAAGGCAAGTACTTCAAACTACTGTATCGGTTAATGAAGTGGAACAATGCAAGGATGCATGCTACAACCCATTTAGAATTTGGTGAGAATGAAGATCCAATAATTGAAACTCCATTGTCAAGTGACCAAGTGATCAATTCAATGTTATTGACAGGTAAGGCAAAAAAGAAGCTAGCAATGGTGAATATTGAGATCTTTGGAAGGAATCTCATTAATACAATTTTGGTGGCGGGTTTGGTGTGAACGTACTTTTGAAAGACACTTGGAGAAGTTTGGGCAAACTGACCATTTGGCCCCCAACTTTTCAATTGGTATGTGCAGATTAACAAGGTATTATGGTACTTGGAGTTTTAACGGGCTAAAAGGTAATTATTGGAACCCAAGCATTTTTGTTGAATTTTGTGGTCATTTCATCATGAAAGAAGACATACAATGCATTATTGGGTCAGGGTTGGCTAGTAGCAGCCAAAGCTGATCACAACTAGAAAATGAATACAATTTCCATTGAGAACAAGAGTCAAAAGTATATAATTGATTTGAAAACCAAGTAGTTAGCGAGGAAGCAACTTCCTTGAATTTGTCAAATTCAAACTCCAAAGAAGATTGGATGGAGAAGTAAGATCAATGTTTGATGGAACTGCATGATGAAGGGATTTTGGAATTACTATCATGTTTGAAAGATGAAACAAATTTTCTCCATAGTTTGTTTCACTTGTCAATGGAGGACTTTGAGGTGTTTATGTTGAATTGTAATTTTATTGAAGCTACAAAGATCAATAAAAAGTTGGACAATTTATGTATTTTGGATGCAGTACAAGGTTTACAAAAGATAATACTTGCAGTTCTACTAGAGGCACTTGACTTTATTGAAGATCTAAAAAATTAGTGATGGTATGTTTCAAAGTACTAATAGTAAAATATTTAATATGGAGTGTATGGATACTTGTTAAGTTAGATCAACTTCATAGTAAAACTATAACAAAGGGAAAAATATTGGACATAAAGTTTTTGCAATTAGGGTGCAAAAGACTAGGTGGGTCCCACATGTAAAGAACAAAAAAAATAATGAAAATAATAAAAGTACACGTTTGGAAAAATTACTATTTAACCACCTTAATAAAAACATCATTCAGTTTCCATTCATCATACAAACCTGTGTTGTACCAACCAACACCATATGATTTATCATCATACCATCTTCTTTTGTATGATTCCCTCTGTCGGTAGTACAACCATCTATTGTCTTATAGGCCCTACAACCACCCATTGTTTTGCAAGATTTACAATTGCTAGTTGCTTTTTAAATTGTATAGCCCTTGTGTGTTATCTCCATTGTACACCTGATCCTTGTACTATTCTCACTTATGTTTTGTTCCTGTCGTATGTTGCGACTATAACTTACTACCTTTTTGCCACATATTGTATGCCTTGAACTTGCTCTGTCATACACCCTACGCCCTTGCCTTGTTTCATCGTCAACCGTACTACACTTTTCTCATCATACGATGTGTGGTTTTGTCACCATACTATATTATTTTCCAAATCGTCATACGACTTGCTCCTATTACCGTATGATTACCTTGTCCAAAGCCCCTCCATTGTACGCCTCACGCTTAGCAAAGGTTTCTCTTTGTATTGTTTGTACCTCCATCCATTGTACAACCTATTGCAATGTGGTTTTTCTCTAGAGAAAATTGGGGTTGTTCTTAGAATTTGATTGAAGACATTATAGTTGGTTCTTCCTTTGACTATGACTTTAGCAGAAATAGTGAGTTTTTCATACAGGTTGTTGAATTGGGAGAAAGTACATTCTTGGAAAATGGGCAATATTTGAAGGTATTTATGGTTTTGAAGGTCTTAATTTGGGCTTGGTGGTGCTACCCCTTGACCCCAATAGGGGTGTTGCCTCCAAAACCCCACTGAACTCATTAGATTTGCTAAGTACTCTCCAACTTCAAGTTTGCGAACTATGCTTCCAAGTTTGCCTACAAGTCTTCATCTACAATATCATCATTAATTTGAAATGTCTTTCCTATTGTTTCTTGACGATTGCTTGTTTCCCTTGTCGTTTGGAAGGCGACTTTTTTATTGGGGGGATGATGTAGTCAGTGTATGATGCCTATTATTATGATTCAATAAAATAGTTTTTATTTGAATATGTATTAATTTTTGTTGGCTTTGGGTAGTTATAAGCATCGGTTGATTGATGGTTGTGTTCCTCTTGACAAATGTTGGGTCCTTCAAATAGATTTTGTATTGTCAAGGAAAGAAATAAAATCTAGTTAAATCAACTTTGATCCTTGATTGACCATCTTTGGTCTACTTCTCTAATAGCTTCATGTGCGAATAAAGATAAATGTTTACTCCTCTATTTGGTATTAATTATTAATTCTATTAGCTATTTCAAGTATTCATTTTTATCAGATAGGAGAGTAAACATATGTCACAAATTATAGGAATATGAAGAAGTCTCGTAATGGCCCTAGATTTGAGCCTAGACCACAAGCTATCTAACAAGATTTGCAACATCCTTTGGGGAAGTTATCACTTCTTACTTTTATGGATATAACAAGTGTTAAGCTAGCACAAATTTGGAAACTAGACATGTTCTTGTCACTCAGGGCAATGTTAGAAGATGAGGTCATCAAATTCGCTACTCTCCATCTTGAGGGTGCAATATATGAATTGTGGTTTCATGGGCTGATTAATTAGGGGCACAATCCTTACGATGAATTTAGTAGAAGACTTATTGAAAGATTTGATGAACCTATCAAAGGTTTAGTCAAAACATTTGAATCTCAAGCTCTATAGGAGGTTATCAAAAGGTCCTTGGTACTTGAGTCTTCCTTTCAGAAAGAAAATTCGAAAAGAAGATTTTCCCTCCAAAGAAGCCTTTCTAGAAAGGTTTAAATGAAAGTAAGATTTGTTTTGTTAGAGAAAGAAGATGAGACAAAAAATGAATTAAGGAGGAAAAAGCAATTTCACTAAGCCATTCTCATGCAAAGAGTCGTAGGTATTAAGCCATAGATGAATTAGAAAGGACAAGTTCACTAGATTGAGGTAGTTTCAAATGAAGAATCAAGAGTTGAAGAGTTTTAACAAGAAAGTGAAGAAGAAGAGTCTTAGCAGGATGAACAAGTAGAAAAGGATACTTTTGGAGGTACTCTTGCTAAATTTTCTAGTACTCCCAAGTATAACCCTTTTAGAGTTCGTTGAGTTTTATGCGGATAATGAATTACAATGCTCATTGAGTTTGGAGCAACTAATAATTTCATCAATGGAGGAGTTATTGCAAAAGAAGGTCCAAAATCGAAGACTTTGAAGGCTTCAATAGGATGGTTCCAGATGATTTTTCTATTCAATGCACAAGGAAGGTTGCCAAAATGAGTCTCATGCTAGGAAACTGGGAGTAAAAGATTACTTGTATTTTGTGAGCATAGGAGATATTGATTTAGTGTTGAGAGTTTAGTGGTTGCATTCCTTTGGTGAGATTATGGTAAGAAGGTGGTACTTCATGGAATGTCCAATGGTGGTCCCAAGATTGTTTCGACCAAGGAGATGGAGAGGACTTTCCATCATGGTCAAGTTGAATGTGCAGCCTAATGCTTGATTATGCCTATTGTTTCTTTAGATAGTAAGAAATCATACTATGTCAATTTTCAATCTCTTTTGGATAAGCATAGGAAGGTTTTTAGTGACATACCTCCTTGAAGGCCACTAGATAGAGGATTTGAGAATTTTATTGAGTTACAAAAAGGAGCCAAACTGGTTATCACTACACCTTATCGTCATCTTAGAAGGCATAAGGAAGAAATTGAAAATGCTATTAAAGAGCTCCTTGATATGGGCCACACAAAGGCAAGTTCCAGTGCATTTGCCTCTTCAATTTTTTTGGTCAAGAAGAAAGATGGGACTATGAGGATGTGCATTGATTACCGGGTTCTTAAGAAGAATACTATCAAAAAATTGTATGCAGTTCTCATGATCGATGAACTCATTGGTGAACATCATGGTGATTTCTATTTTTTAAAAATAGATCTTAGATCAGGATATCACTAGATCAACGTTTGTGAGGAAGATGTTCATAAGACAAATTTTATATGTGATTATGGACACTATGAATTCCTAGTCATGCCATTTGGTTTGATTAATGCTCTTGTTACATTTTAGTCATGTATGAATCAACTATTCATTAAATAGTTAAGAAAATTTGTTTTGGTCTTGTTTGATGATATCCTTGTTAATAGAAAAACATGAGAAGCTCACTTGAGGCATTTAAATGAAGTGCTGGGTATTTTGGAAGCCCAATCTCTTTTTGCCAAAGAATCTAAATATGAATTTGGTATGATTGAAATTTTATTATTGGGGCATGTGATTAGTGCTAATAGTGTTCAAGTTGATTAAGAGAAGATTCAAATCATCTTGGATTGGCCCACTCCAAAAACTTTGATTTAGTTGAGAGGATTCTTTGGTCTTTGCGGCTATTATTAAATATTTGTGAAAGGAATTTCTCAAATAGCAACTCCATTGATTGATTTGACATAGAAGGGGCCTTTCAC
Organism: Sequoiadendron giganteum; assembly: GCA_007115665.2. Classification (NCBI taxonomy): domain Eukaryota; kingdom Viridiplantae; phylum Streptophyta; class Pinopsida; order Cupressales; family Cupressaceae; genus Sequoiadendron; species Sequoiadendron giganteum. Next base: position 42,814,722 of record VCHN02000014.1, on the reverse strand, counting down.
ATTGTTAGTTTCAGTGCAACAAACTCTTGAGAAATTCAAGAAGGTGATGTGTTCTTGTCCTCTGTTAGCCATTCTTGATTTCTCTCTTCCTTTTGTTCTCGAGTATGATCCTATTAGGGAAGGAATTGGGGATGTTTTGATGCAAAATAAACATCCTCTTGCATTTGAGAGCCATAAACTTAGAAGAATTAAAAGAGGTTTCTCATTTTATGACAAGAAAATGTTTGCCATTATAAATTCTTTGGCCAAGTTCACACCATACCTTGTTGGAGGTAAGTTTGTGGTCAAGACTAATCATAATAGTTTGAAGTATTTGTTAGTCAAAAAGATCTCAATGAGAGACAATAAAAATGGATAAGTAAACTTCAAGCATACAATTTTGATATTGAATATGTAAAAAGGAAAACAATTTTAGTGGTTGATGCTTTGTCTAGGAAACCCACTCTATGTTCTATGATGGAGATTTCAGCATGTTGGAAGGTTGAAATTTTGACAGAATATTTTAAGAACACCTTGGCCATTGACATACTTGAAGGAAAACTGCCGGATGATAGGTATGTAGTAGTTAATGAACTCATCCTTTACAAAGATAGAGTTTTTCTGGTATCCAAATCTAAGATAAAAGAAAAGATTTTAAGGGTTGTTCATGATATTCTTTTGGCTGGTCATTAGGTGTATTTTAGAACTTACAAACAAATTCGGTAGAGGTTCACATGGAACGAGCTTAAGGATGATGTCCTTAAGCATATTTGGTAATATATAGTTTGTCAGCAAAATAAAATATATCAATCATTTCTAGCTAGTTTGTTTTAGTCCCTACCCATTCCAAATCAGAAATGAGAAAGTATTTCAATGGATTTCATCATTGGGCTTCAAAAAGTTCAAGGTAAGGACTCCATTTATGCTATGTTACACGGGGATGCATCCCTTACCCCAAAACCCCCTGTACCTGTCCCCATCCGTCCCGGGGACAGGGGGACACATTAGGGACAGTCCCCGGCCATCCCCGAATTAAGAAAATCCACAAGAAACGGTAGGAAACGTTTCCTCCTGGCTAGGAACGGTCCCCCGTCCCCGGGGACGGCGGGGGACGTTGGAAATGTCCCCCGTCGTACCTGGGGACAACTAACTGTCCCCTGCGTGCCTCAAGCCTCCAAACATTAAAAAACATAAAATTTTGCTTTTTTTAATATTTTTACCTGCTGCTAAATATTGTGCGGGGCCCATGTTGACTGGCAACCTAAATTTTTCTCCAAAAACTATAGAGTAAAATGTAAATGAAACTTAATAAAGTTTCATGACTATCGAACTGGGCTCTCACGACAAGTGACGGCTTTGAGGAAATAACTAATAAGGTCATGGGATTTTACCAAATCTGTGTGCTACATATTTTTATCAAAGATTTTGTACACAAGATCGTTTCCATTGAACCAGGAACTAGTTTTTCATAAAAGATTGTAGACATCTTTGTGTAGATTTTCACCATATGAAACTCAATGCAGCAGGAGCATATGTTTAGGTTAACACAAACAATAAATAAGGTAGTGCAGACCCATAATGGAAGCAACATATAATGCTTGTGAGATTTAAGGCAAGCAATAAACATTCTGTCCAAATCATATTTTTGTTTTTCTTGTGCATAAGATTCCTCAAGCTTGATCATCTTAACTTTAAGCTCATTTTACCTCTGTTCTAGCTGGTATTTTATGTTTTGAACCTTTGGTATCAAGTTGTCTATAGAACGGTAATGATATATAATCAGGTATAATCTATCTATACAAGATGGTGATCAAATACAAACTCAATACAATTTTTGTATGTGGGTTCTGGAAGCTTCACAGACCACGACTAATATGTAAATTTGTGATATTGATAAAAAGATAGATTTATTCCTACTGCACAACATCAGAAATTCCATGATTCAACTGATAATGCAGACATATTTCAGAATCATATGCCCATCTTTTGTATGAATAATAAATTGCAATTGACAACTAAAACCAATTTTTACCCAAGACATGCTTAATCACTGTAGACATATGGATGTGAAGAAATGCGATTGATAACAAATCGGATGGCCTCAATTTTATCAACTCCCTTTTCAGGGTTTTCAAAAGTAAACACTTCCTCAAGAATCATTACAAGTTCAACAGTACCTAAGCTGTCTAATCCCAGGTTCTTTTAAAAGTTAGCAGACCAAAGAACCTGCCATAGTTGCAATTGCAATGTCTTAAATAGGACGCATAGGATCATCCCAATATTTCAGAAACGTCTGCTCCAAGGTATTTTAGCTGCAAAGTATTTCAAAATATTTTATTGAAATGGTTTATGAAACACTCATTGCATGCTAAAACAAAGAAATTTTGTTTGAGCCCAAAGTAAACTCCATTTCAAAAAAGGCAATGGTCCTTACCAAAAGGTTTGTATCCTTTATAAATTGATATTGTTGTTATTAGTTATTAATTTATTGACATATATCTCTCTCTTTCCCTCTCTCTGTCTATAATATATTAATACATTCTGAAAAAATCATTCATATATATATATATATATATATGTATTTTGTATGTCGCTGTCCCCTACTGTCCCCTAAAAATGGCCCCCCTAGGAAACGTCCTGGAAACGCGTCCCCAGCCGTCCCCTCGTCCCCGTCCCCAAAAGGCCGTGGAACATAGCATTTATGTTGTAGTAGATTGACTCACAAAGTATGCACATATCTTTGCAATATTTTCAGATTTCAAGGCATCCCAGGTGGTTGATTTGTTTTTCAGTGAGTTGTTTAGGCTTCATGGGTTACCTAATAATATTGTGAGTTATTTATTTTAACAAGAATTGAACTTATTCCCAGTTCTAGTTACCACCTCCAAATAGATGGGAAAATTGAGATTGTCAATAAATGGGTGGAAGGATATTTGACAAACTATGTTTTTGTTAATCAAAAGGCATAGATCAAATGGCTTCACTTGGGGGAGCATTGTTACAATACTAAATATCACATGTCTATTAGGATAAAACTATTTATGGCTTTGTATGGTTCTAAGGGTTCAACTTTTATTGACCTTGTTATTTCTAATATTTAAAAAACCCTCAAAGTCAACCTACAACATGATCGAAATCAGTAGAAAGTGTTTGCAATTTTGCACCATGTTGAGTGCAGTTTTGAGGTTGTTGACATGGTATATCTTAAGAGGAGCAGAGCAAAAAAGCATATGCGTCATTTTTATGGCCCATATTGAATCGAATAGAGGATAGGGAAAGTTGGTGATGAGCTGGAATTGCTAGATTAGAGTAAGGTTCACAACGTATTTGATGTTTCTCACCTCAAGAAGGCACTTGTTTATCATGTTATTCCATCATTTGAGCTACCTCCCTTGGGTGAAGAAGGGATGTTGATTTTGGTTTTTGAAGAGATTGTTGATTTTAGGGAAAGGAAGTCGAGAAATAGAAACATAAAAGAATATTTGATATGATGGAAGAACCTTTGAGTTGAGGATGCCACTTGGGAAAGATTCTAGAGCATCCCAATTTGCAACTGCTCAAGGACAAACAATTTTGGGGAGGGAGGACTCCTATTTCACCTTCTCGACTGTAAGTTCGCTATTGATTTTCAGCCTACTTTTTGTAATTTTCCCTATAGGCTAATGAGTTGGTAGAAAAGGAAAATTAATTAAATAATTAAATAGTTAAGTTGTCAATAAGAAAAAATTAAACGACAACTTATATTTGTAACTGTAATCAAATCTTCTATCAAACTAGGAGCCTAAGGATTCTAAGATAATTCTAAGTGTAAGAATTCTATTCAAGATTCTAAGTCAGATTTAATTCTCTTATGTTGAATGTGCTGATTGCAAAACATTTATAAATTTCGATGTTTGCAAATCAATCAATGAACCACCATATATATGATGGAGACAAGCCTCTACAAGAGACGCGTCTCATGAGAGGACGTGTCCCTTGGGCGTGCGGGCTCCAAGCAAACCGAAACTCATCAGTTAACACACATAACTAATGCGTGAGACAATAATACATATAATACATATATTACTAGTTTCGATTTTATTCAATGCAAACTTAGAACATTTGATTTCATATTTCAAATTTTATTCATGCTCATAAATTCGAAATTCTCATTTCCAGAAATATGTTATTTTAAAGGATAATTTTGATCACATATAAATGATGATGATGATGCAATCAACAATCATCATTTATATCTGACCGAAGCTACCTTTCATTAACACTCCCTCTTAGCTAGGGAAGATATTTCAAATCAAATAAGTGGAGATATCACCTTCACACGTGATATCGAAGATATGATATGTTTTCTCAATATTGTCAAGTCACATGATATTCTTCATAACACATCTACATTATGGTATGTGCACTGACATCAAGTCACATGATGTCTACCATAATAATTCATGGCATATCCACGGCTATATAATTATCCACCATGATTATCTCTTAAGGATCACAATGACCTTCAAATGACATCAAGTCCCATGATATCCATCAAAGTGTCCAAGAGATACTATCATGACATGTCCACAGATATCAAGTGACATGATATCTATAATGATAGTTCAACTCATCATTGTAGAGTCGTAACTTTACAATGTCACATACAAGTGTTCATTATTAGAAAGATCGTCATCTTTCAATAATGTACACAGGGGGAGTAGGCCCATAAGGTCATGGAGTCGCACACATGACAAAAGAATTTACACATTAAATATCTTTATATATCAGTACAACTTATAAACAATTTGAATTTCAAACATAATATCAAATTACATTTAAACCATACCAAGTTTCTTCCTAAAGTGCTCTACCTTGATTCGGGAGAGAGGTTTGGTGAGAATGTCTGCAGTTTGATCATTTGTACTAACATACTCCAATCGGATCACTTTCCTTTCTACCATGTCTCTTACATAATGACAGGGTATCTCAATGTGCTTAGATCTATCATGGAAGACAGGATTTACAGAGAGTTTGATGCAACTCTAATTATCACAATGAATAATTGTAGGATTCAAGGGCTCACCAAAGAGTCCCACAACAATTTACGAAGCCAAACTGCTTCTCTTGCCCCCATAGAGGCTGCAATGTATTCAGCTTCTGTTGAGCTCTGTGCTACTGAAGAATGTTTTTCGCAAATCCAGGAGATCATAGCCGATCCTAAACTGAAGCAACATCCTGATGTGCTTTTCCGATCGGTTGCACTTCCAGCCCAATCTGAATCAAAGTATCCATGTAGATCTAGTTGGTCATTTCTGTAAAGAAGACCATATCCAATAGTGACTTGAAGATATCTCAAAATATGTTTCATAGCCATAAGCTGAATTTCTTTTGGCTCACACATGAACTAGCTGAGAGCATTCATTGCATAGCAAATATCAGGTTTGGTGTTAACCAGATACATCAAGGATCCAATCATTTGTCTATATAGGGTTGGATCCGCACACTTGGATTCTGCTGCTGTTTCTTTCAGTTTGTGAAGGTTGGTTTCCATAGGTGTAGACATGCGTCTACAGTCCAACATTCCAAATCTCTTCAGAATATCAATAGTATACTCTCCTTGGTTTAGTATAATGCCCTCTTATTCTGCCATACTTCCAAACCTAGGAAGTAGTGTAGAATGCCCAAGTCTTTCATATCAAATTCGGAAGTTAGATCCTTCTTTGCTTGAGCAATGAGGTGATCTTGTCCTGTTATCAGCAGGTCATCAACATATAAAATAATTATTAGCATATCACCGTTGATTACTTTGAAGTAGAGATTAGGGTTCTTGGAAAATCCTAGTCCCAAGAGGTAGCTGTCAATTCTTTCATACCACACCCTGGGAGCTTGTTTAAGTCCATAGAGAGCTTTCTTTAGTCTACACACATGTGAGTCAGGTTTATGTATCACAAAACCTTTAGGCTCTTCTAGATAGACTTCCTCTTCAATGGTTCCATTTAGGAAGGCATTTTTCACATCCATTTGATGGATCTTCCAGCCTTTAGTTGCAGCAATGGCTAACACTGCTCTCACAGATGTGTAACGGGCAACAGGTGCAAATGTTTCTTGATAATCAATGCCTTCCTTTTGAGAAAAACCTCTTGCCACAAAACGTGCCTTATGTTTTTCTATACTGCCATCAGCAGCATGCTTGATTTTGAAGAGCCATTTGGAAGAGACAATAGATTTCTCTTTTGGTCTAGGCACTATATCCCATACATCATTCTTTAGAATGGACTTATATTCCTCCATCATTGCATCCTTCAATGCTTGATGTCTGAAGGCTTCTGTAACACTGACAGGTTCTGAATTTATGATTTTGTTCATTAGAGCAACATAGCTAGAGAACCGTTTGGGTCTTTTACTTTCCCTAAACGTTCCTTTGGGTGCTGCATGATTCTCGGCTTCTTTGATCATCTTTCTAGCCCAAAGTGGCCTCTTTCTACTGTTGTCATCTGTATTCTCATCTTAAGTAGATAGAAGTTCATCTGGCATTTCCTCAGGATACTCCCTCTGAATCTCAGGAGTAGGTTGCATTTCAAGTACTCTAGGGGAATAGGTTTCTATCTCCCTAGAACTTTTTGCCCTTTTGAATGCAATGTCTTCTTCAAAGATGACATCTCTGCTCAATTCAATTTGTTTTTGCCCGGGTACGAATATCCTGTAGGCTTTGGAGGTTTCACTATATCCCATAAATACCCCTTTCTTTCTGGAAGGTTCTAGTTTGAATCTCTTCTCTTTGGGCACATGAATATAGATAGGGTAACGAAAAATCCTAAAATGACTAATATCAGGTTTTATGCCAGTAAAAGCTTCTTCAGGAGTTTTGTTATCTAGATGAGAATGAAGACATCTGTTTTAAATGCAGACAACAGTTTTAGAGGCTTCTGCCTAGAAAGAAGTTTCAATGTTTTGGTCAAGCAATATTGGTTTAGCAGCTTCTACATTGCTTCTATTTTTTCTTTTAACAACCCCATTTTGTTGAGGGTTGTAGGCAACTGTGAACTCCCTCTTAATTCCAGCACTCATGCAGAATTCCTTAAAAATTGCAGAGGTGTATTCTTTCCCATTGTCTATCCTCAAGATTTTTATTTTCTTCCTGGAGAAGTTTTCAATAAGGGCTTTGAACTCTTTGAACTTTTTGAGGATTTATATTGACCCTTTACACTTAAGGAAATAGATCCAGGTTTTCCTAGAGAAGTCATGTATAAATATGACATAGTATAGAAATCTTGCCTTGGAAGGTATAGACATGGGTCTACATAAATCAGAGTGAACCAGTTCTAATACAATTTGGGTTTTACTCAAGCTATTGTGAAACGATCCCTTTGTATTCTTTCCTAGGGCACAACCTTTACAAGTTCCTTCATGAGATGGTTTTAACTTAGGTAAGCCTGTTACAAGTTTTTCCACAAAAGGTAGCGCACAAAAATGAAGGTGTCCTAATCTTCTATGCCAAATCTCATTTGAATCAAAAGTGTCAAGGGTAAGGGCTTGCTTAACCTTAGTGCATAGTTTGTAAAGATACCCTTGTATTAAACCTATGCTTTGGGCTTTCTTGATAGTTGAGTTCTTAGGCCATGCTAGAACTTTCCCATCCATAAAGGTAACTCTATATCCATTGTCTTCAAGGGCAGAGATGGATATTAGATTCCTCTTTATTCTAGGTACAAATAAGACTCTAGTGAGTTGAAGAGAAAGACCAAATTTCAATTTGATGGAGCAAGTTCCAACCCCTTTTACAGGGTGTGCAGAATCATCCCCAATGTTTACTTCTTCATCAGTGTTTTCAGTCATAGTGTTTAGTTGTTCTTTGAACCCTGTGATATGTCTAGAGGAACCACTATCAATTACCCAGTTTTGGGTGCTGTTAGATACTTGACTAGATAGGGCTGAATAGAACACAAAGTTCTCAGATTCATGATCTGAATTTGACTTTCCTACTTTAGCAAAAGATGCTTGTTGCTTTGATCTGTCAGAGCACTTCATTGCATAGTGGCCATATTGATCACATCTAAAACATTGTACTTGAGAGATGTCTTTCTTCTTAGAAGATCCCTTTCCATTGGAATTTCTCTTTCTTTTAAAAGATCCTCTCTTGTAGGAGTTTTTCTTACTCCTTTTATTAGATGTTGTGTTGAGCACATGAATGTCTTCATCTATGTTCTTTTGTTGAGAGTCTTGTTTCCTCTTGAAGGCAGTCTGTTCTTAGCCTATCAAACTTGGGGAGTTTAGATCTCGCACTTATTCCTTGAACAAATGACTCCCATGAGTTTGGTAGGCCTCCTAGTGCAATTAGAGTTAACTCTTTGCTATCAATTTGATATCCAATTGTGGATAATTGATCCCTTAGTTCAATGATCCTCATGAAGTATGCATTAATAGTTTCTGCTTTGTTTATTTGGACATTGTTGATTTGCCTCTTTAATGCAAGAGTCCTGTTGGTGTTGTTGATCTCGTAGGTGCTCTCAAGAGATTTGAACATTTGATATGCAGTTTCATGTTTTGCTAGGATGGGCACTATATGATCCCTAACTGCATCTACTAAAACTTTCATGGCGTTTTCATTGTTTTCAATCCATTGAGTTTTCTCAGGATCAGCCTCTGGTTCCCTTTTGTTTTCTCTCACACGTGAGTCTAATTTATTCTCTTTAAGAATCATCATGATTCTAAATTTCCATGATGTGAAGTTGTTTGCTTCTGCAAGACGATCTTCAAATCTGATCACACTTGACATTATGAAGAATGTGGTGTGAATTCGATTTTAAAAATACGAATTTTCTTAAACAATCTGATATTTAGATTTGATTTGGATTCACTCAACTTGGCTCTGATACCATGTAAATGTAATCAAATCTTCTATCAAACTAGGAGCCTAAGGATTCTAAGATAATTCTAAGTTTAAGAATTCTATTCGAGATTCTAAGTCAGATTTAATTCTCCTATGTTGAATGTGCTGATTGCAGAACATTTATAAGTTTCGATGTTTGGAAATCAATCAATGAACCACCATATATACGATGGAGAGACGCCTCTACAAGAGACGCATCTCATGAGAGGACGTGTCCCTTGGGCGCGTGGGCTCCAAGCAAACCAAAACTCATCAGTTAACACACATAACTAATGTGTGAGACAGTAATACATATATTACTAGTTTCGATTTTATTCAATGCAAACTTAGAACATTTGATTTGATATTTCGAATTTTATTCATGCTCATAAATTCGAAATTCTCATTTCTAGAAATATGTTATTTTAGAGGATAATTTTGATCACATATAAATGATGATGATGCAATCAGCAATCATCATTTATATCTGACCGAAGCTACCTTTCATTAACAATATTTAATTATTTAAAAATCTATTTTTAAGTGATTAATTAAGTGTTGTAGACCCATGGTGCAAAAGGTGATTAAAAAGGACATTTGTTAATATTTTCATAACTTTGAGAAATATTTGTCAAAAAGGAAATTATTATTATTCATTTCCTCAAAATAAAGTTATAAATGGGATGAATGTTTTCAAAAAGCCTCTACTTGTTTTTTGAAACAATTTCATTTTTAAAGAATGAACATGTGTTCATTTTCTTGTTTTCTTGAGGATCAAAACCCTTTGGACTTGTGAAGCTTTGAGGACGAAAACCCTCTTAGTTTTTAGAGCAACTTCATTTAGGGATTGGCAATGTGCTTCTTGAAGCTGTACCAATGATATTTTACAACAAGTATCACATTTTTGCAGCAGGCTGTACTTTCTTTTAATATGCCATACATTTGCAGAAATTAGATTTTATTTATTGCATGCTGATTAGCAATGTTGGGTGCTGTATTGTTTGACAGCCAGCCGTAAAAGTGAGATACCTTTGCTTTGTTTAAGGATTTTGGAGTGTCACTAGACTATCTTTTTCTGGTATCCTAATGAGAGGTGCTTGGTTCTTGATCTCCACAAAGTGGTCACTTTCAAGCATTGAATTTTGTAGTGGACCCATGAAGACAGCAGGTTATTGATTCAATTTTTTATCTTTATTATTGTTTCTTCATGACTAGGATATTTTCAAAACCATTGTTTATTCTGTTTCTTTGTTTACACATTTTTGTTTTGATAGAGATTCTATAATTCTAGGAAATACATGTTTCTAGTTAATTATCCAAAAATTGGTATAACAGAATATGAATCTTTTAAAGATATTATGTAGCAAATGAAATTTAAGAGGACTCTTCATATGTTTGTGGTGAACAGACCCGTACATCATAAAATTTAAGGAAGTGATATTTTCTGGACTTGAGCTTTTTTGTTATTGTTTCTTCATGACTAAGGATATATTCAAAACCATTGTTTTTTCTGTTTATTTGTTTACAAATTTTGGTTTTGATAGAGATTTCATAATTCGAGGAAATACGTTCATGTTTGTAGTAAATTACCCAAAAATTGGTATAATAGAATATGAATCTTTTAAAGATATTATGTAGCAAATCAAATTTAAGAGGACACTTCATACGTTTGTGGTGAACAGACCTGTACATTATAAAATTTGAGGAAGTGATATTTTCTGGACTTGAGCTTTTAGGTTGTGGAAATAAGAAATGATAGATGGTGTTATAATAAATCAAATACTAGTGGTTGACTTTTCTGCCCTTGTTTAGTGCCATGTAATTCTCTAGTCAGGACCCACGGCATCACAGATGGGTGACTTGTCATGGTAGATAATTTGTATCAATAGACAATCTTATCTGTATTCAGTTCAGTTTTAGCAGTGGGACCTATATCAGCAATATTTAATCACTACCAATAATTTCTCTACCCTTGCTATTAGGTGAATATAGCAAACAGCTATAGCTCCACTTAATCTTCTCAGCCTGGGATACTTTGCAGAGGTCATCAGATTTGTCACGGTGTTTATACTGTGGTTGGTAGCTCTACAGATTCTGCCTTTGTTGCTAAGAAAGCAAAAGGGACTTTCTTACTCCATTTCCAGTCACTTTTCTTTATCGAGTAATTGGTTCTTTTCATTATCTGAACAAATAGCTGCTCTTGTCTTATAACTTTATTTTTGCCATCATCATTGGTAGTATCATTGAGGCTCGTTTATCTTTATTGCTCATTTGAGGAGATTCATATCTCTTTCTCTCTCCAAGGACATTGCCATTTTCACCTTCAATTCTATATTGTATGCTGGTTTTTTTATAATTCAGCTGTTTCAAAATGCAGTATACTGCATTTCTAAGGCTTTTCTTTTGCTTATCCTATTTGTCTTATTAGACTGTAATCTCTGCTGCTTTATGTTTGATCTGTACTTGTTAATTTAATGCTAATGTTATAATATATTGTCGGCTCTTAGACTTTTGGTTATTACTAATAAGTTTTATTTTTACTTAAAAAAAAAATTCTCTTAATTGCTTTGATCATTGTACACATTTTTTAAAGATCTATCTTGGAATGCTTCCATTCAAATCTTAATTGACAATTGATAAATTGTAAAAGTTAAATAAAAACAAGTGTCGTATGTGTGGGTTAAGTTATATCTAGATTCTATATGCATAAGAAAGCATGCATTAGAAACAAAATTTTGCATCTCATTATGTTGTTGGGCTCTTTATTGTAACTGAAGTTTATTGATATTTTAAAATTATATATGTTGTACCATTAATGGTGGAGTTTGTATTCTTTGTAAAAGGTTACTGTTTCTTATCATGGACTTATGTGCAGGAGATGATCACAGTGTTATGATTTACTACCCAAGTTCTGCTGGTGGGGGAATGAAGGAGTTATTTCGGAAGGTAATACAAACGGCTTGTACGATTGTAGATGTTTAATTATGTAGGGAAAATAGCTTTTGAGGAAAATTGAAGTAATGATGTTGGATAGGAAAGTAATGAATTTTCTAGTACTGGAGAAAATGCAATAGATCATAACTATTTGAGCACATTGAGGGGATACTACTATTATGAACTCTATAACATTAGACTTGTGACTGATACATCTCAACTTGTAAAGCATACACCTGTTCCTGAATCCACATAGTTGGAATGTTTACAGGACAAAGTCAAAGTAAATATTATTTAAAATTTTAATAAGGATTTTGTCCAAGTATTTACCAAAAAATTAACATCATCGACATATAAGAACATAAATTAGGTCTGCTAAGAAATGTATGATACAAGGGGGAGTCTAAATATTGCACTTTAGAATGATATATCTCAACGTATAAAGTATATACGTGAATTTACAAACTTGGAACTTTGAGTGGAGAGAGTTCTTGCAATAAGTAAATTAAAAAAGAAAAATTTCCATGCATCTGCCAACAGATTAACATTAGTCACATACAAGAACAAAGATCGGGACTACTAGGAAATCTGTGATACAAGGGTGAACATCTTGTTCTTGGACTAACCTAAGAAATGGTGTTTGTAGCAGCTAATTTATGATTTCTATATGTTACAATCATCAGTATATATATTATGAATTCAATAAATACAAGAATGCTTCTGGATAAAGGTGTGTAAGAGTTTTTTACATAAATGTCTCAGATCATACTACATGATTCTTGAATTTACTAAAATGAACTGTGGAAATATCATGTCTCTTAACTATGACTTTGCTGGAGTAGGAGGGAAAGGCTATTAAATATTTATACCTTTTGGGATTTTTTCAATTCTGCACTCTGTCATCCTATTACCAATGGAAAAACTTCTAGAAAGAACATTTTTGAAACCTAGCATCTAAAAATGATGCACAAAACTATGCATGTTTGCAACAAAATCAACGGAAGCATTGAAAGAATCAGAATGATCAATATTTCTTGCCTAGTTCCATGTCTGCTGCAACCTTAGTAAATACATAAGACATTTTTTGTAGGACTGATCATCTGTTAGATTCTCACCAATTCTATAATACAAGATTTAGGGAATAATAACATGTCTTGTGGTAAAGGAAGGGGAATAGAAAAGAATATTGAAGCTCTTAAAAAATAAGGTTAGAAAAAGCTGTTAGCATGTATGGCTCTGTGATTTATGTTTCTCTGCGAGCTAGGTTATTGAATACAAATATTTGTAGGGATACAGACATGGATGCAAGAGTTCTTTAGAGACAACAATCATATGATATGGCATGGATATGTCTGGACTCTAATACTGATATACATACAGTTATATCTATACATGTTTTTTTATTATATGTTTGTGTACACGTTCATATATATGATATGAATAAATACATATGTATATATTATATGGCTGTGTATTTTCTGTAAAGCATACTGGTGTAGATGTTTATCTCTTGGAAGGCTCTTTCATATTATTTCTTTTATTGACATGTGTGAGAAACATGTTATTTCATAGTGCTGACATTTTGACCTTTACTGCTCTCCTCTGTTTTTCTTGCTTCAATACATAGCATTATTCTGTTTACAAGACATGCACATGGCATTATAAAAGTACAAATGGATTTCCATTACCTGGGTTTAAATCAGGAAAAACTTGGCACAAACATGGGAACTAAAAAGCAATGTACTATATGTGAAAAATGAGAAATAAACTATTTCTTTTTCATGTTAAATATAGTGCATATTGATTAAAATAGATGTCATACATGATAAATTGCTAATTCTTATGTAGGAATTTGAAAAAAAAACTATTCTACTTTCAACGAAGAGGGTTTCTAATTCTATAAAAATTAAAATGTTGTTTTGTCATGGAGCATGACCAACTATTTAAGTGGCAACCCTATGTTTGTTTTAGTATGTAAACCCTCATTAAGATATAAATTAAATGACAAATTCTCATTGTGATTTAAGATTAAACTTCTAAAATATTTAAATAAATCAATTCAATTAAAACTAAAAGAAAATTTGAAATACCCTAACCCTAACCATAAACAAAAAATGTTCAGTCTGTATTTTCTTGTCTCTAATTGTAAACCTGATCCGTAAAGGATATATATAATAGTTGCCAGTAAACTTGATTATAGGAATGTGAAGTGTGACCCCGTGCTCGTCTCCATACCCACAATATCTGGTGGCTACATTTAGATGTAATATTGCTAACTCGTTATTCATTTATTTGCATACCCTAATTTGATTGGCATCCTTGTCCCTATACTGATACCTGTGTCTCCTGGTAACTATGATATATATAAAAAAATAAAAATCACTGTGAAATTTTTGGTAAAAACTTGGGAAACAGCATGACAAATGTGGTGGGTCATTATTATTGGGGATTAATCACAGGTTTAAGTGCAATGCTACTATGGTTCTATATACCTGATCTTTGTCATTCTTTCCTTCACCATCCATGTGATTTTGTTCTGATGTTTTTGATAAAGCAAAGTCTAATATTACGATGGCTTGAAATGCATGTTGGTGTTGGTTGTATGTAGAAATGAGAAATTTGCATGAAATTAATTAATATCTTGCCAAAAACAAAAAGTTACTCAGTTTTTCAGCCAGTATTTGCTATGCTTGAATATGATGAGAAAACTGTTAATAACTTAACATCCCTACAAATACTAGATTAGTGATTGGATATAATCTGGATCCAGCCTAGGTATGGGACAGACACATAGTATCATTTATGTACCATATAAAGGTACAGCACAAATTTTGGTGTATGTGATACATATTTGTTATGTATACATATACATATACCTACATACAATTCATGGATATGATGGGTAGCCTAGAGTGTCTAGTAGTTTGTGTTGATATTGCTTGTCATGACTCATAAAATGCACAAAATGTTTTAAATTAATAAAGAAGATTGAAAATATAGTTTTATTTCTTTACCTGGATCAAATCTTGGTGACCATGGCTGTATATGTAATCCTGCATTTCTCATAAACCAAGGCCCTCCTTGGCAAGCCCTATCTCCACCCTTCAAACTCTTAAATATCATTAGGAAGAAACTTTTTGTTAGGAATCTGATTTCTTCTCTTCTTACCTATTTTTATCTTATTGATATCAACCATGCCAACAAATTCTCCTGTAAGATCTCCAATATTTTCAAAATCTGGGTTATTGAAGAGTGTAATGGTCATCGAAATAATCTAACTTACACAGCATCAAATTTTATTGTCCATGGATTTAAATATAATTACCGTGCCTTCTTTATCAACCAAGTGCCTCTCTAAAGCAGCAGTATCTCTATCCTTCAAATTCCTAAAGATGTCAAGGAGAAGCCTTTTGCTAGAAATCATCTTTCTACAGTTCTTCCCCATTTTTCTCTATCGGTTTGTACAATTCTTTGTAATAGGTCAATAACCAATGATCTTTTCTGTCAGGGCTTTGCTAATTAAAATCTTACCTCTGGGTCTTTCCCTTTGTCGTCGATCATCAGTACTAGGGTGTTTAATTGGTCATTTTGAATGATTTGAAAGTCTAGTTCCACATTGCTGGTTTTTGCTCCTTTTTCTTGCTTTCCTTATTTTTTTCTTCTTTATCCCTTTTTTCTTCAGCCCTCTCCCCTGCTTGTTCGACTATTGAAAACTTTCAATTTTTTTCTTTTGTTCATATGGATAGATGTTCTCATTTTACATTTACTTGGAGGATCCCTGGCACAAGTACCATAATAATTTGTTAATGATAATCATCTTCTTTGAATTTTCCTTTTCACTGTATCTTTCATACTGTGGCTGTGGAGGGACCGTTCTCCTAGTTTCTGTATGGAACAAAGGAAACTGCAACCAAAGTTGCACAGAGTGGCTTTTTTCTGCAAAACCGAGTAATAATTAATTGCCTTTGTATCAAAAAACTTAAAATGGCTTCACAATAGTTGCAGACAGAACACGGCCAAGAAAACTTGTAAATTTCTTTGTCCATATGGATAGATGTTCTCACTTCTCATTTTACATTACCTGGTCGATCCCCGAAGGAAACTCCAACCAAAGTTGCACAGACTGCTTTTTTTTCTGCTTCACATGATGTTCAGCCTTGCCATCTGCAGGCATGACATAATTTTGATGCTCATCGTCTGCTAGCATGATATTCCTTGAGTTAGGACAATTATTGTCATTAGTTGGGTTCTCGAAAAGTGTTTAACCTTGATGGGTCATTATCTTTTATTTCTTATTAGGTTTTGGAACATGGCAGAACTGCCAGTCATGAGATATGACAATTGTATTTGTGGCATCCAATTCACCCATTCTGGATTTCCAGCTTCCTCACCTCTATTGACTTTGGTGATGAGACTATTCTCTTGGATATTTGGACTACTCATTGACTATTTTTAGTCATTTTGATGGTCTTACGGATTCTTTCCTTTCCTTTTGACAGGACTTGTGTTTCCCACTCTGGGTTGATCCCCCTTTTTATTGTTTTTTAGAATTCCAATTAGCTTTTGTTTCGCCTTTAGTTGTCTTTTAGTTTATGGCTTATTTGGAGCCTCTTTTTGGCTGTCTTGCTATTGTATCTTGTTGTACTTTGGACTCACATTGATATATTTGGGTCACCTGTGGTCACTAATATAATTTCTTTCTTTCTTTCATTCTAAAGACCAATATTTTTAATGCACATTCATAGAATCAATGCATTCTGAAATATCATTTCAACAATATAAAATCATGCATTCTGAAATATCATTTCAACAATGTGACGCTCTATTTTTCAGGACACATATCAAATGTAATGTTAGTGCATTCATTTTCTTTAAATGTATAATTGTGGAGAAGAAATGTCTAATGCATAATAGAAATTTTGAGTTTCTTTAGTTTATTCTCTGAATGCAAGAAGTAAGTTCTAACATATTGCATGGAATTGTCTGAGAATCAAGTTTGGTTTTTTAAATTAATGTCTTGCTGGTCTATCTGAACATTTTAAATGTTGTAGGTTGGTAACCGTTCCAGTGAGTTCCATCCAGATGTTAGAAGAGTTCGTAGAGAAGGATCGTACATATATGAAGAATTCATGCCCACTGGAGGAACAGATGTGAAGGTAATTGCAGATAATGTAGTAGATATTGCTTGACATGTGCTAAGAAATGCAGTAAAAACATTAAATGAAATTCAAGTGTCCAATAAATCTTAGATCAGCTATCTTAGAAATGAAAATATGAGAATTGGATTTAAAAAATGTCTGTAAATTGCATCTTACAGACCTAAGGGATGGTTTTGAAATTGATTCATATTTGTTTGCATGATCATCAAACTGAAATGTCCTGTCATGTACCATGTAGAATTACTTCAAGTGTTTAAAGTTTAAACAATGCAAATCTTTGTTTTATAATCTACAATCATGTGGCATACTGAGCTGACTCTTTAACAGCCTCATTTGTTTCTGAATTGTGTCCATTATTGAATCACAATTAACTTGTCTGCTATTGTGGTTGCTATTATAGGTTTATACAGTCGGGCCTGAATATGCCCATGCAGAGGCGAGAAAGTCTCCTGTTGTTGATGGTGTTGTCATGAGAAGCCCTGATGGGAAAGAGGTAAGAATTTATTTGTTATCCTGTACTTCCATACATTATATAAACGGACAATATCTGTTGATATTAGTTCATAATCTAGTCAATGTCTACTGAAAAAAAATTATTTTGAAATGTGCATTGAAAAACTATTGTTTTATGCTGTTTTCTTCCCGTAGATTGAGTGGAGCTGTTGGACCCTGTGATCCCTGAGAGCTACTTTAAGTTGAATTCAATTTAGCTATGCACTGTACTTAAATTGAATTAGTTATAGATACAATGTTATTTTGTGCATTCAGCAGCATGAGCTAGGGGAAGGATGTCTAAAATGAGGGTCAAAGACAGATAGGGAAGCTTGCAGAAGTTGAGCTAGCAGAATGTAAAAGGCTTAATTTTTTATCAGATCATTTGTTAAGGACATGAACTGTATTTGCAGATAAGATATAATCTTGGAAAGTTACTTTTAAATACAATCACAAATTTAATACCGGGATTGAAGTATAGATGTGATGGAACTTTGAGTATTGATATTGAGCTTAGGAGCAATTAAGATGTAAGAATGTATAGGGAAGTTGGTTTTGAAATACACAGCAAAAATTTACATGTGCTGGGTAGTTTCTGGAACAACTCAGAAAATTCATATTGGTTGCCATTGGATAAAGGCTTAATTTGAGAGGAGGGTCGAAGTAATGAATTTTATTTTTAGACAAGTCGCAGTTGTAATTATATAACAATATTTATAAGTCAAATTTAACTACAAGAATTTAAATAGAGTCATAATTTCATCGTAAGAGAATACAACAGATTAGAGAAAGCGGAATCTCTTCATGGATTGATCTATAATCATGATGTACATGGTCTCTAAGACTTGACATGGGACTCTTTAGTATCACAATACTACTTATTTGTATAGACAAGAGGATCTGGTGTCATAGTTAGGCATAATGGTAAAAACATCTGATATGATGGCTGAAAATCAATTAACTCATGCTAAGTACATTACATCATATAAACTTGAGCATTCCTTTCTTGCTGCATTTCTCTTATTATTGTAGTATATGTAATGATGCCAACATTTGCTATGTCAAAAACAGATTTTTCATGATCTCAACAAAGTTTTATAATTTGTTTTGATAACCGAGGTCCCATGGGGGCAAGGTGAGAGCATACAGTGAGCAAACATTATTCAACACTTTTTGATCAACCAAATCCCGTGAAGGCAAGGTGAGAGCATTATATATATACCAAAAAGATGTAACAATCTTGTACACAAAATTCTAAACAAGCTCCGTCCACACAATGTATTTCTGCTTCAAATGATTTCAAAGATTTGCTTCCAAATTTGTTGAAGCTTTTGGAATTATAAATCTAATGCAATTACAAATATATTTTGAAAATACCCAAAATGTATGCTAAAATCCTCCAAACTTGAAGTGCAGATTCAACCTCCATAGAAAGCTGCCCTCAAGAATTCAAAGTGTTCCCATCCTTCAAACTCTAGGAAACCAATGGGGTTTCAATCATTAATATCTAGAATCCTAGGGTTTTCGTCCTCACATTCAATAATTGAATACAAGATAGAGTTCTGTTTTGAGAAGAATAGATGATCCAATATGAAGAAATGGCTTGGCTTTTATAGCCATCAATGGGCCCAAAGAGGGGGCATAAATTCCAATGCCACCCACGTCTGAAAAATAAATAAATATTAATTTTTACACATTCTTCCCTCAAAATAGGCTCCATAAAAAATTGTTAGAACTCCTTTGGTTAGTTATGGCCAGTCAAAGACACCTCCCTTCACCTGCTTAGAATATGCTCCTCTATAAATTCAATTTGTAACTTCTCACTAAATGCCACTTTGTCATGCATGCCATTAATAATCCCACAATAAAGATTTGCCATAAAATCAGTCATGAGGCTTATGCCATGTGTCTTGAGAGTTTCATAACTTCATCCTCATGGAATCCCACACTCCACATTGGGAATTCCACTAATAAAGAATAATAAATTATTTATTTTTTCCTATTTGCTGAATTTGCTCTAGAAGTTAAGAATTTATGGCTTTCATGTTAAAACTATTTTTCTAAAACTTACCCTTTAGCCCAATGGGAAATGTGAGAATGGGCTCTTGGGTCCACATAAGATGAATTAATTAAAGGGGGACATCACAAAACTTTACATCTATTCCCATCCTCTAGAGTTGTCAGTGTCCTTGACAACTATATGCAGTGGAAATATTAGGAAGCCTAGGGGCAGAATGTAATAGCCTCGCTCGGGTGCCAAAACAATTGCATACATCTGATGCAGCATCCCAAGGCAAACATTGACGTGAAGACATTAATAGATCATCGTGGTCGGGAGAAAGACAAATCAGTCGATCAAGTTTGGCCATTACGTGAGGATCACTAAGATTATTGTTGCTTGAAGAAACAACCATTCGATCAAGCAAGCAGCGATTATATACAAAAAGGAGTAATTAAATCAGTGTAGTATCTGGATTTAAAAGAGCAGTGATTAAGTGAATATATGAACAGGTAGCAGCAATAATTTATAAGAGATATTAAATGCAGCGATTTAAATGTTATAAGAAGGTGAAGAGCAGCAATCTAAAATTAAAGGCAGCAATTAAGATTTATCAATAAATACTAATCACCTATGTTAAATGAATAATAACAAGTGCTACAGTTTACAATGTGCAACGATTAACATAAAAAGGCAGCGATTATACAGAGGGGGTGCGATTAGTTAAATGGAAGAGATACAAGTGAGGAGATACAACTTCTCACATCAAATGCTATATGAAGGATACTGAAATTCATCCTGGAGGCATCATGGAATCATTTTGCTAATTTATATCTTCAAGTCTGATGACGGTGCTCTCAAGAGCCCTGACCTGCCTAGACCTTGGATGCATGAGATAATTGTATACACTTGATACAGCACCAAAGATGGAATTCACATAAGCACATTGTTATCATCTGAGACAGCGAAGAGGCATCAATCTCACAATCATCAACCGCATGTTCTTGAAGGATCAAATCAGAAACCTCAGCCACTTTGATGCCATAACCAATGACATATTCAATTGCTTAATTTTAAAGTAATTCAAGTAGAGGCAGCGGTTGTCTCTCATTATCAAACTTGCATTCTTGAGCTAATTATCAGTGCAGATTTCTTTTTTAGAATTTGCATCAGAACATTGGTATTATTGTTGCTATCATAATATCCACTCTTATTCATACATACATAATAGCCTAGTATAATCAATAGTTAGAGTTACTCTTTTGGCATAACTTGATATCCTAATCTTCAAAGACAAAAGCAAAAATTTATAATAATTCTGCAGGGGACATTACACAGAATTTGAAGGTACTAAAACGTGATGATTTGAAATTGAGATCGAAGGTGAAGTCCTGGCCAAGATCCTTTCCTTTAGCTGCTGAATTTCTTCCTTTGCCTTCTCTCAAATCATTCTGAGTGTGTTCAGACTTTGTTGTTTGTTATGAAATACTCTTCCTCATTGAGATCATTTTCAGATATGCCCACTTCTGCTTAGACAAAGATTTCTTTGAAAAACTCCATTGTATATTTTTGAATACTCTTCCTCACTGAGATCATTTTCAGACTTGCCAACTTCTGCTCAGACAATGATTTCTTTTTTGAAAAATTCCATTGAAGATTTTTGAAACTATTTCTCAATCCATTAGCTATACTACATCTATTTTAAATTTCATTGCCTTCAAGTACACTTGTTCAAGGTTGCTTCATGTTTCTTTTGTTTGGATCATAGCCTTAATACTTGCAACTTTGCAAAAATCGCAGACCCAATTTTGGCCTGGACTTGGCAACTTGGCAAAAAATCAGCAAATTAAAAAAATACTTAGAATTCATTAACTTGGCAAAATTCAGGAAAGCTCAGCAAAATTCAGCATTGGGAAAATTTTCAGCAGGGACTTGGTGAGTACTTGCTGCAAGTTCTGGCCTGCAACTCTCTGAAACTTGCTCACAAGTAAATGGGTGAGTAACTTGGCTGCAGTTGCAGCTCGCAAGTTTCTTGTGAGTTTTAAAACTAGGTTTGGAATCTTCGATCACTGCTTGTTCATTCTGTAATATACTTTGTAGTTTGTGTTTACTCACTACAGGTACAATGACGTATGGAGTAAACGGAGATATAAAATAACATTGACAGCATATAATAATCACATGGCAATCGCACAAAACATAGATATACTTCTTTATTCAGTATTCGGCAATTACATCATAATGTCTCCAGATAGAACATAGCATAGCATAATAGAACCATCCTCTTTCTCGACTACATGACTCAAGTACATATAGTATGCTAGCAGTGGTTAAGGTACCAACCGTCGCGTCCCTTCATTATAACTAATTACTTCATCAGGAACTGTTCCCAAGACAACTAACTAACATGACCCGTACATAACATAAGTACATGGATTATTAATATTAACTAATATCTTATTTACTTATGGCTCACAGCCGACCAAGTACACTCTCGGCCGACTACCTCGACTCATGGCCGACTACAATTTGTATTATGTTTAAGAAAATTTTCTCCATTTTTGTTTCCTTCCTTGAATGGTGTTTTTAATCTTGACTTTATGCACCCACCTCAACTCGCCTCCGCTCAGTCGTTTGGCGTGATTGTCACTCATTGACAAACTTATTGTGTATGTCTTTGAAGTTTTCTGTAGACATACTTGTTCCCTTTGTGTCCACTTTGGCTGAAATGTATTGCATTTGAATTCTGATTCCAATAACTCTAGCCATTTAATGACCTTCTGTATGCAATCTTCTTGTATGTTCTGACCCTTGATGTTAACATGTAGCTTTTGTTTGTATGGTAATGCTTATAATGTCTTTGTTGAAGATAATCATGCCTAAACATCCTAACTGAACTATTCTTTCATATTTCTATCATAATGTCAGAACATCTATCCATCCATAGATGTAGGCATATGTGTGGCATAACATATATTTGCTTGTGCAAAGGCAGTCACACATACACACGTAGACAGACATAGAGACACACTCACATTTGAAAGATGTTTTAGTGTACAATTTCTACAGGCTATTGTTAGTTTGTCGTTTGCAAATTCTTTTGCACTTTTTATTCATGAAAAATCGGAGAGTTTTGATTTCATAGTTGAGGTATTCTGGGAGAATTTTGCATAATATTTGTCTTTTGAAATTGTATTTACATATTATTCATTCAACTAATATTGTGATTTTGGATTTTGTAGGTGAGGTATCCTGTATTACTGACACCAACAGAAAAGGAAATGGCAAGAGAAGTCTGCATAGCCTTTGGTCAGGCAGTATGTGCTTAATTTCTTTCATGGGCATTTGCTAGTACATCTCATTATATGGTGTTTGTATCTTTTTTTCATAATATTGCATATTTTACCTTATGAATCTATTGTGCTAATAGCTGCATTCTTTCAATTAGTTGTTTGTGGCATTGTTATTTTTTGGCCTATGTAGTAGACTATCATTTCTACTTGCCACAATTTTCTCTAGGGGAGTTTGGACTACATTGGGTTTTTATCTCTGTTACCGGGTTCTTCTATTTTGCCCCCCATACCCATGTGCGTCTGGTTCTGGTCCTGGTTCTTTGCTGGTTCTTCTCTGGGTTCTCCTAGGGTCCTTCCCGGGGTGCCTGGGAAGGACCCTAGGCGAACCTGGGCCAAACCCAGCTGAACCCAAGGGTTCCCCCCCAAAAAAAAAAAAAGTAATTTTTTAAAACATTTTTTATGTAAGTTAACAAGAAACAGGTCCGTAATTAGTGCAGTAACAGGAAGTGCCAGCTTTTTGGAGACATTGGGTATGGTTTGCTGTTAAATGTATATGCATATGTATGTATTTATGTATGTATATGTGTATCTATATACGTATATGTATTTATTTATATGTGTATGTATATATACATACATGATACATACATACATATATATATTCTCGTACCTGTACCCGTACCCAAACCGATAACTTAGGTTTTTATTGAGACATTGTGCCATAGCTTCATATGTTTTCTAATCAAATTATTTAATTGCTTTGTTTAAGTTAACTTAAAATTTTGTATGTTCCAGGGTCTAGGCTAGTGATAACTTTAAGAAATGGCCCTCTATAAAATCCTTGTGGGTTCTGGCCAGGGGGATTAATTTTCATGGCAAGGTGATGCTGTGTTTTGGAAAAAAATTAATTTCCAGGATGAATCTATTATGCACATTGGTAGACAATGTTGTTTTCACCTAGCGAATCAGAAACTGATTTAGATGGGTGAAATATCAATTGATTTGAAGAATAAAATAATTTATTGGGTGAAGTATTTACTGATTCAAAAAAATAAAATAATTTATTGGGCTGATCATGGAATATTTTTTTAAAAAGCAACATAATTTGGATGGCAAAAATATTTTGACACAAAAGTATATAAATTAATGTGTTTGGCGAGTTATGCATTGTCCAATGAGAAATGAGAAATGATCAATGACTTAATTTGTATTTTGTGAGGTAATTCTGACATACCCACATTTGTGGATACAAATTCTAGAATAGGTTGCTATCCATTAGATTTATTTATAGAGGTTGCTGCCACATGGTTTTATTGTGATGATTATACCTTTTCAATTAAATGTTCCAAGAGTTATACATCATCGGATTAACAATGATTGGCTGCTAAGCTTTAGACTTTTGTTATAATTTTAAGTTGACTTGCAATTGCCAGTATGAATCACTCAGAAAATTAATTGTAATACAATATCTGTGGACCCAACTATTCAGGCTGCCAGAAAATGAGTTAGTAATAATAAACAAACCCAAAGATCCAAATAGAAATGCACACTCTCGTGATAGAGGAAATGGTCGTGATAGAGGAAATGGAAGCATATAAGATAATGTAAAACATTAAAAAATATGCATTAAACTTTCATTGATATATGAGATGTGCTCCAAATGATGGTATGTGATTGCTCTTGTGCTAGTTGCTACTCAAATGGATGGCATGATGATAACATTGAGATGATTGATTAGGAAAATGCAAACATGATGATAATGTTTGAATAGTTGATGAAATGGCTATGGCAAACCTTTCTTAAATAGATTTCTCAAGATAGAAATGGAGGGCTGGGATGAAATAAGGAATGGAGGGTTGTGATTGAATTGCATGGGAAGGATTATTAGCTTTGTGACAAGTGTCACAAGAGGATGAGAGATTCAAGATTAATGGTGAATATTTTATTATATCATGAGATACAATGAGATGTTAGCAAGTGGAGGAATATGAAGAGATGAGGTGGAAAGACTAGTATGTGATATTGTTGTCATTGATGTCAAAGAGTGAACACGATCGCTGCCATCATATTGCTGCTTTGAAAGGAGGATCAATTTAGAAATTATATGCAAAGAAGAATTATATAAAAATGGGAAATTTTTATTGTATTTAAAGTTAGAAGTTTATTCTTATTGGGCTGACCTGTTTTGCATAATTTTGGTGCCTAATTTATGGTGCTCACATTGGGTAATTTGCCCAGCTTTTATGTGGGCTGACCACACATAGGATTTCACCCTCTTTCAGTGAAATTGAAATTAAAGTTATTTCTTTTATTTGGGCCGACCCCTCCTGGATGGATCGCCCACTTTGGGAGAGTCACCTCTCTTGGGTAAAGAGGTATTTGATAAGGTATAAAAGAAGATAAGTTGGAGATGCGAGATGCAAGAATTTAATGCAATATCTTTCCATATACTAGCAGACTTATGAGCAGATCTGAAGGAATTATAATCAGACTTTATGAGCAGATTTAAAGGAGATTTATGAGCAGATTTAAAGGAGATTTTTTGAGCAGATTTTAAACAGATTTATGATAGATCTACAAGCAGATTTTATGAAGGAATTTGATTGATCATCATGCTTTGAAGAAGCATTATTAAAGAAGATGAAATTTTTGTTCCTTTGGATGTTAGTGCCTCCTATATGAAGAGATTGGTGTCTCTTGCTAAGTTGGTGCTTAGTGGTGGGTTGATGTTTACGGAGTTTTGTAAAGAAAATTTTATTGTTGACTAGATTTGGACAGTAGATCCAAGCAGTCTTTTCTCCGTGGTTTTCTCCTGAAAGGGTTTGCACATAATTCTTGAGTCGCTTAGTTGGTGGATCTTGTGTGATTGCTATAACTGTGTGTACTCATCAGTATGCTCACACATGTGTGAGCATGGAGGTGGTATCTATGAAGAGTATGCTTACACATGTGTGATCAATGATTTGGACTTGAGTCAAGGTCAAGGGATGATGTGAAGGAATAAGATTCCTCCAAGTTAGCACACTCACACATGTGGGAGCATGGGTTGGGTCGAGGTGGAGAGTGAGCATACCTCCAAGTTAGCATGCTCACATATGAGTGAGCAAAGAGAGATGAGTTATGATGCTCACACATGTGGGAGAATGGGGAAGATTGGGGACACATGTTAGATGATGGATGGCTTGGATTTTGGTTTGTGTGAGTAGATTGGAGGACTAGGATTAACAAACAAATTATTTTGTTCACATGTGATGAGGTGGAATTTAATATTGGAAGATGGTAAAGGGGATTAATTAGTCTAATCAAATTAATTAAGGATGGTATTTAATTATTTGATTAGTTAGAAGAAATGGAGGCTAAGGTTAATTGGTTATTTTGATTTAATTAATTAAATTTATGGGAGAATTAATGTAGAAAAAGTGAATTTCATGAATACTTAAATTAAATAATTGATTATTTAATTAATTTGCGTGAAATTAATGAGAGGAAAATTAGTGGTGAATATGGGGTGCCTCCAATATCAATTAGATATTGGCTATGCGGCCTATAAGTAGTTGACTTAGCTAATGTATCTTGTAATAACCACCCCAATTTTTAGTGTTAGCAAAATAATCAAAGATAATCAATTAGAATAAACTACCTTCCACTATTTGATCACCCAGATCCCGATGTGGGCAAGGTGAGAGCATATGGTGGTAAGGTTTACAATGCAATGCTACTAAAGTAAACCACTTGTTCAGTGGGGTGAGTAGGAGATCTCCAAAACATGAAAGGAAACATTTGCTTATCCAACGGGAATTACAACTTGCAGAAAGAAAGCATCAGGCGGCTAGCCGACCAAACCACTTATGTAGTGGGATGCATAGCTAACTAGAAAGAGATCATCTGCTTATTCAACGAGCATTACATGAAGCAAGAAAGAGTTCATCCGCTTATTTAGCGGGAATATAGAGATGCCACTTATTCAATGGCGTTAGTATCAAAAACCAAAGATGGGCAAATCACTGAATGTTACTACCAAATCAGTGTTACAATGTGAGGTCAAAACAAATGATATGAACAAATTAATATTTGCTATGTGGCTGCAATATATGACTGAAACATGAAATAATCAACCCCACATGAAAGCCCACTAAGCCAACAAACTAACCCTACAACATATAAACAAATATTCATCACAAAACATGAAGAAATGAAGATATATCAGGTCTGATATGTTGTTGCAACAGTCTGATATGAAGTTGCAGGTCTGATAACACTTCAAAACAGCAGGCTACAAGATGGCATGCCACCCTAGGATGTCCTCTAAACACCATAGATTCCAAACTATTTTCCGGGTGATAAGAAGTTCAAAGCACCACAAAATGAGACTCCAAGGGCAGATTAGAAGGGGCAGCAACCTTCACAAAGCCCAAACATCAGAAACCCCAATTGTACGCTCTGCTGGGAGGGGCGACCAACCCTTATAAATCCATTTCTTCCTCAAAAAATCTGCAATTTGGAAAGACAGGTCGCCCAAGGAAGAGGAACATGATAAATAAATACCCACAAAATGTTATGCAATCCTCCAACCAGCACAAGCAAATTGGTGGTATGGCCTAGGTATGCAATGGTACGGCCAGCAAGTATGGAACCAAGAAAACCACTCTAGAATACTCCTAAAACTCTACAAAGTCAATAACCACACCAAAATATGCATCTACTAGAAAACATCGAAGCAAAAAGTGATGGGAACAAATTGAAGTCTTCACCAATATCTCCAATGGTGGCTCCTGCAGTGAAGCCACTCCAATGTCCAGCTAGGGAGTACCTCTCAACTCCGAAACTAAAGCAACTTTGACGGTTTTTGTCTCCAAAGCCCTTGAAGGATTCAATCCCTAATTCGACATCACTTTGTTATCATCAATCAACATATCCAAATGAGCTACCCCATGCCTCCTTTTATAGCTTTTTCCTTGCTTTTTCAAAAAACGCTTTTTTGCTTTTCCTCAATTTTTTTTGAAAAAGCATTTTTTTTTGCTTTTTCGAAAAGCGCCTTTTGTTTTTTCTCGAAAAATCGCTTTTGCTTTTCTTTTTCTAAAAAAACTTAAATAGCTTTTTCATTTTATAATATTTAACACTAAAGTAATATTAAAACATTACTTTATAACTTTAGTGTAAATATTAAAATAATTCCAAACATTTTACGAAAAGCACCAGGAGACATTCGAAACATAAACTTATCATACCAAGAAGTTGTTGATGACAAGGAAAGATGTCTGGTGCCAAAATGGGCACTTACTAAAAATAGAAGTGTTCTCCAAGAAATGTGGAGAACAACCCAAATGGCCAAAAATGCAAGAAAGAACACCACCACAATCCCGAGTACTAGATGTTGAGAAAAGCCATCACCGAGCTCTCCAAGAATCTTAGAACTCTCTTAGCTCACTTGGAAGCCTTCAGAAAACCTTGGAAATTGGCCGATGCTCACGGAACAACACTGCGTAAAAATGGGGACATTACATATCTTTCACTTCCCATAGGGTTGCAATGCTACATGTCATCAATTTTCTTAGATTCAATAAAGCCTTGTTTCTAACAAGCTTTAATGACGTTTTTTCGTAGTTGAAAAACTGGATTCTAGATTGTCAAGAAAATCCTCCATTGCTCACACCCTTCAAACTTTTGAAAGAAATTTAGCCATTTAGCTTGAGCAAATATCTTTGCCACTAGAGCTTGAAACACTGGGTTCTTTGGCTTAGATTTTTGCTTCTAACCCATAGTTTTTAGTTAAATGACCACCTTTTCTTGTAGTATTTGAGGCATTAGGGCTCCAAACACTAAGGATTGAAATATTGGTTGGTTCAAGAATTGCTTCTACAAGACGGGCTTCAAAATTTGTAATTTAGCTATTCTTATGGCTTTAAATGTCGTTTACGGTTTGCTATGTTGTTTGAAGAAGCAAAATGAAATGTATTTTGCAGTAGTCTCGATGATAGGATCTTGATAGCAATGTGTTAGCTCATCCATTTTTCAACCACCATGATCACTTGTGGAAAGGAATTTGCTATAATGCACAATAATGAGGATTGTGTTGCCATAATGTCCAAGAGCCACCTTTTCTAGAGTTGAGGTGATGCATGATTCAATATCTTTGTTTCTAATGATTACAAGATGCATCCAGTGTTGGAAAGGGTCACATCAATCTTTGTAATGTTCCCCTTTTGGCAGTAATCCTGTCAGTGGCTCATCAGCCTATTCCGGAATCCTGTAGGCTCGTTGAGGTGTTTCAAAGGGTTCCAGTTTTGGAGGTTTTGTGATTTTTCCTCATTATTTACTATTTATAGTAAATACTATTTTTGGCAGTTAGCAGTTGTCAGCCTTCAGTTCATCACGTCATTGGTAGCAGTATTCAGAACTAAGCCTTGGCCGAGGTTTTGTGATTTTTCCTCATTATTTACTATTTATAGTAAATACTATTTTTGGCAGTTAGCAGTTGTCAGCCTTCAGTTCATCATGTCATTGGTAGCAGTATTCAGAACTAAGCCTTGGCCTTTTAGAAATATTATTTTAATGGATTTCTTCATTAATTGAGCAAATGGTTTTACTTCGCAGTTACCCCTTGGCCTAAGGAACGAACTTCAAGTTGTTATAAAAGGAGGGCTTTAAGGGTGGCGCCACATGAAGAATTCAAAAAGGTTTTTATTTATTTAATTCTTCATTGTCTCAAGTGGGGCGTATTTTTGTGAAGGATTATATTTGTTTTTGGAAATTGAAAAGGTGGTGGCTTTTGGCATACCTTCTTGGAGGATTTGAACAGTCTCTTCTCTTCCTTTAAAATT
The DNA here is from genome assembly GCA_007115665.2 of Sequoiadendron giganteum. Taxonomy (NCBI): domain Eukaryota; kingdom Viridiplantae; phylum Streptophyta; class Pinopsida; order Cupressales; family Cupressaceae; genus Sequoiadendron; species Sequoiadendron giganteum. Next base: position 42,785,194 of record VCHN02000014.1, on the reverse strand, counting down.
GAGGCTTGGCTCTAGTATTTGGACATCCATTATTTTGCTAAACTTATGTTGTTGAAATGATTTATCATTTTATGCTTCGAGGAATGCTGACCTCCTAGTTCCTACTTCAATTTCGTGTTTGCAAGATAGAACCTAATTGAATTGTTGCTGCTTCTCATCTAGACTAGCAGATAGAGTTTTCAAGGTGTTTGGGAGCTGTTTTGGTGTCTCAATAGGGGCGCCAATCTCTCAATTAACCTTTGCCTTTGATTTCACGCCATTCAGAGGTATTTTGATCAAGTTGTGAGCATTTTACATATTTCTGTAGTTGCTGATTACCATTTCCAGAATTGTAGTTTCTGAGACTAAAGCAATTCGTGTGCTGTTTCCATATTCTATCTTCTTTCTTATTATTCTCTAACTCGGAAACATTGTATTAAGTGGTGCTTAGAAAAATGGTGTTGAACAATGTAATTTGCAGCTTTTTACCTTGTACAAACTGTTAACAGTAGTACTGTTTCAGTTTTAGCTTTGTTGCAATTAATTAGTTAACTTCACATTAAGCACCCCTGGCTGGTATACCGCCAGTGTGGATAATCCTGTTTTGTAATATCTTTCATGCCCACTTCAAGTGGTGAATCCCCACTCTTCAGTGGATGCTTGCCGCAGCAGAAGAAGTAATCTATTGTAATATTTCCCCCCCACTGTTTGGTGGTACGTGGAAAGCTCTTTGGCTGGTTATCCACCTTGTTCTTTTGAAATTCATCAGTAGTACTCCACCATATGTTAGCACCTCGCCTGCAAAAGGATCTTGAGTGCACATCCTTGGTGTCGAGTTTAATATTTCTCTTTCAGTATAATCTCGTACTTGTTGATTCAGTAGATCCTAGGGATCCTTTGACCATATGCTCGCCCCTCCTCCTTAATTGGTTTTAGGGCGCATTCTTGGTTAGAGTTCTTTCATGTACGTTTTGGTTATGCTAACTTTAACAGGTGATTGATTCTATTGTAAATGTTTGGTTTAAAAATCAAAAAATTGAGAGAGAATATTTCAATCTTGTTGAGTACTTTTTCGTATAGGTGAACCTTTGGTGAACTTTATTCTATTCCTTAACAACGTAACAATTATTTAAAGCAAAAATAAAATGATGGATTTATACTTCTAGTCCTGCATTCTTGTGCAACCATACAACTCCGAAGTCCTACAAAACCATACCATTTATTCGTCCATCTCAATTACTTTATGATTTGATTGCCATTTTTGGTTTTCAGTACTTGTGAAAAGGATTGCCATTTTTTGTTTTCAACCCTTTTCCCTTTTTAAATTGTTTTTGCCTTAGTTTTCTATATATATATATATATTTTGCTACAGTAAAGTAGTTAAGAGTTCTATACCCATGGAAGAAAGATCTTCCACAATTTTCTAGTTGAACCCTTTTGAAGTTGGCTTGTGGTATACTTTTAGTCTATGTCCATTGACTAAGAGTGCTTTCTTTCTCTCAACATTTAGTAATAGTTACATTGCTCCATTGTTGAATACTTGCACTATCTGATAAGGTCTTAGCCATCTTGTATGTAGCTTACCTCTGAAATCTTGGTACTTAGAATCATATAATAGAGTCCAATTCCCTGGCTTGAATTGATTGTTGAGTATGTGCTGGTCTTGCCATATCTTCCTTTGTTGTTGGATAAGTTTTGTGTGTTGAAGTGTTTCCATCCACATCTCATCGAACCTATTGAGCTGCAAGATTCTTTGAGGTTGGCCCTCTATCAAATCAATCCCCATTTTCATTGTTGTCTTCAAAGTTTCTAGCTCATATTCAATAGTTAGTGGTGGTTTCTTCCCATACAATTATTAATAGGTATTGAAATTTGTGGTAGTCCAAATTGTGTTATAGGCGCAAACTACATTTGATAGATGGTCTGCCCGATCTATTTTGTTTGCTGCAATTATTTTTGTCATGATGTTTTCCAGTTGTTTGTTGGTCACTTTGACTTATCCATTAAATTGATGGTGGTAAGGGATGATTTCCTATGGCTGATCTGGTACTTTGCCATGAATGCTTGGATCATGGTTGACATGAACTAAGGTCCTTGATCTGAAACAAGAGATCTCGATATTCCACATCTTTATAAAATGTTCTTGTACAAAAAAATAGTTACTTTATCTTTACAAGCAATTGGGAAGGCCTGGGTTTCAACCCATTTGGTGGCACAATCTATGCTAACCAATATGTAGTGATTACCTTTGGATGGTGTATCAATTGGTCCAACAAAATCCAACCTCCACTTCTGAAATGGCTCAAGAACCACTTGAGGGTGAAGAGACATTTCATTGGAGAGTGTGGGACATCCCATCCTCTTACATTGATCATAATGCTTGACATACTAGTGTATGTCTCTACTTTGAGACCTTTGTGACTTGTTCTTAAGGTTAAAAAATGTCCTCCCGATAGTTGGTCATGGCGTGCATGGATTATTTCATATACTTCAGTTTCTTGAATAGACCTGTGTAAAACATGGTCAAGACAACATCTAAACAGCCATTTAATCATTTAAAAAAGGAAGTGTTTCTAATTGTCTTATTTATCTGCAATTGAAATTGGCAAGACATTTCATTGAAGCTAAGTACTTAGCCATGTCTGCAAAGCATGATGATTGTATTGAGATGGTAAATAAATGTTCATTAGGGAAAACATCATTCATTGGCTCCTTGTCTCCTTGCAAATCCAACCTTGACAAAAATATTGCAATTACATTATCTTTTCTAGGTTTTTGAATAGTAGTTATATCAAATTCTTGCAAAAGCAACAACCAACAAATAATTTGACTTCCCGCTATAGCTTTATTCATTAGGTATTTAATGCTTGAATGATCTGTATGCACAAACACTTTATACCTTTTGATGTAGTGATGAAACTTGTTGATAGCATAAACTACTACAAGAAATTCTTTTTTTGTTGTTTAATATTTTTAGTTGGGTTTAAGCTCTTTCTGATGTAATAGTTTGCATGTATGGCTTTAGATTCATTCTTTGTTGGAAATATTGTGGTGCTAAGTCGAGATTGTTAAAGTGTTTTCATTGATGTCAAAATAGCAATATCATTGTATGCAAGTAAATGTTGCCATTGGAATTATCATCATGATTCAGTGCAATATCTAAGGCAAGTTGGATCCATGAAAGAGAAACTAAATGATATTATATAGGCCAACTTAGAGAGTGATCAGATCTAGTTTAAATTAAAGATTTAAACTAGTTTTTTCAAATTGGCCAACTTCCACTATGGCATCAAGATGTGAACATTGAAATAAAATTTAGATTTGGTAAATGGGCCGACTCATTTTAAGGAGCAGTGCTACGTTAATATGAGACAAACTAATGCTGACCAACCTTCGTAAATAGAAGAAAAAGGAATATAAATATATTAATCCCATTGCCCAAATAAAGGAAAATAAAAGTTTTAAAATGAGCAGCAATTAAATATATGAAGGGGCAGATTTCTAATGACAGCAATTTACATACAATAACAGTGATCATTAAAGACATCAAGACTAATATAAATCAGTGCTAAGGCAGCAATTATTACTTTTTGAATGCAGCGATAATATGTTTGTAGAAGGCTGACTCCTTTTGATTCTAAGTGCCTATTTTAAGGAGGACATAATTTATTAAAGAGTTGCCTCCCTTGAATAGATAAGGCTGATTTATGAGGAATTGTGGCTGTTTGAATAGACGCCTCTCTCGGGCATTAGATGAGGTTATGCAGGGGCATTGAATTGTTTCACTTTCCAAGTTTTGGGTTGCACATTTTGGGTTTTTGATTTTATCTTAATTTTGTTTGCTTTGAATAATCTTTTGGTCAGGTGGCGCTTGAGGCAGTTGGCTTTTGGTGGCCTATCGAGTTGGAATGATTGGTGAGGAAGACTTTGATAGTTGGGAAAAAAAAAACCCATTCACCACCTTCAGGAAAGGACAACCAAGAAACGGTTGTTGGAAAAAGAGGGATCGAATGGAGAGGGGAAACTTGGCCTGAACAAGAAAACAGTTTTGGAAAAACAAAGAAAAGACAATGCCATAGTGAGGGATATGGCAGTGCTGGCAAGAAAAAGAAAAAGGAAAAAAGATCTTTTGAATCGGCTGTTGCGTAGAAGGCCAGGAACCGGGAGAAAGTGGTATCGAATGGGGGAGGCTGAGTTGGTAACCAACCTATTAACATTTGAACACAGACTTTTCTTACCTACATTTAAATTCTGTTCATTGCCTTGATGATCGTCCCACTTGCATTTTGTTATTGTTGTGAGAATTTAATTTTAGAAAGGGTTTGTTGCCTTGGCTTGTATCAGTCAGATTGTTCGAACCAGTAGCTTCCTTGTTCTTAATAAATTATTGGTGATAGGTTTTGCTCAGAAATAGCTATGTTGAACTTTGTGCACTCTCACTCTTATTTGTATGTTTGAATCTTGTGAATTGGAAAGAGAATTAATAAAGGTTCCTGTGGCCTGATTATGGTTCGGCCAAGGTGCTTGACCCACTTTTTTGTTCCATTCTTTTTACCTGTTATTGGCTTTGTTGGCGCTGGAAGTGTATGTGTTGAACTACTATGATATGTGCTTGCTTCTCTTCGTAGGTTTCAAGAACTCTTAGTATTTTGTTTGTTTGAAACAACACTGGTTGCCATTATATTTTGGTATCAGAGCCATAAGTGACTGGGATGGGTGAAGTTGAGAAAAAATGCCACCAAGAAGAATGCCAAGAGGTGGTGCACGAGGAGGTGCTCAAGGTGGTGGTCGAAGAGGCCATGAAGAAAGGAGTTTGGAAATGTTGCAGAACTTGTCAGCAAGGTTGGATGCCATGGAGTAGGGACAATGGAGGGGAGTAATGGCTGATGATGTGAGTGAAGTTGCGGAAGAAGAACAACCACAAATTGATGACGAAGATCAAGAAGAACCAGAAGGCATGGAAGAAAGGTTGATAAAAGCAGTGATGAATGTAGGAGCTAAACCGAAAGTAGCGTATTCTTGAAGCTTGAATGGGGAAGAGCTCATTGATTGGATCAATGATTTGGATACATACTTCGAGTATGAAGGAGTTGCAAAAGAAAGAAAAGTGAAGTTTGCCTGTACAAGGCTTAAAGGCCACACAACAATGTGGTGGGACTATCTATAGACAAAGAGGTGAAAGCAAAACAAGGAAAAAATAACCTCGTGGGATAGGATGGTTGCCAAATTGAAGACGAAGTTCCTTCCGACAGATTATCAAACCAATCTTTTTAGAAGGTTGCAAAATCTCAAGCAAAAGGATATGTCAGTCAAAGAATATATGAAAGAGATTTATAAATTGGTGATTTAGTCAAGCCACAGTGAAGAGGATTTGGAAAAGGTAGCCAGATACCTAAACGGTTTGAAGTACAGTTTGCACGATGAGCTGACTTTAGTGTCACCAAGAACTTTGGAGAAAGCCTACCAGTTTGCCATTAAGGTAGAGGATAAGTTGATGAGGAAGCAAAATCAACAAGGACGAGGTAGAGGATGAGGCTATGGAGAAAGAAGACAGCAGCACCATCAAGATGGAGACAAGTAATTCAAGAGGGCAAGTTAAGCCAGAAAGAGGAGGTTATCCAAATAGAGGAGAAAGATCATTTGGAAGTGATGGTTATCAAGGAAGAGGAAGACGTTTTGCAGGTGAATGTTTTAACTTTTAAGTATAATCAATATGCTGGTCATAAGAGTTGGGAGTGTCCAGAATCTCCCCAAGGAGGTTACACAAGGCCTGAAAGGAGGAATCAGGTTGAATCTTTATTTTTCAAAAGAGTGTTGTTGAAACCGCCGAAGGAGAGTCAGAAACCCATACAAAGGAAAGTTCTATTCAAAACGAAGTGCAAAGCTAAAGGTAAGTGCTGCAAACTAATCATAGATAGTGGTGGTACTGATAATATTGTTGCTATGGAAATGGTGGAAAAGTTAGGACTTCAGAGAACTACACCTCCTATACCATATAAGGTTTCTTGGTTGCAAAAAGGTCATCAATTGTTGGTAGATGAGGAAGCTTTGGTTGACTTTCAAATAGGAAGTTATAAGGATAGTGTTGTGTGTGATATCATGCCTATGGATGTGTGTCATGTGCTACTTGGTAGACCTTGGCAGTTTGACCGAAATGCCATACATGATGGGAGACATAACACCTACACTTTTGAGAAGGATGGTCTCAAACATACCTTGTTGCCTTTGTAAGAATTAAAAGAGGATAGTCATAGTAGTAGTAGTAAGGTGATGTTGATAAGAAGAAAAGACTTTATAAATGGACGAGAGTCAAAGGAAGTTGTAGCAACAACCCTAGAGGTGAACCATCAAATTCTTCAATGTTGCACGGGTGGAAACAATGCTGATTTGTAGGTAGGACAGCCAATAATATGTGTTGGCATAGATGACTATGAAGTTGGGGCAGCTATTGTTATTCTGAAGGATGCAAAGATACAAGAAAGTTTAGAACAACAGTGTCAAGATGAATACATGGGCATGAATTTGCATGAACAAAGAGTGGAGATAGCAAAAGAGAATGTGGAAGATGACCTGGCTCTTCAAATTGAGGCAGTTGAGCAAGAATGGCTTGTACTGACAAAAGGTGTGACAAGTAGTGCATCCACCAATGGTGAGATAATATCTCAGTTTTCAAACCCCTTGGATACAGTGAAAGATGATTTTCATGTATATGCAATGATTACAATGGAAAAGTATGCAAAAGACAAACAATATAGTGTAGCAGAGGCGATAAGCCACATTTTAGACACTATTTTTAATTTCTCAAATTGTGTGCTTATTGATGTTGGAGTTGAATATTGTTTGAGGGAAAAGAAAAATGAAGGGGTAAGATGCAGCAATGAGAGGTTATTTGGAGAGTGGGCGGAGTAGATGTGTGATGATGAGATGGGGTGTGGAAATGGCAATTTTACCTGGAGAATAACCAATGGGAAGAACATGAAGAGCGTATTAAGGAGTTTGAGGTATGGAGGTCCGACCAAATGTTGGAAGAAAAGAAAGAAATAATGGTCATGGGTGGTCATTTATAAGCATACGAGGATATGCTACAAGTGTTGAGAGCTTTAAAGGGTAGTCCTACTACCCAACTCTGTCATGTCCCCTTCTCAGTGACATCTCTCGGAGTACAGGATTGGCCTATCATACGACCCTCGTAGGCTGATAGACTGGATAGAGGGTCACGTTGGAGCTTGGCTTAGCTTCAGTTGGCAGAGTTTGATCAGTTGGCTTTCGTTCGGGCTCATTCGGAGAAGTTGCTATTTTTAGCAGTTCTTGGCAGTCGGCGTGGGACCCCTGCTATTTTTAGCAGTATGGATTTGGCAGTGTTCAAAATCACTTCAGTGTTCGTCAGCTTCAGACGGATCAGTCATCGGATGAATAACGAGAGAGATATTAATATTTAATTGTATTAATTAAATATTAATTATTTGATGATTATAATATAAAGTTATAATATTATATTATAACTTAAGTGATTCTTAATTGAGGGGGTCGCCATCATTAGAAGGGGCCAAATTGACAATTATATTTTATTATAAAAATTTGGCTGAGACTATGGAAAGATTAAAAGAATTAAAAGTTCGAATTTTAATGATTCCCTATCTTTGTGGAAATCGCACTTTTCAAGAGATATAGGCTTTGCATTGGGAATTGAGCCTATTATGTTATTTGTGAATTGAAAATTGATGAAGTTTGATCAGAGCAAGGAAACCAAGGGTTTCAGTCTCAGAGCATTGGGGAACGAGCCATCTCCAGTGAAATCAATTCAGAGGGTGTGAGATATCATCTGATTTATTGCCAGGAAAGAGATTTCTTCATTCAGAAGAAATTACAGAGCATCAAAGACAATAAAATATTCAGGGTTTTGATTAGTTATTCATCCAGAGAAGCATCACTAAGTAAGGCGCCTATTCCAAAGACATCTGGAGTTCTTAAGGGGGCCGTACTATTGCATTTAATGCTGCAGCTGCTACAGCCGTACTTTATACAGCATAGCCGTACCATTTAAAAAGGCCGTACCTTTCAGCCAATACAAATCACCTTCTTCCTTCTTCATCTGGCTTCATCTATTGGGGCGCAAATATCAAGGGATCCATTGTGTAGTATCTGGCAGAGGAGGAAGTAAATTTCACTGAAGCCGTACCATCTCATGTTGTTCATGGCTGCTGCAAAAATTCCAGGTTTTTAATAAAGCAAGTTGATATTTTTCCTTTGCATGTTACCAGATCTTAATTGTATTGAATTCAGAAGATCAATAAATGATATGCCATCCTTAGAACTTGTATTTCCTATCCATATTGGCAGTATAGCATTTTTATTGAATTTATAATCATTTTCTATCAAAATCGCAATTTCTTTATTTTATGCAAAAAAATCACAAAAACACCAAAAACTTCAAAATCAAACAAAAAAATAGTCAGATTCAGAAACAGGGGAAACAAGGGGTTTCTACAAACTCCCTTTGTGAGCTATGCTCACAAACAACTCCCCTGGGGAGCCTGATGCAAGGGCATCAAATTGTTTCACTTTCCAAGTTTTGGGTTGCACATTTTGGGTTTTTGATTTTATCTTAATTTTGTTTGCTTTGAATAATCTTTTGGTCAGGTGGTGGCTTCGGCAATTGGCTTTCGGTGGCCTATCGAGTTGGAGTGATTGGTGAGGAAGACTTTGATAGTTAAGAAAAAAAAAACCCATTTGCCACCTTTAGGAAAGGACAACCAAGAAATGGTTGTTGGAAAAAGAGGGATCGAATGGAGAGGGGAAACTCGACTTGAACAAGAAAATGGTTTTGGGAAAACAAAGAAAAGACAACGCCATAGTGAGGGATATGGCGGTGCTGGCAAGAAAAAGAAAAGGCAAAAAGATCTTTTGAATCAGCTGTTGCATAGAAGGCCAGGACAGCTTGCCAGGAACCGGGAGAAAGTGGTATCGAATGGGGGAGGCTGAGTTGGTAACCAGCCTATTAACATTTGAACACATACTTTTCTCACCTACATTTAAATTCTGTTCATTGCGTTGATGATCGCCCCACTTGCATTTTGTTATTGTTGTGAGAATTGAATGTTAGAAAGGGTCTATTGCCTTGGGGTTGTATCAGTTAGATTGTTTGAACCAATAGCTTCCTTGTTCTTGATAAATCATTGGTGATAGGTTTTGCTCAGAAATATCTGCATTGAACTTTGTGCACTCACTCTTATTTGTATGATTGAATCTTGTGAATTGGAAAGAGAATTAATAAAGGTTCTTGTGGCTTGATTATGGTTCGGCCAAGGTGCTCAACCCACTTTACTGTTCCATTCTTTTTAACTGTTATTGGCTTTGTTGGCGCTGGAAGTGTATGTAAAAGAACATGGTAGAGGTTCAAGAAAACAAGCAATTCAAATGATTTATTTTTCTGATTAAAAAAGAAGATTAAAAAGAGATAAAAAGGGCAGAATTGAAGAGTATATCAGATTCACATTAAAGAATATATGCAGCCTATGTGTGAAGGACAATTGCAAAATATGTAACGAATATATGTGAAAAGTAAGAGCAGATTGTAAGGCAGAAATTTATGTCAAGATTATGCCATGATTATGATAAGTTTCGTACTAATGAATTATGCATGATTCAGATGAGACTTGAAGGGAAGTGTGTGATTAGATTTAAAAGAAGATTGTTATGTGATTGTGGATCAGATTCGAGTGTGAAGCAGATCTATAGTTGGATCAGATTTGTGTTTTTGGTGGAGGAGTTTATTATATCAGCATTGAAGAATTAAAAGTGTTGAAGCCTATCAAGTAGAGGTTGGAGCTCAGTTTGTGTGGGGGTTGGAGCCTATCAAGTAGAGGTTGGAGCCTCTTGTTGGGTTGGAGCTCAGTTTGTGTGGGGGTTGGAGCCCATCAAGTAGAGGTTGGAGCCTCTTGCTGAGTTGGAGCTCAATTTGTGTAGAGATTGAAGACTTCAATAGTAGGTTGGAGCCTAAAAGAAGAAGAAGATTAATCAATAATATAGAAGCAATATTGTGCCGTGATTTTCTCTCGAAAGGGTTTCCACATAAATCGTGTGTTCACATTGTGTTCTTAATTGCTAGATCTTACTTGAATGTTCTTATTTGTGATTGGTTAAGTTTTGAAAAGTAAAAGATTGTTAGATATTGATTCACCCCCTGCCCCCCCCTCTTAGTATCATCATGTGCTCATCATTCTCTTGTCTTAGCACTACACCTATTGCATGATTAGAAGCATCAGTATGGATATGGAAAGCGCATTCCCAAGTAGGTCCCCTAATAATAGGTACTGTGATCAATGATTCCTTGAGGAGGTCAAAATATTGTTGGCATTGCTTTGTTGATTTGAATTCATACTCTTTTTTCAAAACAACAAACAATAGATCAACTATCTTAACTATCTTGTTGAAATTTTCATTGAATGTCCCATAATGCCTGGCATGCCCCAAGAAACATCTAACCTCTATTTGTGTTTTAGGGGGGACGTATTTGCATTATTTTCTTGACCTTCTTGTGGTTCACCTTGATTCTTTCTTGGAAGATGTGAGGCCCTGGAAGATACTTTTCATAGTTTAACTATAGTTGGTGTCCTTCTGATCTTGTAAGAATATAATAATCACCCCTAATTTTTTTTTATGAAAATTAATTCAACTAAAATGAGATACAAAGCAAGGTCCTTTACACTTTCTAATCACCCAATTCTTGAGATGGGGAATGTGAGAGCATATAGTGTTTAGGACTATACAATTAATTGAAATGCTTGCAACTAGAAAGGAAATGCACTAGGTGGCAAGCCGACCGATCTCACTTATTCAATGAAGTGCTTATGTAAATGAAAAGAAAGAAAACTACACACTTATTCAACAGAGTGTGATTACAAAGCAACCACTTATTCAGTGGGGTGAGTAAACATGACATTTCCACTTTTAAGTGGGTAAGCAAATACAAACTCTCCATTTATTCAGTGGGATAAGTAAATACAATGCTCCCACTTTTTCAGTGGGGTAGGTAAGTCCAACAATTTTCCACTTATTCAGTGGGGTAAATACATACATCAATGAACAAGGTCTAAACTCAGTGGTGGTACTACCATCTAGTGTTTACAAATGAAATATCAAAGCTTTACAACATCATATAATTGCTGCAACACTTCATAGAATATGGATAATCAATGAAATCACGAACCCAACAAAGTAACTTAGATAGGTAATAATATGGTAGATTGCATGTCTGGTATCAACTTGTAACACACTGCAATTAGGCTGGACAACGAGATAAACACTTTTTTTTGTTGTTTTTTTGATTTTTTGTTTCTTTTGCCAAAAAGTGTATCTTTTGTTTTTCTCTGAAAAAATGTATTTTGCTTTTTCGGTGCTTTCTTCGAAAAAATGCTTTTTTCAAATTAAATAATTCAATACATGCAAAAGACCCCCTTGTGCCTAGGCGTCCAACTTGAAGCACACTTAAAACTATTAAAGTAAAATTGTAATATTTAATGGTCATCTTAGTTGTTAGTTAGCTGTTAGTTTACTTTCAGCTAACTTAGATTGCTTTCAGTTAGTTTTTAGTAACTTTCTGTTTTGCTTTAGTTCACAACTGTTTCTTTTTAGAAACATTGTCTTGTAATTTATTATTAAAGGAGTATTCCTCTCGTTGTTTAATAACGACTAACGATAATCAATTACCATTTCAAAAACACCTTTTAAATGAATTATTACACTAAGTTGTCATTTTAATATTTCTAATATTTGACATCTTAACTGAATAATTATTTATTAACTTAATAATTTACTCGAGTTACGGAAAGTATCCAAATGACAAAAATAGAATTCTGAAATTATTTATTAACTTAATAATTTACGTGAGTGCTGGGGTGAACGTTAGTTGATGGTCAGAGCTGGGTAGTGTTTTCTGTTGAATGGACTGAGCATGTGGAGGTGTTTTCATGGCTGCGGGAAGTTGCAATCCATGACAGCAGACCATTAATAATCATTACATATCATTTTCAGACTTGAATCCATTGGGTCTTCATCCATTTGAGGCCATTGGTGTAGAGATGGCAAGTGTTGTTGTTGACTGTCATCATTAAGTAGTGTATCACACTGATAGTAATGGATCTTGAGGAGCTTCTTTGGATGCTGCGCCCTGCAAGTTGTTATCAGCAGGTCTGTAACGTCTCTGTAAATGTAATCAAATCTTCTATCAAACTAGGAGCCTAAGGATTCAAAGATAATTCTAAGTGTAAGAATTCTATTCAAGATTCTAAGTCACATTTAATTCTCTTATGTTGAATGTGCTGATTGCAGAAAATTTATAAATTTCGATGTTTGCATATCAATGAGGGAACCACCTTATATATGATGGAGACCCACCTCTACAAGAGACGCGTTTCATGAGAGGATGTGTCCCTTTGGGCGCGTGGGCTCCAAGCATAACCAACTGACATTTGGTTAACACACATATAACCTTATATACGTGGCAGATATATTATATGAGTTCTGATTTTATTCAATGCAATATTTGAACATCATTTATTATTTCAAATGTTATACATGCTTATAAATTCGAATTACTTATTTTTCAGAAATATTTATATGAAGAGTAATTTTGATCACATATAAATGATGATGATGCAATCAACAATCATCATTTATATCTGACCGGAGCTACCTTTCATCAACACTCCCTCTTAGCTACGGAAGATATTTCAAATCAAATAAGTAGAGATATCACCTTCACACGTGATATCGAAGATATGATATGTTATCTCAACATTGTCAAGTCACATGACATTCTTCATAACACATCTTCATTATGGTATGTGCACTAACATCAAGTCACATGATTTCTACCATAATATTTCATGGCATATCCACGGATATATAATCATCCACCATGATTATCTCTTAAGGATCACAATGATCTTCAAATGACATCAAGTCCCATGATATCCATCAAAGTGTCCAAGAGATACTATCATAACATGTCCACAGATATCAAGTCACATGATATCTATCATGATAGTTCAACTCATCATTGTAGAGTTGTAACTTTACAATGTCACGTACAAGTGTTCATTATTAGAAAGATCGTCATCTTTCAATAATGTACACAGGGGGAGTAGGCCCATAAGGTCATGGAGTCACACACATGACAAAAGAGTTTACACATTAAACATCTTTATATATTAGTACAACTTATAAACAATTTGAATTTCAAACATAATATCAAATTACATTTCAACCATACCAAGTTTCTTCTTGAAGTGCTCTAACTTGATTCGGGAGAGAGGTTTGGTGAGAATGTCTGCAGTTTGATCATTTGTACTAACATACTCCAACTGGATCACTTTCCTTTCTACCATGTCTCTTACATAATGATAGGGTATCTCAATGTGCTTAGATCTATCATGGAAGACAGGATTTACAGAGAGTTTGATGCAACTCTAATTATCACAATGAATAATTGTAGGATTCAAGGGCTCACCAAAGAGTCCCACAAGCAATTTACGAAGCCAAATTGCTTCTCTTGACCCCATAGAGGCTGCAATGTATTAAGCTTTTGTTGAGCTCTGTGCTACTGAAGACTGTTTTCTGCAAATCCAGGAGATCATAGCCGATCCTAAATTGAAGCGACATCCTGATGTGCTTTTCCGATCGGTTACACTTCCAGCCCAATCTGAATCAAAGTATCCATGTATATCTAGTTGGTCATTTCTGTAAAGAAGACCATATCCAATAGTGCCTTGAAGATATCTCAAAATATGTTTCACAGCCATAAGGTGAATTTCCTTTGGCTCACACATGAACTGGTTGAGAGCATTCACTGCATAGCAAATATCAAGTTTGATGTTAACCAGATACATCAAGGATCCAATCATTTGTCTATATAGGGTTGGATTTGCACACTTGGATTCTGCTGCTGCTTCTTTCAGCTTGTGAAGGTTGGTTTCCATAGGTGTAGACATGGGTCTATAGTCCAACATTCCAAAGCTCTTCAGAATATCAATAGTATACTTTCCTTGGTTTAGTATAATGCCCTCTGATTTCTGCCATACTTCCAAACCTAGGAAGTAGTGTAGAATGCTCAAGTCTTTCATGTCAAATTCGGAAGTTAGATCCTTCTTTGCTTGAGCAATGAGGTGATCTTCTCCTGTTATCAGCAGGTCATCAACATATAAAATAATTATTAACATATCACCTTTGATTACCTTGAAGTAGAGATTAGGGTCTGCATCATTCTTGGAAAATCCTAGTCCCAAGAGGTAGTTGTCAATTCTTTCATAACAGACCCTGGGAGCTTGTTTAAGTCCATAGAGAGCTTTCCTTAGACTGCACACATGTGAGTCAGGTTTATATATCACAAAACCTTCAGGCTGTTCCAGATAGACTTCCTCTTCAATGATTCCATTTAGGAAGGCATTTTTCACATCCATTTGATGGATCTTCCAGCCTTTAGCTGCAACAATGGCTAACATTGCTCTCACAGATGTGTAACGAGCAACATGTGCAAATGTTTCTTCATAATCAATGCCTTCCTTTTGAAAAAAAAAATCTTGCAACAAAATGTGCCTTATGTTTTTCTATACTGCCATCAACAGCATGCTTGATTTTGAAGAGCCGTTTGGAAGAGACAACAGATTTCTCTTTCGGTCTAGGCACTATATCCCATACATCATTCTTTTGAATGGATTGATATTCCTCCGTCATTGCATCTTTCCATGCTTTATGTCTGAAGGCTGCTGTAACACTGACAGGTTCTGAATTTATGATGTTGTTCATTAGGGCAACATAGCTAGAGAACCGTTTGGGTCTTTTACTTTCCCTAAACGTTCCTTTGGGTGCTGCATGATTCTCGGCTTCTTTGATCATCTTTCTAGCCCAAAATGGCCTCTTTCTACCTTTGTCATTTTATTCTCATTTGAAGTAGATAGAAGTTCATTTGGCATTTCCTCAAGATACTCCCTTTGAATCTCAGGAGCAAGTTCCATTTCAATTACTCTAGGGGAATAGGTTTCTATCTCACTAGAACTTCTTGCCCTTTTGAATGCAATGTCTTCTTCAAAGATGACATCTCTACTCAATTCAATTTGTTTCTGCCCGGGTACAAATATCCTATAGGCTTTGGAGGTTTGACTATATCCCACAAATACCCCTTTCTTTCCGGAAGGTTCTAGTTTGAATCTCTTTTCTTTGGGCACATAAATATAGACAAAGCAACCAAAAATCCTAAAATGACTAATATCAGGTTTTATGCCGATAAAAGATTCTTCGGGAGTTTTGTCATCTAGATTAGAATGGGGACATCTATTTTGAATGTAGACAACAGTTCTAGAGGCTTTTGCCCAGAAAGAAGTTTCAATGTTTTGTTCAAGCAACATTGGTTTAGCAGCTTCTACAATGGTTCTATTTTTCCTTTCATCAACCCCATTTTGTTGAGGGTTGTAGGCAACTATGAACTCCCTCTTAATTCCTGCACTCATGCAGAATTCCTTAAAAATTTCAGAGGTGTATTCTTTCCCATTGTCTATCCTCAAGATTTTTATTTTCTTTAGTAAGGGCTTTGAACTCTTTGAACCTTTTGAGGATTTCTATTGACTCTTTATACTTAAGGAAATAGATCCAGGTTTTCCTAGAGAAGTCATCTATAAATATGACATAGTATAGAAATCCTGCCTTGGAAGGTAGAAACATGGGTCCACATAAATCAGAGTGAACCAGTTCTAATACATTTAGGGTTTTACGCAAGCTATTGTGAAAGGATATCTTTGTATTCTTTCCTAGGGCACAACCTTCACAAGTTCCTTCATGAGATGGTTTTAACTTAGGTAAACTTGTTACAAGTTTTTCCACAGAAGGTAGGTTACGAAAATGAAGGTGTCCTAATCTTCTATGCCAAATCTCATTTGAATCAAAAGTGTCAAGGGTAAGGGCTTGCTTAACCTTAGTGCATAGTTTTTAAAGATACCCTTGTCTTAAACCTATGGTTTGGGCTTTCTTGATAGTTGAGTTCTTAGGCCATGCTAGAACTTTCCCATCCATAAAGGTAACTCTATATCCATTGTCTTCAAGGGCAGAGATGAATATTAGGTTCCTCATTATTCCAGGTACAAATAAGACTCCAGTGAGTTGAAGAGAAAGACCGGATTTCAATTTGATGGAGCAAGTTCCAACCCGTTTTACAGGGTGAGCAGAATCATCCCATATGGTTACTTCTTCATCAGTCTTTTCAGTCATAGTGTCTAGGTGTTCTTTGAATCTTGTGATATGTCTAGAGGAACCACTATCAATTACCCAGTTGTGGGTGTTGTTAGATATTTGACTAGATAAGGCTGAATAGAACACAAAGTTCTCCGATTCATAATCTGAATTTGACTTTCCTACTTTAGCAAAAGATGCTTGTTGTTTTGATCTGTTAGGGCAGTACATTGCATAGTGGCCATATTGATCACATCTAAAACATTGTACTTGAGAGATGTCTTTCTTCTTAGAAGATCCCTTTCCATTGGAATTTCTCTTTCTTTTAAAAGGTTCTCTCTTGTAGGAGTTTTTCTTCCTCCTTTTATTAGACGTTGTGTTGAGCACATGAATGTCTTCATCTATGTTCTTCTGTTTATTTTCTTTTGTTGAGAGTCTTGTTTCCTCTTGAAAGCAGTCTGCTCTTAGCCTATCAAACTTGGGGGGTTTAGATCTCGCACTTATTCCTTGAACAAATGACTCCCATGAGTTTGGTAGGCCTCCTAGTGCAATTAGAGTTAACTCTTTGCTATCAATCTGATATCCAATTGTGGATAATTGATCCCTTAGTTCAATGATCCTCATGAAGTATGCATTAATTGTTTCTCCTTTGTTTATTTGGACATTGGTGATTTGCCTCTTTAATGCAAGAGTCCTACTGGTGTTGTTGTTCTCATAGGTGCTCTCAAGAGATTTGAACATTTGATATGCAGTTTCATGTTTTGCTAGGATGGGCACTATATGATCCCTAACTGCATCTACTAAAATTTTCATGGCCTTTTCATTGTTTTCAATCCATTGAGTTTTCTCAGGATCAGCCTCTGGTTCCCTTTTGTTTTCTCTCATAAGTGAGTCTAATTTATTCTCTTTGAGAATCATTATGACTCTAAATTTCCATGATGTGAAGTTATTTGCTCCTACAAGACGATCTTCAAATCTGATCATACTTGACATTATGAAGAATGTGATGTGAATTCGATTTTGAAAATACGTATTTTCTTAAGCAATCTGATATCTAGATTTGATTTGGATTCACTCAACTTGGCTCTGATACCATGTAAATGTAATCAAATCTTCTATCAAACTAGGAGGCTACGGATTCAAAGATAATTCTCAGTGTAAGAATTCTATTCAAGACTGTAAGTCAGATTTAATTCTCTTATTTTGAATGTGCTGATTGCAGAACATTTATAAATTTCGATGTTTGCATATTAATGGGGGAACCACCTTATATATGATGGAGACCCGCCTGTACAAGAGACGCGTCTCATGAGAGGACGTGTCCCTTTGGGCGCGCGGGCTTCAAGCATAATCGACTAACATTCGGTTAACACACATATAACCTTATATACGTGGCAGATATGTTATATGAGTTCCGATATTATTCAATGCACAATTTGAACATCATTTATTATTTCGAATCTTATACATGCTTATAAATTCGAATTACTTATTTTCCAGAAATATTTATATGAAGAGTAATTTTGATCACATATAAATGATGATGATGCAATCAGCAATCATCATTTATATCTGACCGAAGCTACCTTTCATCAACAGTCTCTCTCAAGTTTTATCAGACCAAGTGACAAGCCTCATCATCCCTGTTTACAAGGTACTGAGAGGGTGACTTCTTTGGTATGTTTATTCCATGTTTTAGTATCACTTATGAGAGGTTAATCATGAAAAAAACAATGTAACAGCAGTTATGTGAAAGCTGGTTACTAATTTTCAGTCTAATAACTTCTGCTTTCCTCCCTTGGCATGAGTTGGTTGATGCTTATGTTGTGATTCAGATAATTATCTTTTTCCATGAATGAAGTACCAACTTGTTTATCTATTACCAAGAAATTTGAATAGCAGCTATAAGCACATTGCAAAACTGTATCAGACCTCAGTGACAGCAGTGAGTCTTATACTTCCAAATTTATGTTGTGATCTATTTCAGAAAATAGAAAAAAATAAAAATTAGGGGGTGGTTATTGGAGAATTGATATTTAAATTTGACCATTTAAATTTTTTTATTACATCTTATTTTTTCATTTCAGCTAGACAACTTGCCCATTCCCAACCAATTTTTATTGACTCATGTGGAGATGGAAAGTTGGAAATGCCAAGAAAAGACAAAATATGAAAAGCAACACCCTATTGAACAATTTTTGCCGATTGTGTTCCTTCTATCATCTTTCCTATAGAGTTCAATTGCACCTCCACACAGAGCAATCTTTGCCTATCTTTAAATGTACTCATCATATTCTATTGCATACTTAACATGACAATATTCTTCCTTAGTTTTCCATCTTATCAATGAGTTTTTCTCTTTGTCTATAATTTGCTTTCATAAACTTTACCAACATGTTTTTGTATGTTGTCAACTTTTAGTTGCAATGTCTTGTTTGTATCATATTTCCTCTACAAAT
Source organism: Sequoiadendron giganteum (assembly GCA_007115665.2). Lineage (NCBI taxonomy): Eukaryota > Viridiplantae > Streptophyta > Pinopsida > Cupressales > Cupressaceae > Sequoiadendron > Sequoiadendron giganteum. The sequence goes on along the minus strand of VCHN02000014.1, from coordinate 42,766,535 downwards.
CTTACATCTAAATTCAATTGGAGGTTTATCTTTATTTCCATTCTCCTTTAGTTCAATGAATGGTTGCTTTGAAACCCAATCCTTTTTAAAATTCCTTGACACATCCGACTCATGTCTAGTTTTTTGATTTGACCTTTCTGTTCCCATTTTGTTCGGGATGTTTGTTTTTGTCAACACTTTGTGAAATTGATTTATTTAGATTGTTACTCTCGCTACTTTGAGACTCCAAAGGAACAACATCTCTGACATTCTAATGCACCTCATTACAATCTAGCTCTATTATATTTCCTTCTTTGTCAATTGATGGTGAAACTCTTGATGTTGTAGGTTGATCTACTACACCATACACATTGCCAAAATATGACTTGTTTTTGCATTTTGATGAACATTACTTGCCACTTTCAAGTACCTTGGTCGACATCTCTCACAAATTGGAAACTATACAAAAAAGAGATATTTGACAAACAATCTACATATGAATGGCTATTGTTAATAATTAACAATTTAATGCAATTAGATTTCCACAATCCATATGAAATAGTTTTGCTGCTTCTAGATTTGATTGTGTTGGAGTTTTTCATCAACGTTTCGGATCACACTCTGTGATACATATGAATGGCTATTGTTAACAATTTAATGCAATTTGTTAACACATGAACCCAAGTGAATATAATTCATCGTTTAACAAAACCCTAGAATTGTTGATAATTAATTTGCTATACAAAAGTTTAAGGTCACCATCAATGGCTCAAAAGATTCAATATCATCCCTAGCAATGAAAATATATAGACAAAGCAACAAAAGGAAATGCAGAGCAATAAAACAAATCACTTGCTTGTCAATGACTCACTAATTCTTCTAATGCTAGTTGGTTGTAAACTTGTTGTGTTGGCTAGACTATCAAGAATCTTCAAGAAAATTCTTGTCTTTAGCTTGCAACAATGATCACCAAACAATTATGATGATCAAATTAATATCCACGATTCCACACTTATATTTCATAATATATTTTTAAGTAGTCAAATAGAATTGCTGGTAGCAAGGAAGCAGTAGGCAAAGAGGAAACCATAGAAAAAGATACTGAACATACCAAGTGTGTATAGGTATTATTTGAGAGCATATATGGTATTTATATGAATTCAAATTTGGCCATTCTCGCAAGATAGTAAAATGATGGATGTAAATACTAGGCAAATAGGACCAGGACCCAAAGCATGGGTAGTGATTTCATGGTGAATATGGCCAAAAAACAATGCTTACTTTTAATGGTAATGGTGAATATGACTGAGATCCAAAGAATGGGGGATCATTTCATTGCAAATAAGGCTCCACTTATTGGGTGGGTTTTAATGGTAATGGCACATATGGCCCCATTTGTAAGATGGGTTGCTAATGGCAGTGGTGAATTTATGTGTAATTCAAATGTGTTTCATAAATGCTGGGTGAATAGTTGTCAATCACACATACATTACCACAGTGAAAACCTTCCAATATAGCTGTTTGATAAATAATTCAGAGTCTATTTCACAACTATTGAACTGATTTTTGGTAAAATCTTGGTGATTTGGGCCTTGTTATGATTGATTCTGTTGTCAAAAAATGGAGTTCTTGATTTGAAAAAATCACCGATTGGTGAAGATTTGCTACTAAAGAAATTGCTGGCCTAGGCTAATGTGCTTTTATGGTAAGCACAACAATGTTTGGTAGAATTCCTTCCACCTCGAAACAAACTTGTTAAGTAGTAAATTATTAATGTGCTTAAAGCATAGTGAATGTATATGCATTAAAAATTTGTTGCTTAAAAATGCTATTTTTTTTAAAGAGAATTGTTTAGTTCATCTTATTATCTGAATTAAGACACACTAATCCTTTTGTTCCAATATTTCAGGTGTGTGGATTTGATCTTTTACGTTGTCAGGGAAGATCTTATGTTTGTGATGTAAACGGTTGGAGCTTTGTAAAGAATTCTTACAAGTAAATGTTTTTCAAATTATATCTGATGGGCTTGGTTACACTGATTATCATGCTGTTCTTTTTATGCAAAACACCCTTCATGTGGATCTTGAGATAGTAAATTATTATCTAATAAGAGTATTCTTCTTTCCTCCTCTGATCTTGCTTGTTGCTAACATCTTTATCATTCTAGATATTATGATGATGCTGCATGTGTCTTACGCAAGATGTTCTTAGATGCTAAGGCACCTCATCTTTCATCTACAATTCCTCCATCACTTCCTTGGAAGGCCTCAGAACCAACTCAACCTTCTGGGTTAACTCGACAAGGCAGTTCTGCCATTATTGGCACTTTTGGGCAATCTGAAGAATTACGTTGTGTTATTGCTGTTATGCGCCAGTAAGACAGTTTCACACTATTTATAATTTCATTTTATGAGTAAGTTAATATCACAAGGACCTATTTATATTATGTTGCTTTTTGGTTTGCTGAAAAGTACTTATTAATTTTTCAGTGGTGATCGAACTCCTAAGCAAAAGGTGAAACTAAAAGTCACTCAAGAGAAGCTTTTAAATTTGATGCTCAAATACAATGGTGGAAAGCCTCGTGCAGAGGTAATGAACATTTTTCTGTTTGAATCTGACACTGATTTTATTTGCCATGGTGCATATGCATAGCATTTAGTTTATCTTTTGCAGCTTATTTTTGGAGACATAAAGCCACACTTTTGTTATCCTATTTACTGCAGACGAAGCTCAAGAGTGCTGTGCAGTTGCAGGATCTTTTAGATGCAACACGGATGCTGGTTCCACGTGCCAGGTATGAATGAGAGCTATGTAAATAATTCTTGTGCTGTTTTCACATTACTGAAACTTATCCTAAAAATGTATATACACAGAGCACAAATTGATATTCTGAAACACTGTAAAGGTCAGTTTTCAGCTGTCTTTAGTTTTCTTTTATCTTTTGTCAGCAATACAGTCCATATTGTAGTGTTTCATTAGGAGGTGTTCTCTGCCTCACTGGTGGGCATGTTGAGGATGCAAATAGGATGTGTCCAGCTGATCCACAAGTTATTGGACAAACATACAAATACAGTCGGACTGCCGTGAGCATGGAAGTCCAATTTTCTTGCAGGGTCAAAACAACTGAAGAGATTTATTGAAAGTGTGATGCTTTTACATATTTGGGTCCTTTGGAAAAATTATGTAATTTCAAAAAGTAAAAATAAAAACAGCTCCTTGTTTTGAGTTTGTGTATAAAGTTAGTATCTGTGCAAGTTGCAAGACTAGGTAGTAGTGATGGGTTTAGCCGTGGCCAAATTTGTCTTACAAGTTTTATTGATGTTGAACTGGTTTTGGATGGATTAACAGAGTTGTATAGTAATCCAAGAAGTCAAATTGCTTTCTTGTTGTCTCTTTGCATTGAAGGTGTTACTCTGTCTTTTGGTTTATTCATCTACCCTTTCTTTCCTATAAATACACCCTTTTGGGTTGTTTCGGAGATATGTGGATATAGTTGGAGACCAAGATATTTGTGACGGTTGGGAAGTTGTTCTAGAGGGCTATTGTACCCTACAAATTTCTTCTCACTGGAGTTCTTTTTGAATGGTTTAACAAGTTTTCTTGTTAGTTTGTGATGCAGGAGCATCACTCTCATGATTTTTTATTGCTTTATTTTGATGTTAGGAGTCTTAGTTGAGTTGGTGCAGGTCTTAAGAGGTCCATTGGGATCATGTCCAATGGTTTGGGAGCTTAAATAGACCTAGGAATTCAAATATTGGTTTTCCCACCAAAATGCCAACTTGAATTTCTAGGGTGTTTTTGGCTTGTTGCAAGGTTGGGGTTTGTTCTTCAGCTCTTGTTTTTGGTTTGCTGAGTCTAATAAGGTCTTAGAAGACCATGACTGACCTTGTAAGGTCACTTTACATGTTTCTTTTAGTTTAGGTTGTGTAAAAGTGCATATTTTGTAAGTTTAAGTTCTAAAAAAGGACATTGGGACTTTAGGTTTTGATGAAAAGCATGTAATTTTAAATGTAAATTTTCTTGATCATCATTCACATCAAATCAATGAAGAAGAGTGCTCCAAGAAATGGTTGAAGGAGCTTTTTTGATGAAAATACTCCTGTTTCTTCACAATTTTTGACAATTTCCTGTAGTTTCAGTCTGAAAATGGTTTTGTACGGACTTGTACGGCGCCATGTCAGATCTGTAAATGGATGGAATGATAGTGTTGTGTTTTTAGGTTCAAATACTTTTGGTTTCATTAAATTTCATGCGGTTTTGAGCAAGATATGGCAAAATTACTATTGACTGCCCTGTTGCTGATCTAGGGTTTCCAGTGAGAAAACAAATTCATAACTTTTGTTTCCACCGTTGAAAATTCTTGAAACTTGGTGAAACCCTTCCTTAGGTTGCTGCCGAGGTTCCCACCAAAGGAAAAGTCCTAATTCAATCGTATGAGTGAGTTGTGCAGATCTGTTTGTATGCATTGTCAACAAAACTGTCAAAACCCTAGGTTGTTGAGGGTTTAGTGCAAGATTCATTTGTTTTGTGTTCACCATAGCACTGTAAAGTTTGGTGAGGTTCTCTAGAGTACATTGAAGGTTTGATAAGCCTGAAAAGGCCTAGGAGTGAGTGTGGTTTCAATAAACACCAATTAGGACCTTGTTTAACGGTTTGAGCCTAGGAAGGCAAGTTTGCAGATAGGCTTATAACACCTTCAAGAGAGTCAATAGGAATCTGAAATCATTTCCATTTGCATCTTGTTTATCCTCTGCATCATTATTGTTATTAGAGCTAGGTTAAGCAAGGAAACTAATATAAGGGTTAATGAGGTAATGAGCTGATTATGTATAAGGGCAGAATTTATTTAGTACCCAATTAAGGGCTTAAGGAAAAAATTCTTAGAGCTTTCCATGATGTTATGATGGCTGGACACCCGGGGCTCTTTATAACATACATGCAGATTTGGGAGAGATTTACTTGGAAGTGACTTTAAAATGAAGTCCTTCAATATTAGTGATACTAGATTTCCACAATCCATGAAGAATGTAGTTGAATGTTTCTGGATTAGATTGTGTGTACTTTTTGCATCAATGTTTCAGATCTGTGATCCGAAACGTTGATGCAAAAAATACACACAATCTAATCCAAAAACACTTAGTTAGGTCCTTAAATATGTCAGAGAGTGTCCTACATGCCAATAGTACAGGGATGAACACACCTATCCAACTGGATTCTTGCAGTCCCTGCCCATTCCCAATAAAAATTGGTAGTGTATTTCCATGGATTTTATCACAGGGCTACCCAAGCTTCAGGGTAAGGATTATATATACTTAGTTGTCGATAGATTATCAAAATTTTCCCATTTCTTTGTTATTTTGGCAACATACACAACAGTACAAGTGGCTGATTTATTTTTTAGGGAAACATTTAGACTTCATGGTATGCCTAGGAGTATCGTTAGTGATAGTGAGAGCAAGTTCTTGAGTCTATTTTGGCAAGAACTCTTCAGATTGAGCGGAATTGAGCTCACTCCTAGTACCAGTTATCACCCACAGACAGATGGGCAGACGGAGATAGTAAACAAATGGGTGGAAGGGTACCTTAGGAATTATATCTTAGGGCAACAGAAGGCTTGGGTGAGATGGTTATATCTCGGGGAGCTTTGTTACAATTCTACTTACCACATGTCAATCAGGATGCCTCCATTCATGGCATTGTATGGTTAGGAAGCTCCGAGCTTCGTTGATTTACTTTTTGGGGATAATATGGTACCAAAGGCTAGAGATTTGTTATAGGAAAGTCAATATATAATGAAGTCTCTAAAGGAAAACTTACATTAGGAACAAAATCAGAAAAAGTTATATGTTGACCAGCACTGCTCAGAGTGTAGTTTCGAGGTTGGTGACATGGTATACCTAAGTTTGCAGCCCTACGAGAAGTCCACACTCAAGAAGAGTGGGTCAAAAAAACTTAAGCCATGATTTTACAATCCTTTCTGAGTTTCCAAGAGGATTGGAGAAGTGGCGTATAAGTTGGAATTACCGACAAATTGTAGAGTACACAATGTTTTTCATGTATCTCGCCTCGAAAAGGCATTTGGTCATAACGTAGTTCCCTCTTCTGATTTGCCACTATTGGATGAAGAAGGGAAATTTATTCTCATTCCTGAGGCTATTATTGATATTAAGGAACATAGTCTCAAGAGGATTACCATTAGGGAGTACCTTGTTAAGTGGAAAAACTTGCCGGTTGAGGATGCTACCTGGGAGAACGAATAGATCTTGCAGCATCCAAAGTTGAAATTGCTTGGGGACAAGCAATTCTAGGGAGGGAGGAGTATAATGTCCCCTCTCAAATTATAGTTGGTAATGTAATATTTTAATTTAACGCTAATGTTTAAGATTAAAATTGAATATTTAACTTAGCATCAAAGTTGCATGGACACGGATATGGATACAGTTACAAATATGGTATCGGATATGGATACGGCCATTTTTTAAGACCCCTAATATGGATACCTAGATACGACATTAAGGTGCTATTTTCCAAAAACGTGTTATATTAATATTTTAATGGGATTTTACAAAGGTATTTGGGTTTTAAATAAAAGACAAAAAAAAAGAAAGATTTTCAAGAATTCAGTTGGGAAGTTACGTTGGAGAAATCAAAAGCAATTTTGAAGTTCATTTTTTGTTTTTATGCATGAAGTATTTTGGAGAAGAATTGTTGTTGCAAGTTTGTGCAAAACTTCGTGAGGATGTTCATCTTCATGGAGAATATCACCTCCAAAGCTGAGAGATGTTTTCCAGGTGATTGTTGACAGTTTTTGCTTCAAGGACTGTGATGGAAAATTTATGGAAATTTATAGGAGATTGTTGATATAGGATTTTGGCAGGAAATGAAGTTATTGAAAGAGTAAATTGCTTGCTGAGTATCAGAGCATCAAGTTTGAGGTCACAAAAATATCTTGGTTATTGAAGACTCTACATCTTATTTGGGGTCATTAAACTCAAAAATAAGAGGAATTGAATTTTATTTGGAGAGATTATTTCCAGCTTATATTGTCGTTAAAACTATAGCATATATCTCTTCAATGTTTGAGTTGAATCTGAAAGAAAGGTGCACATGAGAAGGCATATTAATTTGTACGATTTCCATACAGTTTCAAGCATTAATTTAATTGGAGAGCCGTACGGGAGTTGGGTGTTTGTAGTGGCATGATACTCCAAGTTTATTTTATTGCCAGTCAAGGGAAATCCGTTGGTCAAAGGGAGATTAATTTGTTCATCCATATCGCATGATATTATGAAATATAGACTCTTAATTTTGGTTGCTGTACAAAGTAATTCCAAACGCAATAAACTCTGGAGTTGCCACATATTCAAAGGTACCATTGTACTTCTTGGGAGAGATCTGTACGATTGGAAATAAGGGATAAAGGCACCTTGTTATCTTGAAGTCATTTGGAAACATATAGGTTAAAGAATGTTTAAAATGTCATACAAAATTTAATATTTGTGGAATTCTAAAAATCTTGTTTGCCATGATATCTATTAAAATATTGATCCTTTTTGTCAATGTTTATTTGTGTTGAATTTCAGTATTTACAAACGCTATATTGATACTTAGTTTGTAACTGCTTGACAAAGTACTTGAAATGATCAGTGGGTGAAGTGTTTTTTTATAAAAAAATGGAAAGGAAAAAAATTGGGTGTGGAAAGTTTAGAATAGGGTAGGTCTTTACAGGGTCTTCTTTCTATTCTTTACTACTTTTGCTTACAAAACCTTCCACAATGTTAGAAAAGTTATAGTTCCATTATTTTTTAGTGTCAGGCTTCATTTTTTCTATGGCTAAAATCTTTCGATCTTACTTGGTCTTTTGGGTATCTCCAATGAAACTGCAATTTGATCCACACAACATACCCTGTTCATGGAAGAAAACAATAGTACATGTTAAAGCTTCTCTTTTGACATTATATAGGGTATATTTTAGTAGGTTTAGCTGGCAAATCTATATTGTCTTCTAATTTTTTTTGTCAACTACACCCTTTGAGTATCTTTTAGCATACCAAGTTTCTTTTGTTAGGTTCGTTGCATTTCTAGACTGTGGTACTATGGCAAGCTTTATTTTTTTTTGAATGGGAAACAAATCATTATGATCCTTATAAGCATCACTAAAATTTTCAATAGTTTTCGTACAGTATCTAAGTAGTTTGAAAACAACATTTATCAAAGAGCCACAATAGAAATGCTTTATTTCATGCCTTTAAACAAGAGCAATGCATTCTAGCACCTTATAGAGAAAATCTAGTTTTTGGTTCTTCTTGCAAGCTACTCTTCCTTAGTGATTTGTAAATTTCAGTGGTTAGGGTGGCAGTGTCATAAGGCTTGAGTCCTTTAAAATTTCTATCTAGTTTCATTAACATGAAATAGGAGATACTACTTACAATGATCTTTTTGCTCCCTTTGATCTTATTGGTTACATGGATTGAGGATACACCTTGGGCAACTTAGAGTATGCTTCTATGAGCTTCTGATTGAGACAAGCTAACACAATGATCACATCTTGTTTGATGATAGGATTTTTTGGGTTTGCCTCTTCCAAGAACTAGAGATGTAGGATGATTTTATTTTTGGATGCCATATATAGTAAAAGATCAAGACACCCTTTGCTTGTATAGAGGTTGTAATGGCCCATTATTTAGTTTCTTCCACTATTAAAATGAGTGGTGCTTGGTTGTTTGTTTGAGCAAGTTTTTCATCTTTAAGCATAAGGCCTCATAAGGGACATGGGTGTCTAGTTGATTGCCTTGTTCTTTTAAATTGGCATTTGTATTGGAGGCATTAGATGCGCTGAAGACCCCACAGACTTTGTTGGGACTTGGTTGATATTCACTTGTAGAGAGTTCTTGTAGTAAGAGTTTATCTATAGAAAGCTATGTAGTTAAATGCGGTGAGTTTCAAATGTTGTGGTACAATATACATGTTGGTTTACATGTCATGTTGTTGTGGTAGCCACTACAAGTGATTTGGCGGAGAACTCACAATTGTATGTAGAATACAATGTTGTTGGAAGCGTGAATGGCAAATGTAGGTGCACTTATGGCAGAGTTGGAGTTCATGAGGCACTATCAATGAGCAAAATAATATTCTAGTATGACACAACATACCACAAGCAATTAGAATTTTTAAAATGTTTGTATGTGTTATCGCTAGCTTGGAGCTAGTACTGGTGGCTATAAAGGAAAAGATGAACTCATCAATAGTGTCAAGTATGCAACAATTGATTCATGGTGTGCAATAGTGTCTACGTATACAATGTGAGCCATCATGATTGGTGATATGTGTGGTATGTTGACATCATAATATGGTTGGAATATAGTTGTGTGATTTGTGGTATTCCATGTGTTGGTTGGACAATTAAAAGTTTGGGATTCCATGCTTATGTTTGTTTGTATCATATTGTGTGAACGTGCCAGGGTTGGTTATTGGATGGTTGGCCATGGCTAGCATTTGGACAAAGCATTGTTGGTGTGAGATATTAGAGCGATTGCAAAAGAAGTATGCTATAGATTGAGACTTTGTAAAAGACTTGTATTAAATCCTTTGATTTTGAATAATATAATATAGATTGTCTTTTGGTAGTGGGTTTGCTCTTGTAAGGGTTTCCCATGTAAATCTTGGTGTATTGTTTAATCTTGTGTATGCATATTATTCCATTTACTTTTGTCAATGTTGCTAGATAGATTTGACATATATTGTTAACTATTTTTGGATCACATTATCTTAGGTTTCTTTGTCCCATTCTATTAATTGTTTGCAATAGGGTTGCAAATCCCCAACAAATTTTCACATGGTTGATGATAGATTGGTGAGATGACGTGCTTCCACATTAGTACCTCTACACACACATGGACCAGGGCACCTCTCTCACCCAAGGCATCACTTGAGTGATGATGCTCCTATTGTATCTCACTCCCAATTAGGTTCTCATAATTAGGCATACATTGTTAGTTTCTTTTGGACCTCCAATATCAAATATCTTTTGTGGAGGAGCATCTACCATAATTATTGGGAGGGCTTAAATTTTTTTTTGGGTTGATGCTTGTTGTGGCCTCACAAGGTAATGTAACCAAGACCTCTTGTTCTAAACCAATCTATAGGGGACATCATCGAATCTTGTATCAATGCCTTCATAGTTATCTATGATCGTGTTGGCTCGTCTTCTAGTGATACAAATTAGATTCAATTCACCCATTTTGGCATTCAAACATCCTTAAACTCTATTTTATTTGCCAATGAGGTTTTTCTCTTGGATATTTGGAATATTTATTGACTATTTATAGTTGTTTTGGTCAACTCATAGGTTCATTCCCGTTTGATAGGACTATGATTTCCCTACTCCTAGTTGACCCTTCCTTTTGGTTCATTAGAATTCTTCTCTACCTTTCGACTTTTGTTTTTCTTTTAGGTATTGTCTACTTTTAACTTTTTTGGAGCCTCTTTTGGATTCTTCTTGCTATTTATTGTCATTAGTTGTATTTCCAAGTCCCTTTGACCTATATTGGTGAAATATACTCTCTCATTTTTTTTTGATTTTCAATAACAAATACAATGTAACCAAGCACCCGTTAAGGTTAGCTCAACCCAAAACGTTGCATGAAAGAACTCTAACCAAGAATGTGCCCTAAAACCACTTAAGGAGGAGGGGCGGGCATATGGTAAGAGGATCCCTAGGATCTACTGAATCAAAGTTACAAAGATTACAACAAAAAGAGAGAGTCTAAACTCAACACCAAGAATGTGCACTCAAGATCCTTTATCAAGCGAGATGCTAACATATGGTGGAGTGCTAATTGCTGAATTGAAAGAAAATAGGCGGATAATCAGCCATGAGAGAATTTTCCACACTACCACCAAACAATGGGGGGGAAAAATTACAATTTAAACACTTCGTCTGTTGTGGCAGGCATCCACTCAATAGTGGGAATTCTCCACTTAACCGTGGGTGATAAATGAGAGAACAAAGTAAATTCCTCCACACTGGCGGTAAACCGTCCAGGGGTTAAAGTGTTGCATTAAATTTCACAAGTAAATGCAGTAAATACAATGATTGGATTAGTATTACTAAATCACAGCTTTACAATGGAGGAAATCTGCAATTTACAAGTGTTACAATAGCATATTCAATGCAAATTAAAGGAGGATGAATCTTCAAGTTTTAAACCTCTCAAATACTAGAATAAGAGCCAAAATCTGAACTTATTGAAATCTGATAATTAAAATAGCAAACTGAAACTGTAAATCAGCAACCAGATTATCAATGAAATGCTTATATCTTTAGCAATGTACCTCCGAATCAAGTGAAGTCGAATGCAATGCACCTCTAGGGGATAGGCGCCCATGCCATGGTGAAGAAACAACACCAAAAAGCAGCTATTATTTAATTTGCACAATTCCCAATGCCCTCTGAATGGTACGTGTTGACAGGTGTTTTTTGACCGCACCAACATAGAATAAAATTCCAACGGATACTCTATCCTCTCTTGATCAAAGTATTCTGCATGCTAAGATTGCGTGAAAGATCATATGTTCAACTCCAAGGTTCCTTATGCAAGGGGATAGTCTCAGTTGGCTTGATGTGATTTTGCTGGGTATTTCAATGTGACTTACACAATTGTTCAGCTTTGAAGCAGTTACAAGATACAAATGACTTAGCGATGATGTTCAGATTCCTAGACTACTTGGAAAAATACTGAAATTAAATGGTATAAGGATAGAGACCCTATTTTCTACTCCTAAAGGCGGGACACGAGGATCAATTTCAGCAAGCTTCGAACCAGATTTTGCTTTGCCTCCCTTCGGACAGCTTTTACAAAATCAGTGCAATCTTCAAAGGATGGGAAGGATATTAAAACTGTGATACGACATGCACATACCATCACAATGATGCATATGGACATATGGATCGCAATCGAAGTTAAGTGCAAAATACTCCAGTTGACCACACAGGGCAAACTCACCATCAGTGAGCCCGCTAGTGGTTTGGATGAATGAAACTTGCTCAAACTAAACAACGCGTTCCATAATTAACAGCTACTTGCATGAAATAAAATCTACTTTACTCTATCTACTTGAACTGGAAAGACGAAAAAGCCTTGCTAGCTGCTCACAACTAAAGATAGAACCACCAAGCAATGATAAACCTTTGTATTATGAGAGTTTTCCACAACAACTTCTTACAAAACTTTCAAAGGGAAAGCTTTCTTTCCTTTTCAAACTAAGCTAACTTCTAAGCTACTCACTATATGCCTTCTCTACTCTCTAGCTCAACTGTCTCTAATCTAATGTCTAACTATATTACAAATGAGGGGGGATGCCCCTTTTATATCAAGTCCAGTCTAGTGGACGACTTAGATTCAAATACAATGAAGGGCTCAAATTGAGCCACATATGCCCTGATTAGGGTTTTTGCCCTAAAAACCGCCACTGAGAGGAGTGGGGCAATGAATGCACAGAAGATTCTCCACTCCTCTGCAGGAACCACTACCAACAATCAATGCACATCATCTTCTTGCAGAAGATCATCATCCAGAAGGGCGTTTCCCTGGCTGCAAAATCAATGAACCTGGCTAGCATAGCCTCAACCTCCTGATTAGAAATAGGCGCGATGTGATCCAACTGAAATTCCAGCACTGTAATTGTTTGCCCATGTTGAGCACAAGATTTCTTCCAGGCAACTAGAGCATCCTTGGTATTCTGAACAACGCTGGAGAAGGTGGAGGTGTACTCAAAATCATCCTGAACAAAGGCCTTTACCTCAGAAAAGAAAGGTGCCAACCTACTCTTCAATTCATCCGCAGTTATTTCCTTAGAAGCTAGCCTCCTGGCAAAGATAGCCTCCAATGTATTGAGGACTCCATCAAAAATATTGGTCATGGCCTTTCTAACCCTCACCGAATCTGCCTATGCTGCATCATAGAATCCTCAGCTTGTGACCACTGAAGAGTACCAGCCGGTGAAGTCGTATCTATCACCATCCTGAATCACGCCTCCCCCAACCAAAGTCTGCAAGGGCATGTGCATCAAAGCCTCTAGGCGAACAACAACCCTGGTTTGATAGATACGAGCCTCACCCCAAGCTTGATTAACTGCCTCCATCCGTGCCATAATATCGGAGGCTTGCCGATAGGCATGCGCAAGATCCTCCATAAACTTTTCTGTCTTAGTACGAACATTGGCGACCAACTTATCTACCTCCTGTGCCATCCTTCTCAAATCCTCCAATCCACTGACTGACTCCCTAGGAAATTCGGCTGGGAGCTCAATTGCCGGATTTTCTTGTCCACAAGGACAAGACAAGTGTTGTACATAACCAATTAACATTTTGTGCTCCATCTTCAATCTTTTGTACTTGCCTTAAGTACAAAGCAATCTGTCCTTGAGTGCTTGATAAGAATTATCGCACTCCTCAATCACCTGTGCTCCGGTAGGATGACCAAGCTCCATATTAGTGATCACATAGTTTTCCGGAACAGCTTCATCTCGATCACATTCTATCCTAGGTATAGCCACGTGAAGCGTCCGAGAGCCATCCTCATCTATTGAAATTTTAGAAAACTTATTGGCCTTCTTCTTCGTTTGAGGTGCACTGATCCTACTCAACAATTCTTCCATCTCAACTGCTGGATCATTCTCATCAACAAGATCATGTCTCATCCTATCCCTTAGCCATTCTGGCACTTCTTGCTACAACTCAAAAATAATGAAGGGCTGTTCATTCCTGGCTTCTACTTCACGAACTTCTTCTATGCTTTCATCTTGGCCAGGCCCATCAATCTCTATAGGCTCGGTATCTCTTGAGCTTTGGGTCTCCTGCCCTGAAGTAGCATCATCCACATGAGCCGCTTCAATCTCATGCTGGAAATGACTATCGATGGCCGTTTCTTCCTCCATCTCCTGCTGATTTTCCTCTCTAGGCATATTGATGCTTTGGTCCACTGACTCCCTATGAGGTGGCTGATTTGTCTCTTGTATCCTTTGTTCTTCATTCAATTTTGCTCTTTGATCAGCAAATAGTGAAACTTCCTGCATGCTCAGAGAATGTGCCCCTGATGGCGTACGTGATGCCTCCTCAACTCCTTGAGGCTCAGGCTGAATTGGCTCATTTCCTTGTGTTTCTCGAGCTTGAGCAACCTGCCTCCTTTGCCTAGCAATTGGTGATCTATGATCTCCCATTGAATTGTAGGTAAGGGGAATTGACTTGCCCTTGAGCCGGTTTACACGCCTCTCCACCCAACTCTGTGTGAATGTCAAGACTGGAATGCAGAGCGTATCCAAATCTGTAATCTTTGGCTCTGACGAATCTGGAAGTGGGAGTGGCGTATCCCTTGCTGTTTCATAATCAGCCTATATCACATTTATATCTTCCTCAACCTGATCTCGCACCAAGACAATCTCACATTCTCTCATCATGTCCAGCGGTATCCTTGAAAACATCCTCTTCCTGACTTCAGCCTCATCCACTGCACTCGCCCAAAAGTCTTCAATTTGTGCCTTATGCTTGAATTCCTCAGATAGTATCCATCTGATATTTCTCTGGGGGTCATAATGTTGTTTGTTGGTGTGATAAGAGAGGTGGATGAATTGGAGCTCATTTTCTGCTTCCCTAGCTGCCTGTAGTGATGGACAAACTTCATCTGAATTCCCCATGGTAATAGGGAATCCAAGTCCACCCTTCTTCTTTTTCTTCTAAATCTTATCGTAGGCAATGAGCTGCCTAGATATCTCTAGCATCGCAATTCTGTTCGTGGGATACCGGGGCAATCTGTATGGGTAAGAAGAAAACCCCTGCAGCCTGATGTAAGTAAACTTCATAAACTAGATAAACCAACATCCGTATTTTTCAATCAGCTCTTGCGCCTCTTTAGATATTCTGTGATGAGTCCTTTGCTGCAGCGTCCTCGTTATATGCATTGTGAAGGCATCAGTGACTCTCTTGTAATTTGAAGTGCTTGTCAAATGCAACTACGGACAAGCCTCATGAATTTTGAATTGTTGAGAGCCACACCCAATCAACTCCTTGTATGATATCCCCCTATATTTTGTCATGCAGGCATGTAGACAATATATGAGCTCATATAAAATGTTTTCATTCTCCTTAGACTTCTGAGCTACTCATGTAGATTATCACTGATCATCAACGCCCAGTGCACGTACTCTTTGCCCTCCAGCACAAGGTTGATGCAGTAAAACATCCAAGGTTCAAAGATGAACGCTTGGGGGCACCCTCCAACTCTGCTAAGCATCATGATCAACTCACAAAATTCTTGCCTCAAGTCCTTTGAGATTATTTGCTTTGGCAGCTTTGTGCGAGTTGGCTTAGGCTTGTTCATCCACCTAGAGTTTATCAGGTCAGCACATTGATCAAATGTGGATGAATACATTTTCTCAGCCCTCTCTCTTGTTTTGTAAATCATCTTTTCGTAGGCTGGAATTCCAAATGCCTCTCCAATTGCTTCATGCATAAGATTGGCCAACAGCTTGCCATCAGGTGAGATGATAGTCCTCTGCTCCGTGTTGTAGCAATTTGCACACTCCATTATCAGCTCTGGGCATCGGATTGCTGGTGGAAAACCAGCAGCTGCATAAAGTCCACTTTTGACAATATTGTGCGAAGTGACTGATGGATGATGGCCTCCAATTCCCATCATTCGTCTTCTGAAAGTCTCCAAATTGAAGGAGCCAAGGTTTGTGTCACTTAATTTGTCCAGTTTCAAAGAAAACTTTGACTCTGGCAAGAAAGATTTGCTCAACTTTTTTATTACATCCTGGCTTGATGCACTTGCCCTGCTCGATTCAGCATGATTTCCCCTTCCTGCAGCTCTTCTACATGTTTCAGCCATCCTCAACGCCCTTCTCACTTCAACACTTGGAAGTTTCTACTTGCAGCAACACAACCCCCAACACTTAGAAATATTTGCTCACAGCAACTCACTTCCAGCCTTTTAGAAATTTCTCTCCTCTCAAGTTTGCACTTTCAGCAACTGAGAAATTTTCTTCTCAAATTCGTACTTCTTCACCTACAGACTTCAAGTTTGCATTCAGTAACTGATGAAGAAAAATAAAAGAACTTGAATTCTTATAGCCAAGTCAAATTCTAGAAGAGGCTAATCTTAGCAAACATTCGAATTTCTGTTTTCCGTCCTCTGCTAGTCGCAACACTTGTCACTCGAAGCATCGACATATTTGACTTCTAGAACTTTGAAAATTTCATCACTCCTGCACATGCCTACTTCATCATGTTTGCATTTTAAAATATTAAATCAAGTATTCTTCAGAAAATTATCTCAACTGGCTAAGGTATTTTGACTTCATGTTTGCTTTGGCAAAATTGCTTCAAACGTTCGGCTTCAATTCACAAGCTAAGGCATTTTGTAAAAACATTCCTCTTATTTTTGCCTTAGAAAAAATTTAATTTTGCCTAGGAAATTCGTTAAATGGGCGCTAGGCAAAATTCTCTGTCGTAACAACATGAGCAAGGCGTGGAAAGTTTTTAAATCATCTCCCAATGGGAAATGTCCAATACCTAGAAGAAATTTCCCCTCAGAAATCATAATTTCCATGTGTATCCAGACGAAGGGGTAAGTTTAATTTTATTATTTTTGAAAATAATAAAATTGCTAAGGTTTATTCCATTTTAATTTTGGGCACACCTCACACCTGTAGCCTTCACTTTCCAAATCCTGGCATTTTCTTGTTTTCCTAAAGAATTTCGTTCCTGTTCATGGGCACATTTCATCTTGCCTTTGGAAATTTCAATGGTACCTCTTCTAGGTGTATCTCTCACCTTTACTTTAGAAAATGCCTTAGAAAAATTTAAATTTTGTTGACTTACCCATGAAGGGCGCATTTCACCTATCATGCTTCCATTTCAAACCTTAGGCATTTCCACGCCCTAGCAATCTTGTCTTATTTTTCCCTCACCAACAAGGGAACATATTCATGTGTTAACTTCCACCTAAGGGCGCATATGAGGTGGTGTGAAGGAAATCCGCCAACACTTAGAGACTTTCAATGTCTCCTTTGGGCGCGTTTTACCTAGGCAATTTCCACTCTTTGCTTTGAGGGCGCATTTCACCCAATGAGGGGGAACTTGTTTGTGCCTGAGAAAATTTTTACAAGCTTGCCCACACCTTGGGCGCATATCACATAGGGAGGAGGAATTTCATTACATCTTTGAGCGCATTTCACTAGGCCTCTTGCCAAGGGCGCATATAGGGGTATGAAGAGGAAATCTCCCATACTTAGAAATTTTTTAAAACACCATGCCTTCCTTGTCTATACCTTGGGCGCATTCGTTATGTGGTGAAGGAATTGTTTTAGTCTTGGGTGCATATGAGGTGGTGTGAAGGAACTTGTTCCTTGAGCGCACTTTACCCTTGGCTCTTCTAGATGAGGGTGCATTTAGGGGGGTGTGAAGGAATTTCATGCCTTAGCAACTTCTTTCCCATGTCAAGAGCGCATTTAGAGGTGTGAGGAGGAAATCCTCAAGCTTGGGTGCATTTCATCCTATGAGGAGGAATATTTTTATACTTAGTGTTTTTCATCAACATCCTCTCATACCTTGGGCGCATTTGAGGTAGGGAGAAGGAATGCCTTAGAACAATTTTTACATGTCAAGCCCCTTCTACCTTGGGCGCATTTCACCCCATGAGGAGGAATTTCAATCAAGCTTGGGCGCATTTCACTCATGCTGCTTCCATTCTTCACACTTATAATTTCTTTGATGCCAACCCTCATTCTTGGGCGCATTTCATGCTTCCTCCTGCCAGTTTTCAACTTGAAAATCCTCAACGCCTTGGCTACATTGTTTATACCTGTTGCCCAAGCGGATCTACTATTTTTAGCCCTCCTGCTAGTTTTAGCAAACCCTAAAATTGCTTGACTTCTGCAGCTTTGTTTGACCTGAAATTTGTTTCACATGAACTTGATGATTTAAGTGTCCTGTTCACACTTGCCTCTAGCATAGACCTGCTATTTATAGCCATGAAGTGACTTACTAAAAATAGTAAGTACTTAGATTTCGTTCTTATTTTGCCAGTAGGTTGCTTGAAAGATGTTGATCCTAATGGGGTACTTTTCTTTGACAACTTCTGTATTTTACCCCCTATTTTTAGGAATATAAGTGAAACCCTAATTTTATTTGCATGTGCCTCAAACGACCTTAGTTTGACTTGGTTCTTGCTGCATGTTGCTCTGCC
This sequence comes from Sequoiadendron giganteum, assembly GCA_007115665.2. NCBI lineage: Eukaryota > Viridiplantae > Streptophyta > Pinopsida > Cupressales > Cupressaceae > Sequoiadendron > Sequoiadendron giganteum. The sequence continues at coordinate 42,748,311 of VCHN02000014.1, read as the reverse complement.
TGTGAAACTGGAGCATCGGGAGCTGCTCAAAGTGCGCCTACTAAAAATAGTAAGTGCTTGAAAAGTGACCAACTGACTGTCGGATGAGTTTGCATTTTAAACTGCCCATGGGATTTTAAAAAATCCAGAGAAACCCAGAAAATTGGTCCACATGCAGGCACTGGCTAAAAATAGTAAGTTCCTGAAACATGATCTCCTCTGCTTTCATGTCATACCGTTGCGAAGCTCTCGGAAAACCCATAAGGAATATCTAGACATACACTGGAAAATTCTATATGCAAACCCTAAAAATAGCCTTTGAAGGCTGAATTCCTGAAAGTCATCATCCTGGATTGCATGTTATATCATCGCGAAGGTCTTGAAAAACCCAGAAACATTCTCTAGACATGCATTGAAAAAATCATACATGTGCACCCTGAAAATGGCTCTTGAAGTCTGAACTGCCCAAAATAGCAAGTTGTCCAATTCTGCTCAAATTTTGCATGCGAGCATCTGGAAGTACTCTGAATATGATGGAGTAGTAAGAATTCCAAAATCCTGAAAAAACGGTCCCAGAATGAGTACTTACTAAAAATAGTAAGTCGTTAGAACTTAGTGGAAATTTAGTGGGACTTTGCTTGAAGCGTTGTGATCACAATGCCAAGCTCATATTTCACTTTGATAATTCCATTTGACCTGAAACAAGCCTGAAGGATAAAAACCCTAATTTCACAGACTTAGCCCAAATTTCCAACTTAGGTCAAACGACGGGGCATCCCCGGAAGGATAGAACAATCAGAGAGAGAGAGACACAAAACCAAAGCAAAAAGACCAGAATGGAGCAAAAATTAGGGGGTCCCCATTTGAATGAGGTGATGTGTGAAAAAGTCACAACAGTACGACCCTTGGAAGGGGCGATTTTGCAAGAATAAATCATATACTTTGAAATAAAATCTGAAAATTGCTGAGAATGGTCGTCATGACCTTAGAATTGATATTATTGAATGCCTATAACAATATTAAAATCATACAATAAGCTGTGAACAAAATCGACCTTCAGTTGTGTAGATATCAACAACATGAAAACTAGAAATCACATCAAAATTTACGACTTTGAAGCTCTATCTGGTAGCCTAATTTGACAAGCAGCTTGAAATCAATTAGGTGTTGTCTTGCAAACACAAAATTTAGTTGATACGAGGAGGTCAACATTCCTCGAAGTGCAAAATGAGTAGTCATTTCGATAGCATAATTTTAGCATAATTGTGAGATAACAAATGTTGGAGCAAAGCCTCATTTTTAAAGAAGATGGGATGACTCTTCAATTTCCCCAGATGGGACGCCAAAAGCCTTGACATATTATAATTTCAAAAAAGAATTAATCTTCTCCAAAAGGGCGTCCACTTTATGGCAAAAGAGACTTTAATAAAAGTTATTAAATTTCTTCATGAAGGCGTCCCCCTTCAAGTCACTCTTTTAAACACAACTTAAGTTAACACCTTAGGCCAAGGGGGTCAACTTAAGATTAGAATAATTTGCCTTGAAAAAAGGAATTTTATTAAAATAATGCTTTTAAAATAATGCTCCAACATGACATAGTGAGTTGAAGACTGACAACTGCCAACTGCCAAAAATAGTATTTACTATAAATAGTAAATACCAAGGAAAAATCACAAAACCTCCAAGCAAGGAACCCCTTGATTCACCTCAACGAGCCTATGGGACTCCGGAATAGGCTGATGAACAACTGATAGGATTACTGATGAAACGAAGACATTACAGTCCGCCCTCCTCGAGATTGCTTGTCCTCGAGCAACCGCAAAGCTGGATGCTACAAAATATGTTGACCTTCCCATGTAGCATCTTCAATAGGCAAGTCCCTTCATCTCACCAAATACTCCTTGATTGTTCGCCTCCTCAATGATCACTCCCTAGTGTCAAAAATCTTTTCTAAAAGCAACACCAACTACCCTTCTTCATCTAATGGAGGTAACTCTAAAGTAGCCACCACATTGTGCCCAAGTGCCTTCTTGAGACGAGACACATGGAAAACATTGTGAACTTTGCTATCAGTTGGAAGCTCTAACTCATACGCCACTTCACCAATCCTTTTGGTGACTTTGAATGGCCCATAAAAATGTGGCTTTAACTTTTCGGCACCCCTCATCTTGAGAGATGACTGTCTATAGGGCTGGAGTCTCAAATAAACCATATCCCCAACTGCAAAAGTTCGCTCAACACACTACTGATCAACGTATAACTTTTGCTGATTTTGAGTTTGTTGCAGATTTTCTTTTAATGATTTTAAGATGTCTTGACTCTGTTGTAACATATCCTTGGCCTGTGGAGCTCTACTATCACCAAATACCATGTCTACAAAGTTAGGAGCATCATAACTATAGAGAGCCATGAAAGGAGATATCTTAATCGACATATGATATGAAGAATTATAACAAAATTCTCCCAAGTGAAGCTATTTGACCCAAGCACTTTGCTGCCCTGAAACATAATTTCTGAGGTAGCCTTCTAACCATTTGTTGACAATCTCGAATTGCCCATCCGTTTGCGGGTGATAACTAGTGTTTGGGGTGAGCACTATTCCACTCAATCTGAAGATCTCTTGCCAAAAGGCACTTAAGAACTTGCTGTCCCTATCACTGACAATGGTTTTAGGCAAACCATGCAAACAAAAAACTTCTTTGAAAAACAACTCAGCAACTTGAGCTGCTCTAAATGAAGTAGTGATAGCATAAAAATGAGCAAATTTAGTTAATCTATCCACTACAACATAAATACAATCACGTCCTTGCACCTTGGGAAAACCAGTGATGAAATCCATAGCAATACTCTCCCATTTCTGATTTGGAATTGGCAAGGGCTGCAAAAAACCCGATTGGAAAATAATGTTCATTTTTATTCTTTTGACAATTAGAACATTCTTTTATGTAATTCATGACCTCTTCCTTCATCCCTTTCCAAGCAAACCTTTCTCTTATCTACTTATAAGTTTTGAACATGCCTTGATGACCAGCAAGAGGAACATCATGAAAAGACTGAAAAATCTTCTTCTTAAGCTTGGATTCGGGTACCAAAAAGATCCTACCTGTTGACGTGCTTTTTATGACAACGCCAGCACAGAATAAAGTTGTCCAATGGTCACTCTATTCTCTCTTGATCAAAGTGTCCCACATGCTACGATTGCTTGAAAGTTCATGTGTTCGACTCCAAGGTTCCTTTTATCGCGAATAGACTCAGTTGGTTGATGTGTTTTGTTGGTTATTTCAAGGGGACTTATGTAGTTGTTCGATTCTGTGAAGCAATTAGGACATGAATGATTTGGCAATATTGTTCTGGTATCTAGGATGACTCGGAAAATGCAGAATTTAAAGGGGATAGGGATAGGAATTCTACAATTTACTCCTAAAGGGTGGAATGTAAAGGTCAATTCGAACAATCTTCAAACCAGACTCCGCTTTGCCTCCCTCCGGACAACTTCCACAAAGTTGGTGCAATCTTCAAAGGATGAGAAAATATTCAAACCATGACACAACATGTTCATACCATCACAACGATGCATATGGACATATGAGTCACAATCGAAGTTAAGCGCTATTACTCCAGTTGACCACGCAAGGCGAACTCACCGTCAGCCAGTCCGCTAGTGGTATGGACGAGAAGACTTGCTCAAATGAAACACCACATTCCACAGCTAACAACTACTTGCATGAAATAAAAATCTATTTTACTCTATCTACCTTGAATTGGAAAGACGAAATGGCCTTGCTAGCTACTCATAACAAAGAAGAAATCACCAAGCAATGAAACTCTTTGTATTATGAAAAGTGTTCACAACAACCTTTTACAAAACTTTCAAAGGAAAGTTTTCTTCCCTCCTCAATCTAAAGCTAACTTCTAAGCTAAATGCTATATGCCTTCTACTCTCTAGCTCTGATCCAATTCCAATTCTAATCTCTATCTAATATTTTACAAATGAGGGGGGATGCCCCTTTTATAATAAGTCCAATTCAGTGGACGGTTTAGATCAAATTACAATGAAGGGCTCAGATCGAGCCACCTATGCCCTGATTAGGGTTTCTGCCCTAAAAACCGCCACAAAGAGGAGTGGGCAATGAATGCACAGAATATTCTCCACTCCCCTGCAGGAATCATAATGAGCAATTAATGCCCACTACCATCATCAAGAAGATCCTCATCAAGCAGCGCGTTCCCACTGGCCTTCTCCCGGATAGCAAACTCGATCAATCGGGCCAATACTGCTTCAACCTCCTGTGTAGAGATCGGTGGAATATGGTTGAGCTGGAACTCCAAGACTGCTACCGTCTGTCCGTATCTGGTGTAAGATTTCCTCCATGTCACTAAGGCGTCCTGGGTATGCTGAATTATACTAGAGAATGTGGAGACATTCTCAAAGTCATCCAGGACAAGTGACCTCGCAGCTGAGAAGAATGGAGGCAGTCTACTTTTCAAGCCATCAGCAGTTATCTCCTCTGGGACCAACTTTCTAGCAAATATGGCTTCTAATGTATTGAGGACTCCCCCCAAGATGTTGCCCATTGCTTTCCTCACTTTAGCTGAATCTGCCCTTGCTGCGTCGTGAAATCCACGGCCTGTGACCACCGAGGAGTACCAACTGGTGAAATCATACCTATCACCTCTCTGAATTACACCTCCATCCACCAAGGTTTCTAGAGGTATATGCATCAAAGCCCCCAAACGAAGTACAGTCTTCGTTTGATAGATGCGAGTATCACCCCAGGCCTGATCTACTATATCCATCCGTGCCAAAATACTTGAGGCCTGTCGATAAGCATCGGCGAGGTCCTCCATGAATTTCCCTGTCTCAGTATGAACACGGCTAACCCACTTGTCTGCCTCCGTTTCCATTTTCTTCAAATCCTCTAAGGCAACAACTGACTCCTTCGGAAGCTCTGATGGACGTTCCACTGCTGGGTTTGCTGGTTCACCTGGACGTGCTAGATTTTGCATGTATCCTATCAAGGTTTTGTGCTCCTTCTTCAATTTCTTATACTTCCCCTCTGTGGAGCAACTGATCCTTCAATGCCTGATAGGAGTTATCGAACTCCTCGATAACTTGGGCTCCCGTAGGACGACCCAACTCTACTGTGGTGATCACGTAATTTTCAGGCCTCTCCTCGGTTCGATCACAATCTTCCCTCGGAATAGCCACCTGAAGCGTGCGAGAGCCTGACTCGTCAGTCGAGATCTTTGAAAACTTTCGGGCCCTTTTCTTCTCTGGTGGCGCACTGATCCTCCTGAGGAACTCCTCCATCTCAATGGCCGGATCCGTATCATCCTCGGGTTCTCTCCTCATTCTGTCGGAAAGCCAATCAGGCACTGTCTGCTGTGGATTACAAATGACAAGGGGCTGTTCTTCTGTTGCCTCCATCTCGTGCACTTCCTCCCTTCTTGCACTGGTTTGCTCGGGCTCATCCTCCTCTATAAGCTGGGTATCTCCCGACCCTTGGGTCCCCTGTTCTGTGTTTTCTTCTTCTTCCAAAGCCGTGTCCAACATCTGCTGAAAATGGGTGTCGGCCATTGTTTCCTCTTCCTCCTCCTGTTGGCCGCCCCTGGATAGACTGACACTAGCTGATTCCCGGGCGTTGGGCTGATCTACCTCCTCAAGTCCCCGCTCTTCCTCCAATCCTGCCCTCTGATCGGCAAATAATGAAACCACTCTCAAACTCGAAGACTGAGTTTGTGAGTGCACGGGTGATGCTTGTTCTATCCTCAACGGTATCGGTTGGGTTGGCACTTCTACTTGTGCCCTCGATGTCTGAGCAATTTGTTTCCCCTTTTTTACCGATAACGGCCTTGGGTCACCCATCAAGCTATAAGTAAGGGCGATCGACTTGCTCTTGAGTCTGCATACATGTCTGTCGACCCAAGTCCTGGTAAAAGTCATCACCGGGATAGAAAGAGTGTCCAAGTCCATGATCTCTGGCTCGGACCAATCAGGTGGTGGGACAGGAGTATCCCTAACTGAACCATAGTCGGGTTGCATGACGTTGACATCCTCCTCCACCTGGTCGGGAACTGGAATAATCTCACATTCTCTAATCAACTTGAGAGGAAGTCTGGAAAACATCCTTCTTCTTATCTCAGCCTCATCCACTGCATTTGCCCAGAAGTCCTCCAGATGAGCTCTGTGCCGGTATTCAACGCTCTGTATCATCCGGATGTTCCTGTAAGGATCGAAATCCTTCCTGCCTGTGTGATATGACAAATGATAAGATTGCAACTCGTCCTCTGCCTCTCGGGCTGCCTACAAAGAGGGACACACCTCAATGGAATTTCCCATGGTGATAGGAAAATCAAGTCCACCCTTCTTTTTCCTTTTCTGAATCTTATCGTAGGCAATCAATTGCCTAGATACCTCAAGCATTACTATGTGATCAGTGGGGTATCGTGGTAACCGATACGGATACGAAGTGAACCCCTGCAGCCTAATATATGTGAATTTCGGGAATTGGATGAGCCAATACCCATATTCCTCAATCAATGTCTGTGCTTCTTTAGATATTCTCTGCTGCGTCCTCTGCTGAAGTGTCCTCGCAATGTGCATTGTGAATGCATCATTTGCCCGTTTATAGTTGGCAATGTTAGCTAAATGTAGCTGTGTGCAGGCTTCATGGATTTTGAATTGACCAGGGGCACAGCCGATTGGCTCCTTGTACGAAATCCCTCTGTACTTAGTCATTCTGGCCAACATGTAAATTACATATGAGCTCATGTAGAAAGTCTTCGTCACCTTCAGGCTCCTGAATTGCTCATCGATGTGGTTGCTAATCATCCTAGCCCAATCGACACACTCCTTTCCCTCCAAGATGATCTCGATGAAGTAGAACATCCAAGGCTCGAAAATGTAAGCCTATGCACTCCCATTTACCCGGCTCAGCATCATTATCAAATCACAGTATTCTTGTTTCACGTCCTCGGCAATTATCTGCTTTGGGAGCTTAGTGCGGGGTGGCCTCGGCTTCTGCATCCAAACTCTGTTGATGACTGCAGTGACTCTTTCGAAAGAGGAAGAGTACATCTTATCTGCCCTCTTATTTGTCCTGTATAACATCTCCTCAGCAGTCGGAATCCCAAATGCCTCTCCGATGGCATCCGGTGTGAAGTTGGCGAGCAGTTTACCATCCGGAGAGACAATCGTCCTACGTTCTGGCTTGTAGTGATTGGCGCACTCCATAATTAGCTCCGGACACTGAATTGCTGGCGGAAAACTAGCAGCTGCGTAGATTCCACTCTTCATTATATTATGTGCCGTGACTGATGGTTGATGGCCCCCTAGCCCGAACATCCTCGATTTGAGTGCATTTAGATTAAATGAACCAAGGTTGGTGTCATTTAATCCCGCCAACTTTGAAACTATTGCTGACTTTGGGAGAAATGGCTTAGCGAGCCTTTTAATCATTGCCTGCCGGGATGAGCTAGCCTTGCCTGCTTCAGTGTTTGCAGCTCTGCCTGCGGCTCTGCTTGTTCCTGCAACATCCTTTGCTCCGGCCATCTGCAAAATAAAATAGAATAGCAATAAGCTAGGCTGCAGATTTTTTAAATAAAATGAAGTAACCTCCGAGACGGCTGCGAACGTGGAGTTAGCTTTTTGAAAATAAAAACTCTCAGCATAAATTACTAACTCCAAACCTCGTACTGTATAAAAAACTTCAAGCTTATAAAGAAGCTTTCAACGACTGCACTTCCGACTGGCGAAGAAAATTGCAGCCAACTACCAACTTTCAGCAATGTGGATACCTTCTCAGCACAAAATGAATTAAATCCTTTGTCTTGACTTCGTCAACCTCAGCAATTTTCAACTTCTAGCAGCTCGAATAAGTAAAATCTGCAGCAAGCTTCAACTTTCGTGCAACTTCAATACTCAGCAATTTCGAAATAAATCCCCAGCACAATATAAATTTCTGCAACTCAACACTCTGCAGCAACTTCAACAAATAAATCTTCCAGCAACTCCGGAAAACAACTTCAACCTTCAACTTCGAAATTGCAGCAACACACTTTCAGCTTTTCGAAAGAAAGAGTCTCGGCAAATGAAAATTTCTCCAGCACTTCGCACTTTCAGCAACTCAACACTCCGAAATAAAATAAACTCTCAAAGAATTTCTCTCCTCAACCACTTGAAAATATTTCAATCTCTCAAGAACTTCTTCAGCAACTTCAACTTCGAAACAATGTGAGGAGAAATGAGAGAAGAGATTGTTTAAATAACTCTTCTCGGAGAATCCTGCTAAGTAGTGCTGGGGCTATTTTTAGCACCTTCATCAATTTTCCACTCTCTTCGTTCGGAATCTTCTAATTCAAGCGCAGTAGTGGGCTAGTCGTCAGCCGATCATTATGGCAGTTGCCATTAATAATGATTCTTTCTTCTTCAAATTTCGAATTTTCCTTTCTAGTCTGCCGGTTAACTCTTGGTGATTTAAACAACTCATGAGAAGAATCACTTGACTTGAATAAAATCTCGCAGTGTTTAAATAAATTCAACCCGAAAAATTTCGTGGGAGTTGCAAATTTATTTCCAACTTTTAAAATGTCTGTCATTTAAATCCTCGATTTCATAAAATTTGCCTTAGACATTTTAAATTTTCTCTTTAAGATATTCAACTCCGAGTGATTTAAAATCACTTGCATGCTCGAAATAATTCATCCTCTGAGATTTAACTTCCGTCAGGAAAATAATCTAGGCAAAACGAATTTCCTCTGAAAATATTAAAATTTCCCTTAGGAAATTAATTTTAAAATTTCCCGACCCATGGGTGTATTTTAAACGGGTTCATTTAATTTTTATTTGACCCATGAAAAATATATCAGTTGCTTTCGCCTTGGAAATAAAATTTCATCACTGTGTCCACTTCATTTGAATGCCTTTGGAAAATTATTTTCAATTCATATCAAGGCGTACTTTCTCCAGTGCAATATTTATCTCACTTAGAAAAATTTTCTAACATTTTCTTCCTTGGCGTATTTCCCTTGGTATATATATTTTTTATTTCCACGCGTTAGCCCATTCTCATGCAACCCCCTTCACAATGTTGGGCACATTTCATAGGTGGAGCTTTGATTTTGGTGCCTTAGAAATTTTTCTTCACTAGCTGGAAATGGGCGCACTTCATAGCCTCAATTTTCATTTTGAATGCCTTAGCATATTTTTCAGATCTCATCCATGGGGTGGGCGCATTTGCTACTGTGAGCTTTTATTTTGAACTTAGGCATTTTCTACCTACTTCTCCATCATGGGCGCATTTAACCTTGTCAACTCCCACTTTTGCCTTAGGCGTTTTTCCACCCTCTTGACCCCTTGGGCGCACTTAACCTTGTCAACTCCCACTTTTGCCTTAGGCGTTTTTAGCCTTCAATCCTCCATGGGCACAAATGAGGGGATAGCTTCAAGATGAGGGCGCATTTCATGAGGTGAGCTTTTATTTTGTAACTTAGGAATTTTCTAAACTCCCTCACCTCAAGCCAAGGGCTCATTTCATGGGTGGAGCTTCTATTTGATGGGCGCAAACTAGAGGTGGAACTTTCCTTTCATGCCTTAGACGAATTTCAAGGCTCTATTTCCTCTTTATCTCCCTGGGCGCATTTTAGATGGCCTGCTTTCATTTTCTTTTTGCCTTAGAAACTTTTGAAGTCACTTGCTTGTCTTGAGGGCGCATTTTAGGTGTCATGCTTCATTCTCATGCCTTAGAAAGAATTCGGCCCAACCACTCCTAGCACAAGGGCGCATTTGATGGGGTCTACTTCTATCTCATGCCTTAGAAATATTTCACACCTCTGCTTCAAGTTGGGCGCATTTGGCACCCTCAACTTTTATTTTCCATGCCTTAGCATTATTTTCTCCAGCAACCCTTTTACACTTGAGGTGGGCGCACTTTGAAGGGTCTACTTTTATTTTACACGCCTTAGTTTATTTTTCTCATTTCTCCTTCTTGAGGGCGCATTTGATGTGCCATGCTTTGATTTGTGCCTTAGAATATTTTTGAAGTCTCCACCTCTCCTTGGGCGCATTTTGAGGTATGAGCTTTTGTTTTCAAAGACTTAGAAACTTTTGAACTCTCCCAACATGACTTGGGCGCATTTAGCATGCTCAACTTTGAATTTTGCCTTAGACAATTTTCAAGCTATTAATCTGTGAGGTGGGCGCATTTTGAAGGGGATACTTTCATTTTCCCACACTTAGAATATTTTCCATGCCTCTGTCTGCCTTTGTTTATGCATTCTATTTTTAGCAAGTTGTGCTATTTTTAGCAAGTCCCTTGATTTTCAACCTCTAAGGCTCCGTTTTGCCTGAAAATTTCATCATATGATCTTCTTCACCTTGTGAACCTGTTTTGCCAGTCCTCTGCCCTGACCTGCTATTTATAGCCACCTGCTATTTATAGTAAGTTTTGACTTTCTGACTTCAGTAGCTCCGTTTTGCCTGAAAGTTGCAACGCTTGATCTTGATAGCTTGAGTGTCACTCTGATGCCAACCTCGGGTGCAGACCTGCTATTTATAGCCGTGCCCTGACTTACTAAAAATAGTAAGTTCTCCGATTTCGCTCAAATTTTGCCAGCAGGTACCTTGAAGTGTGCTGACATTGGTGGGGTGCTTCGTTTCGGCTATTTTTGGATTTTACCCCCTATAAAAGTGGAAACCCTAATTTGACTTGCATGTATCCCGAACGGTCTCCGTTTGACTTCATTCCTTCTGCATGTCGTTCTGTTTGTTGAACTGGAGTGTTGGGGGCGGCTGCCAGAGTGTACCTGCTAAAAATAGAAACTGTCTGAAAAGTGACTCATCCACTGCCGGATGGTTTCGCATGTCATATTGCCCGTGGGATCTCAAAAAACCCAGAAAAACCCAGAAAACTGGTCTGCATGCATGCACTGGCTAAAAATAGTAAGTCCTTAAACTTTGATCTTCTCCGCTTGCAAGTCACACCGTTGCGAAGCTCTCGAAAAACCCATAAAGAAAAACCCGACATGCGTTGAAAAACAATGCATGCGAACCCTAAAAATAGCCTCCGAAGGCTGAACTCTGAAAGTGGTCGTCTCGGTTTGCATGTTACATCACTGCGAAGGTTTTGGAAAACCCAGAAGGATTCTCCAGACATGCATCTGAAAAGCTCATGTGGAAACCCTAAAAATGGCTCTTGAAGCCTGAACTGCCAAAAATAGCAAGTCGTCTGATCTGGCTCAAAATTTACGTGTAGGTAGCTTGATGTTACCCGGATGCAGTGGAACTGACAGAATTCCAAAATCTCAATAAAATAGTCCCAAATTGAATACTTACTAAAAATAGTAAGTTGCCGGAATACAGTGAAAATTTAGGGGGACTCTACTAGAAGTCTTCTAACTGCTGTACCAAGCTTGGATTTCAATATTATAACTCAGTTTGACCTTTAATAAGCCTGAAGGATGAAAACCCTAATTACACAGACTTAACCAATACTTTAACCTGGGTCAAACGACAGGACATCCCCGGAAGGACCAGAGAGAGAGCGAACCAAAGCCAAAAGACCAGAATGGAGCAAAATTTAGGGGGTCCCCATCTTGATGGGGTGATGTGTGAAAAAGGTCACAACACTACCCTTGTACATAATCAACCCATGAATCAACTTGTACCTTTCATCATTCAAGTGACCTTCTATAATGCTGATTGTGAACTGATTTTTTGCGTAATCAGCAGCAATCAAGTCTTTCCAATCCTCTGAAAGCTCACAAAGTGACTGCAAATGAGGTCTTCTGGATAAAGCATCCGCAACTATATTGTTCTTTCCTTTCAGATACTCAATATCAAAGTCATAGGCTTGAAGTTTGCTTACCCATTTTTCTTGCCTTTCATTCAAATCTTTTTGGCGCATGAAATGTTTAAGACTATTATGATCAGTCTTAACTACAAATTTACTTCCCACCAAGTATTGACGGAATTTGGACAAAGCATACATGATGGCAAGCATCTCTTTGTCATAAATTGAATATAATTTTTTTGCTCCTCTCAATTTTCTGCTCTCAAAGACAATAGGGTGTTTGTCTTGCATGAGAACAACTCCCACTTCTTCACCTGAAGCGTCACATTGCAATTTAAAGGGATTTTTGAAGTTGGGCAAGGCCAATACTGGACATGAGCTCATAATTTGCTTGAACTTATCAAACACTCCTTGTGCTTTACTGTCCATAGAAAAGCTCCTTTTTTGGTGTGATCTGTAAGAGGGACTGCCATGTGAGAATACCCCTTGACAAACCTTCTATAAAACCCACACAAGCCCAAAATCCCTTCAATTGAGTCACATTCTTTGGGGGTGGCCAATCAATGATGGCTCTAATCTTCTCAGGATCAACTTTGACCCCCTTAGAACTGATAATATGGCCGAGATAGAGAAGCTCTGTCATCTCGAACTCACATGTAATGTCCCCTTTTCAGTAATGACCTTGTTATGAACTGTTAGCCTATTTCTGGAAATCTGTAGGCTATTCAGTAAGCAAATTAGGATTTCCAGTGTTTCCTGCTCAGCTTGGTTTACTGTGGTTTTGATGCATCTTTACTATTTTTAGCAATGGCTATTTTTAGTAAGTCTATTTTGGGCAGTATCTTCATCAACAGTATTGTACAGTTCATCATCCAGTTTTGGTATTATCTCAGTTTTCAGTTTGATGGTGGTTTGTGCCTTGGGCTAAGTTCATACTTAGTTAAAATGTGTTTTGGAGTTGTACCCCACGCCTAGCTTAATAACTTTAAGTTGTTTTTAAGTTGGGGCGAAAAAGTAAAAATACATTTAATAGTTTATTAAATGTTTATTCATCATCTTAAGTGGGACGACTTTAAGGGTGGAATAAAGTGCTTAGTTGATATTTTAAATAAAGCCTTTTTGATGAAAGTGGCGTCCCTTTTGGAAAGTGAAGAGTTTCTTTGGAATTTCAAGTGTTTCATCTTCTTTTGGGTGAGAGCTTATATATTGGCGCCTTTTCCTTTGTATCTCATCTTTGAAAAGTGAAAGTAGTGTTGTGCTGCTAGTTTGAAACTGGAACCTGGCTAAGGGGAAGTTTAACGAATTCACTCCATCCTTCGGGCCTGCAACTATGGCTTCCTAGGTGGATTATCATGGCTATATTTCACATTGAAATACATATGGAGCTTCAATTGTTGGAATTGAGCAGGTTGCTGATGTAAAACTTGTTTTAACAAGTTGCTGTTTGGGCCTGGTTGAAGCTATTTTCTGTTCATAGCTGCAAGTCAGATTTTTGTATGGTTCTGGGTGTTAGCCCATGCTGTTCTACTGTGGAGGGCACCCCTTTCTGCAAGTTTGCAGATTTTATCTTTGAGTTTCTGAATTTTGGGAGAAGGTCGACCCTTCTTGGAGGTCGTACCTTCCTTCTTATTGCATTGGGATTCGTGCTTGCTATTTCTCTCCATTTTGGGCTTGATTTCTCAGTGGAGTTTGGACGCCTAGCTTCCAGCTGTTGTTCGATTGTGGTAGGGAAGCATTCGAAGCTGTTTCGAAGGAGTTCCATCTAAATTGGTGAATTCTCTCTTTGCTGATCTAATTTTCTGTGTTTTCTTGTTTCTGATCAGATTAGTTTGAAATTGTTTAATGCTGTTCTAAGTCTCTTTCTATATCATTTTGGCATTGTAAATGTTAAAGGAAGTGATACTCTAACTTTTGGACATTTTGGGAATTCTTGGTTATCATATTGCAGCTGTTTATTGATGAATTGTAAGCTGTTTAGTAGTACTAACAACATTTTGTTTGTTGCTGCAATTTATTTGTTTGTAATTCCCCCCATGTAATAAAGTGGTTGTGTGGATTGTATACCCTCCACAGTTTAAGTGGAAGTGAGGTCAATTGGCTGGCTTGCTGCCTATAGTTGTTTGTAATAATCACACCCACGTAATAAGTGGAGTATTCCCACCGCTTGTGGATGCCTGTATTTGCAGAAGAAGTTTACTTTTAGTTAATCTAGCACTCCACCATATGTTAGCACCTCACCTTGCAAAAGGATCTTGCATGCACATTCTTGGTGTTGAGTTTAGCTCTTCATTTCCAATTGTAATTCAAGTTATTAGATCTTAGGGATCCTCTGACCATATGCCCGCCCCTCCTCCTTAAATGGTTTTAGGGCGCTTTCTTGGTTAGAGTTATTTCAGTTATGTTTTGGTTTAAGAGCTAATTCTTAATGGGTACATTTGCATTGTTGTAACTGGAAATTAAAAGCAAAAAATTAAGGGGTATATTTCAGTGGCCAATCAATGATGGCTCTAATCTTCTCAGGATCAACTTTGACCCCCTTAGAACTGATAATATGGCCGAGATAGAGAAGCTCTGTCATCCCAAACTCATATTTTGATTCTTTAGCAAACAAACATTTTGCCTCCCAAATGCTAAGCACTTCTTCCAAGTGCTGAAGGTGCTCGTCCCAAGACTTGCTGAAAATGTGAATATCGTCAAAGAAGATAAGCACAAACTTCCTCAACTGCTGCCTGAAAGTCTTGTCCATACAAGATTGGAATGTTGCTGGAGTGTTTATCAAACCGAATGGCATGACAAGTAATTCAAAATGCCCATAGTGGCATCTAAAAGCAGTCCTTTCAACACCCCCTTCTCTCATCCTAATTTGGTGGTAACCGGATCGAAGATCAATCTTCGAGAAGTACATAGCCCCATGGAGCTCATCAATAAGCTCATCTATCCTAGGAATAGGATATCTATTCTTGATGGTCTTCTGATTCAATGTGCGATAGTCAACACACATACGCATTGTACCATCTTTTTTTTTGACCAATACTACTGTTGAAGCAAAAGGGCTTTTGCTTGGCCGGATGAACCCCACCTCCAAGAGCTCTTTGATGGTCTTTTCTATCACATCTTTTTTCTTCTTTGGATAGCGGTATGGAGTAGTGATGACCGGCTTTGCACTCTCTTCTAACTTAATCACATGCTCACACTCCCTTTCAGGTGGTCTTCCCGGAGGTAAATCACCAAAAACCTTGCTCTTCTTAGAAAGTAGAGCTTGAATATTAGGCGGATACTGCCTTTTCTCTTCAACTAGATTAGTTGGTAAGATCATACATTCTGCTGCCCATTCAACTTGATCATGACGGATCAGCCTCTCCATTCTTTTCAAGGACACTATTCGAGGGCCTCCATTGGACATCCCTCTCAAAACAACCTTCTTTTCATCAGCTTGGAATTTCAATTCCATAGTTTGCAAATTCAAGGTGATCTCTCCAAGAGATCGTAGTCATTGTATTCCCAAAACAGCATCAGTATCACCAATGCCAACAACATAAAAGTCATCTTTTACCTCATAATTTCCCAATTGCATGGAAAGATTGGGAATATTCCTTGTGCAAGATATGGTAAAACTATTTGCTACCATTACCTTGAATCCTTCGAACTCTTCAGTCTTCAATCCCCTTTTGGTAACTAATCCTTCATCAATGAAATCATGAGTTGCTCCTGTGTCAATTAGAGCAACAATCCTTTGAGAACCAACCACTCCACGAACTCGAAAGGATTAATTCTTTTGGAAACTAGATAGTTGGGCAAAGGCACTACTGTCTCCAATCTCTGGCTCTTCTTCTGGAGCTTCTTCACCTTCACTACTTGCTGTTTCGTATTGCTGATCATACGGATCAGATTCTGATCCATAATTAGAATAACCCTCAATTTGATGTGCTTTGCTTTTTTCATAACAACGGTGACCCTTTGACCAAGGTTCACGACAGGTATAGCAAACTCCTTCCTTTCTGAGCTGATCACGGAGTTCATCTGATATCCTTTGGGGATACTTATTGGGCTGACTTGGAGGAAACTTCTTTTTATCCTTCTTGAAAGGTTTAGACTGAAATTTTGGCCTTGGAGCAGCCAACTCCATGCTACTTGCTTTCTTGATTGCTTCATCCAAGGTCGGTGGATCAAAGGCTTTGACCCATCGCCTCAAAGGCTCCATTAATCCTTCAACAAATAGTGCCACAAGTCTTCCCTCAGTAATGTTGGGCACCATTACTAACAATCTTTGAAAATCAGCTACGTAATTTTCTAAAGATCCTTGTTGTTTCAACTGTGCAATTCTCGGAAACTCAGCTCAGGATCTTTGGTATCAAATCTTTCAATTAGTTTGTTGGTAAACTCTTCATAGGTACGGATAAGGTTATGGCCAAGAGTAACCAAACCGTGAGTCCACCATTCATGAGCCACTTCGTCCAAGTGTAAAGTGGCAAACTTTATTGCATCTTCCTCCGACATTGGTCTAAGTGAAAGATAGTTATCCAATTTCTGCACCCATGCCTTGGCTGTACACTTATTACTACCATCAAAATGGTCCAAGGTGATCTTTCCCAAAGCTTGTTGAAAATCATTTCTATGATTCATTGGAGGACGATGTTCATTCCTGTTAATGGATGATAGCTTCGGTCTATTGGCGTAAGAACTAACACCTCTGGAGTGTGAGTTTGTACGTACAGCTATGCACACTACGTAATGAGTGCTCTTCAAATTAGGAGGGGAAGCTCCCTCGTTGTGCTGGAATGTATGAAATAGAAAACTAAACTAATGACTTATCTTTTTGTTCTCAGCTGGTAGAGGCACAAGGTTAAGAAAACCTAGAACGTTGCAGCTAAGTATTTTCTAGTTTCGCAAATCATCTAACTACAACTAAGCTAACTTCTTTAAATCTATCCAGTTTCCTCAAGAAACAGAGCATGAGGAAATGGAGCAGGAATGTATTATACGATAAACTTCAGGTGCGGGCTCACAACATGAAGGCAAGGGAGGCGCAAGTATTTGCTAATCCGGGAAGAAGTTTATTAAAACAAACAAATAAATGGTAAACCTGGTACAACTTCACAACATGAAGGCAAGGTAGGCACAACTATCTGCTTGGCTGAATGAGTCTACTATCACACACATCAAACGATAAGCTTTAAGTACAGTTTCGCAACATGAAGGCAAGGTAGGCGCAACTATTTGCTCTTCTGAATAGGCTCATGATAAACAAAACACAAGGTAAGCAACTGGGACAGTATATTGTATAGACGCAATATGCATGCAATAACGATCAAACCAGCAAACCCATTTAACTAAGATCGAATAAACACCATGACAATAACATGAAGGCAAGATAGGCGCAACAATTTATTATAACAACAATCACTCTTTGAACAAATACAATAATAGCAATACTACAGGCAAGGTAGGCGCAACATGTATGCTATCAAGCAAAAGTTCTAATTACAAGGGTGAACCAATCTTGAGAATAGGCATGTTGCTGACAACGCAGCAATTCTCTATCGCCAGGAAAAGCTCATTACAAATGAGCTGAAAGCTCTTATTTATAGACATCAAGGTGTAGGCAACCCTAAAATCACCTTGAGTCAACTACAGTCTTGCAAGACATGCAAGATCTTATTCTCTAAACCTAATTGAATGAACCTACACAGTTAACTGGGAAACTACCATCAGTTAACTGAAACATCTAATCTAAATGGACAAGGTGCAACATGCACGTCCTTATTGAAAGCAAGTCAACTGGAATGCTATCATCAGTTAACTGAAAGATCTAATCTAAACTCCAAGTGCATGTAGATGTTTCCAAGAAAGACATGCATGCAATGTGTAACAACCAGTTAACTCGGAAAGAAGCCTCGAGTTTAACTCCTGTGTCTAATGTCTATCTTGGAAAAGGTGGGACGCCTTGAACTGAAGTTCACTGACCCTGATCTCGAGCAAGTAACCCCTCCACGAGGTTAGTGACTGCATCACCATCTAGAGGTCGTCACATGTCTCAACTGTCAATTCACTGCTTCTTAGCAACTCAAGCAAAACTGAAAATCTTTTGTATACTTAAACTGGCCCTTCACTGGCTGGTAACTATGGCGGCTTTGTAACTGAAGTGATGGCCACTGTTTCCTCTGCAGCTTGATGCTTCTCACGTTTTTCATGCTTTTCTTTATGGAAGAGTGTTGCATGATGAAACTGCGAACTCTTTGGTTGTGAGAAATACAAATGAACATGTTGCATACACAGAAACCCAACGGTATCAACCCTTTAAACTGGCCTTGGAAGACAATCAGCTATACGAGACATGAAACCATGTGAACTTGAGTGACTACTCTTGTCAACCTTTCCGATGCGCTTGATACAAATCAATGTCAGCTTTTCTGATGAAATCATGAATTAAGACTAACTTGGTCTTGAATTCGTTCTGCGTGAACTACATCCTGAAAAACTCACCTGTTGACTGTGAACATGGCTATATTCTGACAACTTCTCCAAAAAACCAAAAATCTCTCCTAATGAGGCTAAAAATAGCTTGTCGGAGGGCAATTTTCACAGAAAATTCTGAGACGTGGGTTTTATGTAGAATCAAATTCTAAGATGACCCACAATGTCAGAATTGTGAAAAAATGTGATTTAGGCCCGCATGCAAAAGGTTTTCAGTTGAGATCTGAGGGGCTGTGAGGACATTTTTTCCCGAGAAAATCTGAGATATGGGTTTTGTCCAGAAGATATTTCTAAGACAACCCACAACGTTAGATTCGAAAAATATCGACTTCTACTCCACCATGCAAAGGAATTTCACTTCAGAAAATCAAAGCCTCAAGAACTGATGCTCTGGAACAAATTTTTCTTGAAAATTCTAGCACATGGGTTTTGTTGAGAAAGCAATTCTGAATCAACCCAGATGATTTGTTTTGCCAAAAACACCAATCCTTCAAACATATGAGAAAATTTTAAGACGAGAAGATGGAAGAAATCTAGAGAAGATGAAAGATGTTTATTAATTTTTATTGATTTATTATCTTCTTCTGTCAAAATCGACACTCTGCCTTGAATTCTGTTGATGAATCTTGACTTGTACCTGCAAAAGAATATTTTTTATGCCTTCACAACTGACCGCTGAAGAAATTCGCCCAACTCTGGAAAGAATTCACCTTTGCTCAAGCTGGATGAATGAAATGATGAATGCCATGCTTGCATAACTAGATAAATTCATACCATCATGCATGGAACCCGCTCAAACCCAAACTGTAAAGGAAGAATTTGATTGGCCCTTCACTAGCTGAACTGCCACTGTCTCCGAGTCTTAGATAAAAATAATATTTTAATTTCAAAGCATGCAAAGTACTAAAAGTGGCACCAATATTTATCTTTGAAGAAATTCGTCACATTTTAATGCCTTGCATGTAAAAATATTATTTTTATCATTTTGCCAAAAATAGCATCTTGCTGTGCTCAACACACTTCCTTGATTCTAAAAAGTCAAATTTTGATCTTTTAGGCTTCCATTTGCAAGAGTTATGAGATTTTTGAGTATCTCCTATTTTATAGCTGACTGCAAAGTTACAACTGACCCTGTTCAACTCTGATTTCCAGATGATTGAATGATCCCGCGACCGTGCTGAGATATCCACTGCGAAGCTTGCATGACAAGGATGAAATGTCTGCTGGGAGCAACAACTGCTAAAATCAACATCTGACACCTTAGAAAATTAGGCGCCTCTGATTAAATTGATGCACTGATTCCAGACTTAGCCATTTCTTCGTTTTGCCTTCTGATGCTTCAAACTGCCGCTGACGATGAATAATGAACCCCACTGACTGAATAATGGATTCATTGTGTGACTAGAAGTACTCTGCATCCAATGACTGTATGTGAGGGATCTGAAAATTGTATTAAGAACCCCAAAAGAATGAGCGTCCCTATTCTGTGATAGCTCAAACATCATTTTGACAAAAGTGTGATTTTCATCTAAACACCATACTTTGACCCTTGATACAGGGAACTGGAATGTTCTGATACGCGTGCCGCCTGTCTTGTTGTACAATTTGGTCAACTTGCAAGAGATGTTCTTGGAGACGACGAAGCCAGAAAATTGGTTTTAAGGCCTCTAAAAGAAAATCGCCTTTTTCAAAGAAAATTATATTCTTACATAGTCATTTTTTGAACTGCCTTCAATCAGCTCTTCTTTACAGCATTATCATCTTGACCTCGCATGTACGAGCATTCGCCAAATCCCGAAGGCTGTTGGCTAGACTCGTTGGATAGCTTGAGTAATTGCACATAAGTCTTGTGAAGGCTGTAATTGCAAATAACCCCGTTTGGCAGGCCTAAAGGAGAATTGCCCCTAGCCTACAGCTGTGCAGCTTTGTGTAGCTGCGCTTCACCATCCTCTATTTTACATGCTCGGTAGGACCTCTGTCACAGTTACTCAGAACATCGGATCGTCTTGTGAATGAGTACATTGCAAAACTGAACTGAGCTGGAAGAGATCTCAGGAAGACCTCAATTGCAAATTCATCCATCAAACAGGTCTTATTCAGGATCGCCCCTGGGCTACAAGGGAGCGGATTTGCATTCTGAAAAACTTCTTCTCACATGTATCCTGCCTGCAATTTCCACTTCTAACGTTGGTAACTGGATTTCTGTACTAGATACGCTTTCGCTTGATAGCTCGTTGAAAAGCCAAACTAATTTTGCAAAGACTGAAACCATCAAAACACACATGCATCTAGATCTGGGCCTTCAAAAAGAAAATCGCCCTTAGGCTAGAAGGGAGCGGATCTGCATTTCTAGACTGCCTCCTTGTGAGAAAACACTCTTCGCAACCTCTGCTTCTGTCTTCGTTTGCTGGAGTTCTGTAACTCGGATAATTTTGCTTCATGGCTAATCGGAAAGATGATTGAAAACTGAACTTAATGAATGTATCCTTCTTCCAAAACACTCAAATCTTGACCTTCAAATGGAAGGGCGCCCTTGGGCTACAGGGGAGCGGATTTGTTTTGAATTCATTGATTTTCACCATTTTATGCTTTGCAAACGCTGTATCCATCACTGCGGTTGACCATGTCGAAGCGTTGTGACTGGTGAGGTGTGTGGATGACTATACTTCATCATTTTCACATGTACAGACACTATAAAGTTGATTTGCACGTTGATTGCGCAAGTGTCTACTACGTTACATAGTAAAAAGTTCCCAAACTTGGAATATTTTAGCACTTTTTGCCAATCTGAAAATCCCCTCCATCAAAAAGCATTATTTCCAACATTTTTTATCGTAGAGTGTTCCTCTTTGAGTTTCAGGCTTAGATATTGATACCTGGTACTGGCCGACTGCCATTGATAACCCCGAAGATCCTAACTTTTCTCTTGAAAAAGTGAAAACTACCCACCAACCTTAAACTGACTTTTAACTGAAACTGACTTCACCATTGTGATTGTGATGTGAAATAAGCCAATCAAAATTAATTTCAGCCAATTCTGACAAGTTCCTATTTTTTAGGGTTTCGAGCTAAAAATAGATTTCAGAAACCCTAATTTTCAAAATTTTCAAATTTTGCCAGTATCTTTTTGGCATCACACTGACTAAAAGCCCATACTTTATTTGCCCAAAAACTAAGTTTCGACCCCACTTTTACAAGGTTTAGACCATTTAGCTTTAAGATAAGATAAAAGGAAGATCCGATAGATGTTGTTTGACCTGCTAGGATCGACCTTTAAACAACCAAGAATCTGATCATTGCATTATCATGGTATCAGAGCCAAGTTGCAAGATCTGATCAGATAAGCAGATTTAAAATGATAAAGTCGGCATTCAATAGAGGACGATGTTATTACCAATTGCGTAAGGGTCATTACCTATGCATAAAATGATGGGGAGGAATGTTTCAATAAATACAGGTTCATTGGTGATTCAATCAAGAAATTACTCCTTACCTATGCTTGCAGCGACCTGTTGATGCATGTTTTGTGACACACACGAACACACTAGAATAAAGTGTCCAGAGACGCTCTATCCTCTCTTGATAAAAATCACCTTTCGTGCTAAGATTGCGAGATACGTCACAAGGTAATTCCAATGTTTCAAAGATAGGGCGTGGATAGGCTCTGTGGTAGTTGTGGTTTGCTGGTAACCCAAGGGGGCATTTTACTTCGGTAATTCACTTTGAAAGTAAGGGATTGAATGCAGTGTTATATTTTTTGGGATTTTCTGATTTTGGATAAAAAATGAAAAAAGGAGAGGGATGAGAAATCCTATATTACCTAAGGAACTAGGAGATTGTGAAGATCAAATGCAACTTAAAGGAAACCATGCTTTGTTTCATCTCGAAAAACGACAACTACACGAAAGCAGGTGCAATCTTCTGGGATTTGTGCTGGAGATATTTTACTATAAATAACACCATCAATTTGAACAATATTATTTAAAGTAAACGTTTAAAGCATTCACATTAAGAGCTTAGTCTAACTTTACACATCAAATGAAAAGCATCCATTTGAAAAAAGTATGAGCTAAGTTACTTCAGTCCTCACTATCAATCTTTCGCTCCACTAACAAATAAACTTTAATCTATAACAATCCTACGAGAAAGAGGAAATATGCAACCATGCACCCATTTGACAATAAAGATTTCAAAGCACCTCATGCAATTATGAATTTTATTATCACAATAGTTTTCGCAACAATTTCATACAACTCTTCTCTTACTTCTAAAAAAACTAATTCTAACTCAAAAAATCTAATCTCTAATCCTCTGATAACAATTCTTCTGATTCTTTCCGATCGTTTCAAATGAAAATGAAAGGGTACTTATAGAATTCCCCGATACAATGAATGGCCGAGATTGAAACAAAATCAAGGGCCCAGATTCAAACAAGAAAATCCTAATTAGGGTTGCCAAAACATCGACCAGTTAATTGACAGATGAGTCACCCACTGGCGGTTGTATCCCTATCCACTCATGCAATGCTTCGTTCGACGAACCTGGACACAATGGCGCCAATCTCCTCAATGGTAATGTCTGGCAAGGTGCTGGCATTGTATTCCAGTAGGTCCAAATTGTCCGCACAATCGGCAAAGACAACTGCCCATTCTGATTCGTGCTGCAAGAAGGTACTACGGATGGTCAAGAGGTCAAATGCCTTAGTCAGATTTTCGTCCAAGATTGGCATGATGGAGAAAACCTTTTGCACTTCCCTTTGCATATTATCCAGCCACAAGTCATTTTCTAGGATAGTATCCTTGTTCAATACATCTGCAACCATATGAAAGATGCTGTTTTGAATGCTCTTCACTTGCTCATCGACCTTGGCACTTTCTGCCTTAACCTTTTCCAGCACTTCCCTACGGGAGACCAATGCGCAATACCAATTGCTGAAGTCGTAAGCCACCCCAGCTGCAATAATCCTCTCATCAACCAGCTTTTGCTTGGGTATTTTCTTTATGTCACGGAGGCAAGGAATGATTCTGTCTTGCAGGTCTTGCAGTTCGTCCCATGCTTCAGTCAAGTTTGCAATCCTTGTGAGTAGGGAAGAAGTTTGCCCATGAGCATGCACTAACTTCTCCACAAATGCCATTACTTCTCCCTCTTTTCCTGCCATCCATTCCTTTGTTTCCTTGGCAGTAGTTAGTTCTTTCTCAAGACTTTCTACCGGTTCTTGTGATGCATTTGGGAGCAGAGGGTTTGATTGGTTGCCTTGGTTGAGTGGCCTTGTCAAATGCCGGATATACTCCTTTAGGCGCTCAACCTCCATCTTATATTCCCTTTTCTTCTTAGTCTCCTTTTCTAATCTGGACTTAATGATGGAGACGGAATTGTCCAGATCTTCTACTTCTTGCCCTTTGGTAGATGGACCAATATCAATTATAGTAATGGCATACTTGGCAGGAGTAATCTCATCCTGCAGCTTCTCGACTGTCGGAACTGCAATCTGCACTGTGTGGTTACCAGTCTCATCTCTTTGAATAGTAGAGAATTTCTTGGCAGGCTTTTTCGTATTTACTTGCTCCAACCTTGCCAAGAAATCGTCAATATCATCTGCTTCTGGTGCTTGAACAGGTACCTTGACCTTAATCCTTTCCTTAAGCCAGTCTGGTATTGTAGGCTGCTCGACTCCATCGTCCTTGCAGTCTGGAATATCCTGAATCTCTTGGACTTTCTGTACCGGCGGGTCCTCATGAATCCCCCTTAGGGCTGAAATCATCCCTTCTTGGAAGTCGCCTTCCCTGACATTCAAGTCCTCATCTGACTCACAAATCTCTGTGCCAGTTGGAGAATGATGAAAGTCATCCTCAAGCTGCATAGGCTCCATGTCTCTTTCAAGTACTGGCGAAGGAATTCTGATATGTCCCCATGATTCCTCGTCCATGATCAATAATTGCTTGATATTCCCAGATGCAGCTGAGTGAAGGGGCTTAGGCTTCTTCAGGATTGGCTTCTCGTTTGTTGCCACTTCTTTACCCTTTCTTTTCTTCGAGTTGGTAGGCTCAGTCAGTTCATCTCCCTGAGAAGCGCCAACATTTGAAGAACAAGATTCAACTTCGCCCATTAAATCGTAGGTAAATGGCATACCCTGTTGCTTTAACGTCTGTACCCACTGGTCTACCCACCATTGCAAGTACTTGACTACTAGTCTCATAAGAATTGTCAGATCACCTAACTTAGGCTCTGACCATTTGACAGGAGGAAGCGGCAATCCGTCATCATATCCTGGCTGCATGTACATTTCATTGTCATCTAGCTGGTCAGGCACACGGAAGAGTTCCGTTGTCCTGATCATGCCCAAAGGTAACCTTGACCAAAGTCTTCTCCTTATTTCATACTCGTCAGTAGCATTTGCCCAAAAGTCTTCAAGGTCAACTCTGTGCCTGTACTTCCTTCCGTTCACCATTCCCATATGATTGAGTGGATCAAAATCACCTCTGGACTTGTACGAGGTGAATGGATATAACTGTATCTCCACTCTGGCACTTTCTGCTGCCTGTGATGATGGACAAGATTCTACCATGTTTTTGATGAACAAAGAAAATGTGACAGTTGCTTTCTGCTTCGATCTCTGGATACTTTGGAATGTTTCCAGCTGCCTAAGTACTTCCAGTAAAATCATCTTGTCAGTAGGATAAATCGACAACTTGTAAGGAGAGTCTGTAAATCCCTGTATTCTGATATAAGTAAATCTAGGAAACTGGATAAACTAGGATCCGTATTTACTGATTAAACTCTTCGCTTCGTGGGTGAGCCTTTGATGGGTTTCGCCTTGAAGTATCCGGGTAATGTACATAAGAAAAGCGTTATGTGCTCGGCGCCAATGTGACTTCTCGCTTAACTGCAATTGAGGGTAGCGGTTATATACTTTGAGCTCCCTTTCGCCGTTGCCGACTACACCTTTGCAGATTAAACTGACATATCTGTAAGTCCGAGCGAGTGAGTATATTACGTAGGAACCCATATGAAAAGATTCGGTTTTCTCCAAGTTGACCAATTGTTCATGAATACTATCACTGATCATCCTTGACCAGTTGATCATTTTTGTCCCAGAAGATACTTCATCAATGAAGTAGTACATCCAGCTTTCGAAAGGCGCTCCTTGAGGACTGCCTACCAGTCTGTTCAGCAACAAGACTATGTCCCCGTATTCTTCCTTGAAAAATGGCCTAAGCAATTTCTTGGGCAATCTCTTGGTTGAGGATCTAGGTTTTTCGAGCCAGTTCTTGTCCATGTTGGCCATGCTAAGAGTTTGTTTATCTTCGTACAATTTCTATGCATCCTCTTTCGGCCGGTAGTATGTTATGTGGTAAGCCGGAATGCCAAAAGTCTCCTGTATAGCCAGTTCGCCCAAATATGCCAGTACTCTGCCATCTGGTGCCTCAATCTGTCTTTTTTCAGCACTGTAATGGAAGGCGCATTCTCCAATCAACTCTGGACATTCAACTGCCGGCGAAAACCCTGCAGCTTGAACTATGCTGTTTCGCATCATTTTTTGCGCAATTGGAGTTGGCATGCGTGCGTCAGTTCTGTACATTCTTTTCCGGAATTCTTCTAAGTCAATGTGGCCAAGATCAGTTTCAGCAACATTCTTCCATTTGGAGACAATTTTAGATTCTGTCTGCGAACCTTTGTTGGCGAACTTCATTTTTGTCGATGATTCTCCGTTATCCAGCATAAATCTGCAAAAAGAAATATTTGAATTCAGAAATTATTTATGCATAAATATATTCTAGCAAACTCGATAAGTTAATTCGTGAAAATAACCGTTGTTGGAAATGAAATAATTAAATTGTTCGCAAAGAGAAAACTGTGTCGAAATAGAGGAAGTAAAGTCTGTCTGTCAATGAAAGTTGTGTTGCTGCTGAAGTAAATTCGTACTTTCAGCCTTTTACTTTGCAAGAAAGATATAAAACTTCACAAACTTCTCTGCCTTAGCAAATTTCCTCAACTTCGTTTTCGAAAGAATGAATGAAAATGAAGTGCAAAGCCAATATAAGGTTGAAAGAATCGACCCAATTAGCAAAAATTAATTGTTTCCAATTAATTCAGTTTGAACTTGGCTAGCACTTGTCTTTCGAATGGTAATTTCCATCTTCAGCATAAGTCAGTAAAGAAAGTTTCTAATTCCGTCGCCAGTTGAGTGAGGTTCTTTTTCTTCTTGCTTTTCTCAGCAATTTGCCTAGAGAAATTCTAATTTTCTCATTAAATAGGTTTTGGAAAATAAAATATTAAAATAATATTTTCTGTGTTGTTTCCAACCCGTTCGTTAAAATAATTAAATAATAATATTTAATTATTTTTTCATCCAAAGGCAATTTCGAATTTTAAATTTCTCTTTGCTTCTGCCTAAGGCGAATTTTAATTTTGCCATGATTTTTACTTAGGCGAATTCAACTTTGCCAGACATACAATTTG
The DNA here is from genome assembly GCA_007115665.2 of Sequoiadendron giganteum. Classification (NCBI taxonomy): domain Eukaryota; kingdom Viridiplantae; phylum Streptophyta; class Pinopsida; order Cupressales; family Cupressaceae; genus Sequoiadendron; species Sequoiadendron giganteum. The sequence continues at coordinate 42,721,609 of VCHN02000014.1, read as the reverse complement.
ACTTTTTTTTTAATTAATTCTTCAAATGTCTGGACTTGGGCAAATTTTAATTTCTTTGATTTTTCCAAGCCAACACTTTAATCCAAGTATTTTTCATGACATACATGGCCTAGGCGTACTTGCCTTGTGCAATTTTTCATTTTACCATGCTTGAGGCGGACTTGCACTAGCAATTGACATTTAATTTTACCAAATGGCGAATTTTCCTTTGTAATTTTCCCACTTCGAAACATCTTGGAGCGGACCTCTTTGCATTTCCACCCTTTTCCAACCTTCTTGGAGCGGACTTCACTTGCATCTTGCCATTTTTTACTTTTGGCGGACTTTGTTAATGTCTTGCCACTTCACCTTTTGTGCTGGGCGGACTTTGCTTGCACTTTGCAATTTTTTCTTTGTGTTGGGAGGACTTCAAGTGCTCTTTGCACCTTGCACATGCAGACTTCACATGTCATTTGCTACCTTGCTGGGCGGACTTCCTTGCCTTCATGCCATCTCACCCTTTGTGCTGGGCGGACTTTGTCATTGCCTTGCAATATCCCAACTCTTTGGAGCGGACTTCATCTTGCACTTGCACCTCCCAACACCTTGGAGCGGACTTGCCAACTTTCTTGCATGTTTACCTTGGGGCGGACTTTCTCATGACTTTAGCCATTTTTTCCTTTGTGCTGGGCGGACTTTGAAGTTGCCTTGCAATTTTTTCTTGCATGTACTGGGCGGACTTTGTCCATGCCTTGCAACTGCTTGGGCGGACTTGCTTGCCTTCTTGCAATTTCTTCCTTGCCAATGGCGGACTTCACTTGCACTTTGCCATTTTTTCTCCATCATGCTTGGGCGAATTCAGCACATGCATGTCCATGCCTTAGGCAAATTTCCAGATTTTTTCAAAATTTTCACCTATTTTCCCTTGCAACCTTCTGAAGTTGACGTTGACGAAGCCATGACCTGCACAGTTTCCGAAAATAGAAACTTTCTTGTTGTACGCAAACCGAAATTTTTGCTTCATTAAGGCATTTTGCTTAAAATGGTCTAAACCTTGTAAATATGGGGTCAAAACTCAGTTTTTGGGTAAATAAAGTATGGGCTTTTAGTTAGTGTGATGCCAGGAAGATACTGGCAAAATTTGAAAATTTTGAAAATTAGGGTTTCTGAAATCTATTTTTAGCTCGAAACCCTAAAAAATAGGAACTTGTCAGAATTGGCTGAAATTAATTTTGATTGGCTTATTTCACATCACAATCACAGTGGTGAAGTTAGTTTCAGTTAAAAGTCAGTTTAAGGTTGGTGGGTAGTTTTCACTTTTTCAGGAGAAAAGTTAGGATCTTCGGGGTCATCAATGGCAGTCGGCCAGTACCAGGTATCAATATCTAAGCCTGAAACTCAAAGAGGAACGCTCTACGATAAAAGATGTTGGAAATAATGCTTTTTGATGGAGGGGATTTTCAGATTGGCAAAAAGTGCTAAAATATTCTAAGTCTGGGAATTTTTCACTATGTAACGTAGTAGACACTTGTGCAATCAACTTTATAGTGTCCGTACATGTGAAAATGATGAAGTATAGTCATCCACACACCTCAGCAGTCAAAACGCTTCGACGTGGTCAGACTTAGCAGCAGATACAACGTTTGCAAAGTATAAAATGGTGAAAATCAATGAATTCAGAGCAAATCCGCTCCCCTGTAGCCCAGGGGCGCCCTTCCTTTTGAAGGTCAAGATTAGATTGTTTTGGATTAAGAACACATTCATTGTTTTATGTTTTTAGTTAACTTTCCGACTAGCCATGGAGCAGGATAATCCGAGTTGCAGAACTCCGGCAAACGAAGATAGAAGCAGAGGTTATGAAGAGTGTTTTCATCATGGAGACAACTCAGAAATGCAGATCCGCTCCCTTCTAGCCCAAGGGCGATTTTCTTTTTGAAGGCCCAGATCTAGATGCATGTGTGTTTTGATGGTTTCAGTCTTTGCAGAATTAGTTTGGCTTTTCAACGAGCTATCAAGCGGAAGCGTATCCAGTATAGAAATCTAGTTATCAGCGTTAGAAGTGGAAATTGCAGGCAGGATACATGTGAGAAGAAGTTTTTCAGAATACAGATCCACTCCCCTGTAGCCCAGGGGCGATCCTGAATAAGACCTGTTTGATGGATGAATTTGCAATTGAGGTTTTCTTGAGATCTCTTCCAGCTCAGTTCAGTTTTGCAGTATACCCGTTCACAAGATGATCCAATGTTCTGAGTAACTGTGATAGAGGTCCTATCGAGCACGTAAAACAGAGGATGGTGAAGCATAGCTACACAAAGCTGCACAGCTGTAGGGTAGGGGCGATTCTCCTTTAGGCCTGCCAGACGGGGTTATTTGCAATTACAGTCTTCACAAGACCTGTGTGCAATTACTCAAGCTATCCAACGAGTCTAGCTGATAGCCTCCGGGATTTGGCGAATGTTCGTACGTGCGAGGTGAAGATGATAATGCTGTAAAGAAGAGCTGATTGAAGGTAGTTCAAAAAATGATTGTGTAAGAATACAATTTTCTTTGAAAAAGGCGATTTTCTTTTAGAGGCCTTAAAACCAATTTTCTGGCTTCGTCGTCTCCAAGAACATCTCTTGCAAGTTGACCAAACTATACATCAAGACAGGCGGCACGCGTATCGGAACATTCCAGTTCCCGGTATCAAGGGTCAAAGTATGGTGTTCAGATGAAAATCACATTTTTGTCAAAATGGTGTTTGAGCTATCATAGAATAGGGGCGCTCATTCTTTTGGGGTTCCTAATACAATTTTCAGATCCCTCACATACAGTCATTGGATGCAGAGTACTTCTAGTCACGCAATGAATCCATTATTCAGTCAGCGTGGTTCATCATTCACCATCAGCTGCAGTTTGAAGCATCAGAATGGCAAAAACAGAGAAATGGCTAAGTCTAGAGTCAAAACATCAATTTAATCAGAGGCGCCTAATTTTCCAAGGTATCAGATGATGATTTTAGCAGTTGTTGCTCCCAGTAGACATTTCATCCTTGTCATGCAAGCTTCGCGGTGGATATCTCAGCACGGTCGCAGGATCATTCAATCATCCGGAAACCAGAGTTGAACAGGGTCAGTTTTAACTTAGCAGTCAGCTACAAAATAGGAGATTCTCAAAAATCTCATAACTCTTGCAAATGGAAGCCTAAAAGATCAAAATTTGACTTTTTAGAATCAGGGAAGTGTGTTGAGCACAGCAAGATGCTATTTTTGGCAAAATGATAAAAAAATATTTTGCATGCAGAGCATTGAAAAGTGATGAATTTCTTCAAAGATAAATATTGGCGCCATTTTTATTTTTTGCATGTTATAAAATTAAGATATTATTTTTAGTCTAAAGACTCAGAGACAGTGGCAGTTCAACTAGAGAGAAGCCAATCAAATTCTTTTTTCTAAATTAGGGTTGCATTATGCATGCATGATGGTACGAATTGTTTATTTAACCAAGCATGGTGCCTTTCATCATTCACACAGCTTTGAAAGTTCGAATTTCTTCAAAGAGATTGGCGAATTTTCATCAAAGGATCAAGTTGAAAGGTGATAAAATATTCTTTCGCAGGTACAAGTTCAGATTCAGCATCAGATTCAAGGCAAAGTGGTGATTTTGAAAGGAGACAAAAAACAAAACAATCAAAATAAGAAAAACGTGTTTTTCTCTTCTATATTTCTTCCATCTTCTCGTCTTAAATTCTCTTGCATGTTCGAAGTGTTGGCAGATTTTGGCAAAACAAAATATCTGGGTTGATTCAGAAGAGCTTTCTCAGCAAAACCCATGTGCCAGAATTTTTCAGGAAAATTTGTTCCAGAACATCTGTTCTTGAAGCTTTAATTTTCTCAACCGAAATTCTTTTGCATGGCTGAGTAAAGGGCAAATTTTTGCATTTCTGACGTTCTGGGTTGTCTTAGAATCATTTTCTGGACAAAACCCATATCTCAGATTTTTTCGTAAAAATTCTCATCCGACGAGCTATTTTTAGCCTCCGCAGGCTATTTTTGGCTTTCTAGAAAAGTTGTCAGAATATAGCCGTGTGCACAGTCAACAGGGAAGTTTTTCAGAATGCAGTTCACTCAGCTCGAATTCAAGACCAAATCGGTCTTAACCCACGACTTCATCGGAACAGTTGATACAGATCTACATAAGGTGTTGCCGGAGGTAGTTTTGGATCCACTCAAAATCAGGGATTCAGTTATCAAGAATATTCAGCAATCCGGGTTACTTGAGGCCGCTTCCATACCTATTTCGGTGCATTACGTGGAGTTTGTAATATCTTGCATCAAGCATTACAATTCCGCTGCACGAGAGATACGATCAATAGATGGACGTGTCATATGCAGTCTCAAACCCCTTGATATCGAGCGAAGTCTGGATATTCCTCAACATTCGGATGGGATGGTCATTTCCACGAGTCAGAGCGAGCAGGCATTCAATGCTGGACTGCATAAGTGTCAGAAGAAGATGATAGAGAGGTGGCTAAAACAAAAAAAGAGCAAGTTGCCAAACAACTTGGGTCGTGGCGAGTGTAAGGATGAATACAATATTTTGATTACACTGCTTAATCGTGTCTCGGGTCATGCAGATGCAAACAAATTTCACCCGTGGATGTATTATATCATTGGTACAATCATCTCTGGGCAAGAGCATTATGACTGGGCATCCTTCATTAGCGATGCTATTCACGAGGAAATCACCGGTTTCCTAGCTGCGCATTAATTTCATATGTGTTCTTACCTCTTGTACTTGATTGCTTATCAGAATCAATTTAACGGTTTGAATATGGTGGGCATACTCAGTGTACAGAAAGTCTATCATTACTATGACCAGCTTGAGTTCACGAAGGCTGAAAGTCATTTTAAACGTGTACAAGAGGCTTTCTTGACTTATACAGTGAGAAACTTGGACCGGGAGTTGCATATTCGCATCTCGACAGTTGCCAGAGCAGCAATGAAGAATTGGGCAGATTAGTACATTTAGTTCCCTACATACACCTATATCCGTGTCTATGGATACACAGGAAAACCAACTATGTTACCACGTTATGCTTTGGATAAAACAGTATTGATGGAGTTCCTGAGGCAGCTGTATGAAGTTCACAAATGTTTGCGCATCAAGCGTAAACCAGCTGCCGAGTTTCCTTTGCAATTTAGGATGTATTGGTGTAAGACGGCAGTTGATGCGAAGACCGCAGGTCAAGAGTTAGAAAATTGCAAACTCAAGTACCTGGTGGATACACGCACATATTATCCTTGGGGTCATTACGCAGCTCGCTTGGGTAATCTCTCTTATCACAAACCTACGATGGAAGATTACTTGGTGAATTGTGAGGATGATTTCGAGGTTCGCAGACGTAGCTATAGCAGGTTCTCTCTTCCACAGGTTTCTGTTTTCTTGGCAGAAGATGTGGAAGGATTGATAGAGGATGAGGGAGATACACTTCCTCAATTTTACAGAGAGCAGGTTGATGGACAACCACTGCCGTTAGTGAACTGGTATGCCAAAGAGTTCACATCAGTAAAGGAGAGATCGAGCAGGGTCATCCAAAATAGTATGCTTTACCTAGAAAGCAGAAGGTTGAGAAAGGCATCCATGCCTAGAGCAGAGCCGCCACCAGAAGGACTTGTATTGCCTTTTTCTTCAAAACCTAAGCAGAAGAAGAGGAGTAATCCTCCTAGAAAGAATCCAGTGCCTAGTAACTCGAAGGGAAAAGCATCTGTTGCGATTCCACATGTAGAGCCAATCAGAGAAGTTATTCAGACTTCTCCACAGCTTGAGGTTCAGCCCCGTATGCCGTCATCGACACCATTAGAGCAGCCCTTTGTTCCAATTCACATTGATTTGGACGTGGATTCACCTCCTTGCAGCGATTCTTCTACACATTCACATTCATCAAATCCTCCTGCGACTAGTACAGATCGTTCCAGTGGGATTAGTCGGGATTCATCTTGGCTTGAGAGCCAACTGGGAAGAGAAAAGAGACAACCATCTTATGTGCTTGATTATTCAGATTTCGATCATGACCATCAAGATGTGCTTGAAAAGAGGATCAAGAAATAGATACATATTGGGAGAAGTGCAAATAAGGAATTCATTGTTGAGACTGCTGCACCTCTAGAAGATAAGAGTCTAGACGAGATGGAAGCTCAAGACTTCGAAGTTATCACAGTTCATTTCGGTAAGAGTACTTGTCAGACAGATATTGATCTCCTACAAGTTGCTACAGATAGCGCGAAGGATAGGATGGTGAAAGATGGTGAAGATAAATCAGCTCTCAAGGCTGAAATACAGCAGCTTCGCCAGTACATTTCTAGCCTTGTACACAGGACAGGGGATGTTGTCACCGCGCTTCCACATATGTTAGAACCACTAGCAGAGTCGGGCCAGATTGATCTCTTGGTTGCATATGGTAAGCGATTGGAGGAATGGGAAGAGGAATTTGTTGCTAGAGGCCGCCTTGTACTTACAGAATTGTATCAATTGCGGTATAATGCACGTGGGCTTTGTCTACGACTTCAAGATGAGGAACATTATTTGGCCATTAGTAGACCCAGGGATGAGATTCTGATTGCCAACCTGAGAATATCATTTGATTCAATCACAGAGGCAGAAGATAAATAAGAGGTCTACGTTTGGAGAACACAGTTGATCTTCAAGGCAGAGATAGAAGGAAAGATAGCATCTGAGGTGGCTGAGAGCAGAGAGCATGTTACTAATGCACTCCGCTATATAAGAGACTTTGTGTCTCAATTACCATGTGTATATCAGTGTGTGGGTGGTGACTATGTTGTGCTTGCTGACATCCAGTTAGAGTTCCAAGCACTTATTCACGGTATTTTCATTGGCGAGACCGTTGGCTGTAAGATGAATCAGCTTACAGCCATGTGAACATTGTTTGATGAGGCAATCAGGAGAAAGGGTGAGTTCCAGTGTCAGATGACTAATGGAGAAGACATGCTGCACAGACATAGGATTCTTCGCCAGAGCTTCAGTTCCCCAGATGGAGATGCAGTCAACGACCTCGTAGATGGGTTAATTGCTCAAGATCAGGGCCAGTAGACTTCAGTTAAAGGCGTCCCACCTTTTTCCAAGATAGACATTAGACACAGGAGTTAAACTCGAGGCCTCTTTCCGAGTTAACTTGTTGTTACACATTGCATGGAATGTCTTTCTTGGAAACATCTACATGCACTTGGAGTTTAGATTAGATCTTTCAGTCAACTGATGATAGCATTCCAGTTGACTTGCTTTCAATAAGGACGTGCATGTTGCACCTTGTCCATTTAGATTAGATGTTTCAGTTAACTGATGATAGTTTCCCAGTTAACTGTATAGTTTCATTCAATTAGGGTTTAGGAATAAGATCTTGCATGTCTTGTAGGACTTTAGTTGATTCAAGGTGATTTTAGGGTTGTCTACACCTTGAAGTCTATAAATAAGAGCTTTAGGCTCATTTATAATTTATCTTTTGCTTGATAGCATACATGCTGCGCCTACTTTGCCTGTACTATTGCTATTATTGTATCTGTTCAAAGAGTGATTGCTGTTATAATAAATTGCTGCGCCTACGTTGCCTTCATGTTATTGTCATGGTGTTTATTCGATCTTAGTTAAATGGGGTTGCTGGTTTGATCGTTATTGCATGCGTATTGCGTCTATACAATATACTGTCCCAGTTGCTTACCTTGTGTTTTGTTTATCATGAGCCTATTCAGAAGAGCAAATAGTTGCGCCTACCTTGCCTTCATGTTGCGAAACTGTACTTAAAGCTTATCGTTTGATGTGTGTGATAGTAGACTCATTCAGCCAAGCAGATAGTTGCGCCTACCTTGCCTTCATGTTGTGAAGCTGTACCAGGTTTACCGTTTATTTGTTTGTTTTAATAAACTTCTTCCCGGATTAGCAAATAGTTGCGCCTCCCTTGCCTTCATGTTGTGAGCCCGCACCTGGAGTTTATCGTATAATACATTCCTGCTCCATTTCCTCATGCTCTGTTTCTTGAGGAAACTGGATAGATTTAAAGAAGTTAGCTTAGTTGTAGTTAGATGATCTGCGAAACTAGAAAATACTTAGCTGCAACGTTCTAGGTTTTCTTAACCTTGTGCCTCTACCAGCTGAGAACAAAAAGATAGGACATTAGTTTAGTTTTCTATTTCATGCATTCCAGCACAACGAGGGAGCTTCCCCTCTTAATTTGAAGAGCACTCATTATGTAGTGTGCATAGCTGTACGTACAAACTCACACTCCAGAGGTGTTAGTTCTTACGCCAACATTTCTAAAAATAGAAATTTTCCAAAAATAGAAACTTTCTAAAAAAAAATCCCTAAAAAATAGGAATCCCAGAATGGGCTAAAAATGCCAAAAAAAAGTCCTTAAAAAATAGGGGCCGAGGTCGAAATCTTAAAATTTAGGAAGTGTTAGAATTGACTGAACTGACAGTCGATCCTCGTCCGCAAGGTCCTCTAAGCACTTTGGCAACGTTCATGCATGGATTCTGGCTCACAATAATTTCTTGACTCGGATGACCTTCAAAACTCAAATTCTAAGTACCTCACCGAAAGACCAAAAACTCAAAAGCAGAACCATTAGAGGGAAAACTATTGGGGTCCCCATTTGCAATGGGGCGATGTGTGAAAAGGTCACAACACAACCATGGGTAAATGCAATTGAAGCATGATTTTGGCTGAACAGGACGCATATGCAGAACAATTTGTAATTGGGCATGGTGGCTTACCTGTCACAGATCGTACTTGCCAGTATCGTGTATTGTGTACGCGATGAGATGTTGGATATGGTAGTTGGGCACGAGATATAAGACTCAGAGCAATTGTGATGTTGGTTGTCGCTTTTACCGTAGACTATCCTCAGGTGTTGAAGTATTATATCAAGCCATATAGGATGTTCACTCACTCATTGCTGGCGGCATATTTATTAAACTCTCAAGCGCGATTCTTCTCTCATTGCGAGAATCTCTAAATCCAAATATGTATGTTGGAGATATTCTGAATGGGGACATGAGATCGTATATAACTTTGGACATATAATATCTGAAGGCGGTGACTTATCTTTATGCTTGCAAAACCAACCTACTGGTTAACATGCATGTCCATGCTCTTTTGTGTAATTGAGAGCTCTATCACCCGTCGTATGTTATGGACTGGATTGTTCACATCAACGTTTGGAGTTTATACTTCACCTTCTTATCTAGGATGAACTCCTAAGGCTAACGGAGTTGGAGTTGGGAGTAGCTTAAATCTTATGGTGCCAATCAAATATAGATACAAGGATCGGGTCTAGGCTGGCTGTCTGCTCAGCCGCGTCTGAAATTGTATGTATTGTCTCCCACTCTGGCCGGACATCTAAGGTGAAGACAAGAGGTTGAGTAGATATAAGGTGGAGCCTTGACCTTGCTGGGTGAGAATTTATAAGAGGCATACTTCACTTCAAAGTCTTCAGGGTGTAAAGGATATTACATAGGAAATGTAAAGGATTCGATGGTAGGAAATGGATATCATCTAGAGTTATGCAAATCATCCTTGGCTTTATCAGGTGGAGTTATATTGTAGTAGAAGGTTGTCTAATTCTGGTCTTGTGTAGGGCTAGATATATGATCTAAAAGGAGAAAACATTTAATAAAGTAAGGATCTATACCAGTGCTTGTGGTTGGAGAATTCATTGGGCATGACAGATTTATCCATGCTAAGTATGGGTCCTGCGATCTAAATGGCATCTCGAGACCTTCCGTGTAAACTCCGCTCAGCCTAGTTCTCCCGTGTGATGAAGTATGAATGACGGATCTTGAGAGTGCAGAGATTCTTCCAGCAATAAAAGTAATGGGAAGAGTTCCAATTTCAGACCTATGCCTTCTAGAAGTAATGATCATCACTTCTGGTTCGGGTGGATCGATAAATTTGAATGGTCAAAGACCATGTTCAAAATTACCCTGCCACCTCTACAAATTCTAAGTGATGGGCCTGTGTTCAAGTCGTGAAGGCTGTGGATTGATCTGAGCGCAAAAGTAGCGAATCATATTGAGTATAGTGATTAGCTTTTATCAAACTCTTTAATGAGATAAGTATTGCATGGTTAAATAATGTTTTTGAATTGTTTAATTATTAATTCATACTATAACATTGAGATAGTATTTCTTGTTTGAGATAGTTGAGTCTCATGAACTATTAGTAATCTCTTCTTAATGCTTTTAGGACATATAAAGAAATGAAAGAGATTGCTTCCGAGAAGAGCTTGATGCATCCTGTAGGTTGAAAATGGAGACACTGCATGCAACCTTGAGGTTGTGTGAATGGCTGAAGACATCTCTTCGAAGAGGAAGCATTAACCTTCAGAGGGAGTTCTATGATTCAAAGTTGCAAGGACAAATGCTAAATTCTTGAAGTACCTCTTCAGAACTGCTCATGTCTATCAACCTGGATTTAACATTGGTAGCTCCGCAAACCTATTCATATTAAGAGTGATATGGGATGAGGTTGAAAAGATCAGCCTGAATCTCTACAAAAGTGTGAATTGGAAAGCATTTCTCTAAAGCAAGTATTACGGACAATTTGTTTTTTGTTTTGGACGAGGAGGTCAGGAGGATGATGCAAGTACTTAGAGCTTCAGAGGGAGTCTCATCTTCACTTGTTGTAATGCTTTGAGATAGAGAGATATGAGGTGAAAAGCCTTGTTCATCTTTGAGACTAAGATGAGGCGTCAAGTTGAGAGACTCCATGACGACAGGTCCCAGGATCTAACTTCAGAAGAGCCCCAAGCATCCGTAGTGTGGCTTAAGCGGGGGGTGTTGGATATAAGCCACACCCGGACTGATGATGGGCTGGCCACAAGGGGCCAGTAGCTCAGTTGACAGAACACTCCTGCTGCAAATGGAAGGTCCTAGTGAATACTCTAAGCCAATTCAGGTGTGAGCCAAAGGAAATTCACCTTATGGCTGTAAAACACATATTGAGATATCTTCACGGCACTATTGGATATGGTCTTCTTTACGAAAAAGACCAACTAGATCAACCTGGAAACTTTGATTCAGATTGGGCTATGATCTCTTGGATCTGCAGAAAACAATCTTTTGTAGCACAAAGCTCGACAGAAGCTGATTACATTGCAGCCTCTATGGGGGCAAGAGAAGCAGTTTGGCTTCGTAAAATTGCTTGAGGGACTCCTTAATCTAAGCACACTGAGATCCCCTATCATTATGCAAGAGATATGGTGGAAAGGAAAGTGATCCAATTGGAGTATATTAGTTCAAATGTTTAAACAGCGGACATACTCAACAACCTCTCTCCAGAGTTAAGGTTGAACTCTTCGGGAAGAAAACTTGGTATGTAATTTGATATTATGTTTGAAATTCAAATTGTTTATAAGTTGTACTAATATATAAAGATGTTTAATGTGTAAAGTCTTTTGTCATGTGTGTGACTCCATGACTTTATGGGCCTACTCCCCTTGTGTACATTATTGAAATGTGACGATCTTTCTAATAATGAACACTTGTATGTAACATTGTAAAGTGACGACTCTACAATGATAAACTATCATGATAGATATCATGTGACTTGATATCTATGGACATGTCATGATAGTATCTCTTGGACACTTTGATGGATATCATGGGACTTGATGTCATCTGTAGATCATTGTGATCCTTAAGAGATAATCATGGTGGATATTTATATCCGTGGATATGCCATGAAATATGGTAGACATCATGTGACTTGATGTCAGTGCACATACCATAATAAAGATGTGTTATGGAGAATGTCATGTGACTTGACACTTTCAGAAGCATACCATATCTTCTGATATCACGAGTTAGGTGATATCACTTTTACTTGATTGAAGTTATCCTCCCTAGTTAAAGAGGGAGTGTTGAATAATGAAGATGTGTTATGTAGAATGTTATGTGACTTGACAATATTGAGAAAACATACCATGTCTTTGATATCACGTGTGAAGGTGATATCTCTACTTATTTGATTTGAAATATCTTCCCTAGCTAAGAGGGAGTGTTAATGGATGATAGCTTCGGTCAAATATAAATTACGAATGTTGAAAGCATCTTCATTATTTATATGTGATCAAAGAATATCATTATTTTACATATTTCTGGAAATCGAATTTATGAGCATATATATAAATTCGAAATAATAGATGTTAGAATTTCGCATTTAATATAAATCGGAATTCATTTAATATCCACCAAAGTATTGAAGGTTGTATATGTGTTAGAAATACTAACCACATGACAAACGGATTTGTCAAAGAAACCTGCGCGCCCAAAGGACACGTCCTCTCAAGAGACGCGTCTCTTAGAGGCGGGTTCTCCTCACATATTTATGGTGGATCCTTGTCTGATATGCAAACATCGAAATTTATTAATGTTCTGCAATCAGTTCATTCAGCTTTAAGATAAGATAAAAGGAAGATCCGATAGATGTTGTTTGACTTGCTAGGATCGACCTTTAAACAACCAAGAATCTCATCATTGCATTATCAATTCCTTCCACCATTTCTTCTACTCCTTTGATTCATGAATTGATCAAAGGTCCATGCATCTCTCATATCAGGTGGTAAAGAGATATACTCCATTTATGCTTGTCTAGCATCATCAGCAAAAGATATGCCAGCTTCTGGTGGTGGTTCTTCTCTCGAAGTGAATGTAGGGAGAAAAGGTCTAGATGAAGACCCTCTTGTGATTGTAACATGCTGTCAAACAGTTCCATCCCTTCCATTTACCACTGAACCATTATGACCATTCGGACCATAAGTTTCATTAACACCACTGTTACCACTGTTTTCACCAACTTGATTTTGTTGGGGCTGAGCATTGTTATGACTAGCTTGCTGATCCAATTTAGCTAGCAAACGTGCCATCATGTCTAACATGTTGTCAAACTTCTTTTCCACTTTGGCATCTTTTTCTTCCATTGAAAGTTTGGGCTTTTCTGACATTCTTTCAACTATTTTACCCGTCTCTCTCAAAGCTTCTGACAGTGTCTCTGCTTTTGGCACTGGTGGGAACTGTATTTGAGATATGGCCTGATTTCTGATGAAGTATCTGGTTTCTCTATCACTCATCTGTCCACTGAATGGCTGAAAGTCACAGGATGGCAGGAACTTCTGCTCTGATACCACTGAAATATACTCTCAATTTTTTTTGATTTTCAATAACAAATACAATGTAACCAAGCACCCGTTAAGGTTAGCTCAACCCAAAACGTTGCATGAAAGAACTCTAACCAAGAATGCGCCCTAAAACCACTTAAGGAGGAGGGGCGGGCATATGGTCAGAGGATCCCTAGGATCTACTGACTCAAAGTTACAAAGATTACAACAGAAAGAGAGAGTCTAAACTCAACACCAAGAATGTGCACTCAAGATCCTTTATCAGGCGAGGTGCTAACATATGGTGGAGTGCTAATTGTTGAATTGAAAAAAAATAGGCGGATAACCAGCCATGAGAGAATTTTCCACACTACCACCAAACAGTGGGGGGAAAAGATTACAATTTAAACACTTCGTCTGCTGCGGCAAGCATCCACTCAATAGTGGGAATTCTCCACTTAACCGTGGGTGATAAATGAGAGAACAAAGTAAATTCCTCCACATTGGCGGTAAACCGTCCAGGGGTTAAAGTGTTGCATTAAATTTCACAAGTAAATGCAGTAAATACAATGACTGGATTAGTAAAACTAAATCACAGCCTTACAATGGAAGAAATCTGCAATCTACAAGTGTTACAATAGCATATTCAATGCAAATTAAAGGAGGATGAATCTTCAAGTTTTAAACCTCTCAAATACTGGAATAAGAGCCAAAATTTGAACTTATTGAAATCTGATAATTAAAACAGCAAACTAAAACTGTAAATCAGCAACCAGATTATCAATGAAATGCTTATATTTTTAGCAATGTACCTCCGAATCAAGTGAAGTCGAATGCAATGCACCTCTAGGGGATAGGCACCCATGCCATGGTGAAGAAACAACATCGAAAAGCAGCCATTATTTAACTTAAACAATTCCCAATGCCCTCTGAATTGTACGACCCTTGGAAAGGGCGATTTTGCAAGAATAAATCATATACTTTGAAATAAAATCTGAAAATTGCTGAGAATGGTTGCCATGACCTTAGAATTGATATTATTGAATGCCCATAACAATATTAAAATCATACAATAAGCTGTGAAGAAAACCGACCTTTAGCTATGTAGATATCAACAACATGAAAACTGGAAATCACACCAAAATTTACCACTTTGAAGCTCTATCTGCTAGTCTGATTTGAGAAGCATCTTGAAATCAATTAGGTGTTATCTTGCAAACGAAATTGAGTTGATACTAGGAGGTCAGCATTCCTCGTAGTGAAAAATGTGTAGTCATTTCGATAGCAAATTTTTAGCACAAGTGTGAGATAACAAATGTTGGAGCAAAGCCTCATTTTTAAAGAAGATTGGATGACTCTTCAATTTCCCCAGATGGGACGCCAAAAGCCTTGACATATTATAATTTCAAAAAAGAATTAATCTTCTCCAAAAAGGCGTCCACTTTATGGCAAAAGAGACTTTAATAAAAGTTATTAAATTTCTTCATGAAGGCATCCCCCTTCATGTCCCTCTTTTAAACACAACTTAAGTTAACACCTTAGGCCAAGGGGGTCAACTTAAGATTATAATAATTTGCCTTGAAAAGAAGAATTTCATTAAAATAATGCTTTTAAAAGGCCAGAGCTTAACTTAGAACAACTACTCCAACAGGACATGATGAGCTGAAGATTGACAATTGCCAACTGCCAAAAATAGTATTTACTATAAATAGTAAATACCAAGGAAAGACCACAAAACCTCCAAGCAAGGAACCCCTTGATTCACCTCAACGAGCCTATGGGACTTTGGAATAGGTTGATGAGCAACTGATAGGATTACTGATGAAACGAGGACATTACAATTGGTCACTTATGGAGTTTAATATGTCTTCTTTCTTCTTTAGCTAATTTGCTTCAATAAATTCATCCTATGAAAAGTCTTGGTTGTCACTTTTTCTTTTACCCAAAAGATTGAGAATCTTGGGAATTTAGAGCAAATAACGATTAGTTAATGCAATGAATACTTCATTCTTTTCATTTGTGAGAATAAAAATGTAATGGAATGTATGTTTTGGGTCAATGTGATAATGTGATTGTATTTAATTTTTAGTTCTAATGGATCTTGATCAGTGTTGTTTATTTAAGTTTTACTTCTTGAACCTTTTGCAGGTCTGGAAGGGAGAGTGACAGTGATGCTGAGGACCTCGAGCATGCAGAAAAACTTCGGCATGTGAAAGCCGTTCTTGAGGAGGTATTCAGTAATTTCTTCTAACATTATTCGTTTTGATCCTTCTTCCAGTTCTTTCTATGACCATATGAAATATAAGATCTTAATATGCAATACATTCCTCTTTTTTCCTGACCGTTAATCATTATATCTTTTTCCTTAGAATATAATAATTTTATTGCGCTCAATTTTTTTGCCAAGCCGCTTTATTTCTACATTTGATGGAATGCTGATGTAATTTGTACTAAATGAAATATATGTCTAGTTTAGCTTGATGCTTTAAGTATTTTTTCATCATCCAAAGAAAAGTTTGAAAACTCGGACTTGGCACCCCAAAATAGGACTCAGACTCGGGACTCGGGACTCGGCACAGACTCAACCAAAAAATTAGCTAGGACTTGGCCAAAAAAAACCATAGTTTTACAAAAATAAATAAATTAATGCATTTAGAGAACATAAGAGCCTAATTTGATTATCAATTTGTCATAATTCAAATATTCCAACCCTATTTCGACTTGCAGATTTGTTTTGCACAAACAAGAGCAGAAAAATGAAGAAAAAACATGTTTTAAAGCTGAGAAAGCAGCCTCCAGCCACGACAAGAGTCTAGGCACTGGACTTGGGAGTCCCAGCCCAGGACTCGAGAGTCTGAGCCCAGGACTTGAGCGAGTCTCTCGATCAGACTCAGGATTCCAAGCCAGAGACTCGGCGAGACTCAGCTCGCGGATCTGTGCCAAGTCAATTCGACCAGGCTTAGGACTTGTGAGTCCGCCGAGTCCGTGGCGAGTCCTGCCGAGTTTTCCAACTATGATCTAAAGTAATTAACAAATTTTTGAGTTTAAAGTTTTACCTCCTGAATTAGGTTCTCGTAGTGAAGCTCATCTGATTATTTTACATGGGCATCAATGTGATCATTTCTACCATACTGTGTTATATTCCTTGCTTAAAAGAATTCTGGTGGAGTAATTATCAATTGGTATTTATGCAACTCAATAATTTTTACAATTTTTCCCTTATTTTTAAAATGAATTACCCATAAAATTCCTTTTTGTATTCCAATTTCAAGATTAGTTAGGATTGAATGGCTTAGATAGCAGGAAGCTGCATTGATGTTCTCATCTTAAGTTCTTGCATTTTAATAAAAATTTCAAATGCCCTAACAGCATTAAACATCATTCTCTTCTTGTGGAACACTTCTATTGGACGTGTATGTAACCAATAAAGTTTGACTTGTGCCCCTATAAAAGGGTTCACATGATTGGAGGAGCGGTGTGTTGTGCTAATCATCAATTTGGAATGTTATCCTTGGACCTTTTGATGAAATGGAAAAATGTAGGCAATTTTGTGAACATACGTTACCATATATAATTTTGTTGTTATCATTTCACTATATGGATTTTTTTTGTTTATGAGCTGCAGTCTATGTTACACCTAGTTTCTTAGACAAAGGTAGCAAGGGACGGGGGGATGTGTTTCCAAAATAGATTTTTTGGGGGGGCATTGTTTTTGGGACGATAGGGGACGACTATTAAAAAAAAAAGAGAAACTTTAAAAAATATAGAAAATTTCACATATTCATATGATAGAATTGACAAGGCATTTATCATATACATTATAGAACCTTAATACATGACATTAGAGTTGAATTGAGATTTCATATGAGAGTCAACAAACAAATTAACAAAATTTAATTGCTTTCACTATCAATGTGCATATATATTATACAAAAATTACAACAAAATGCCGAAAGGCTGCAAGATTCAACCACAAAATGACAAAAATGTAGAAAATATGCAGCTGTCCCTAATGAACATCTGGTATCATTGCACTAGACTTGGGGTCTAAGTTTGAGTCATTGCCTTTATGAGGGTCTACCTTATCCAATGGAGCCTTATTTAATCCTTCTTGTGCCTCTTCCTTGTCAATTTCTGTGGCATCTTTGGGATCACCATCCCAACATGTAGTTTGAGTTTGATGATACTTAGGAATTTGTTGATCCTAAAGTCGCAAGGCACTATACGTGGCCTCTAATTTCTCTAATTGTCGAGAGGTAAGCCTTTTTATCTTGATTGAATATATTTAATTGTAAGTAGGGTTGAGGGTTATTTCCCCTTGTGGGTGTTTGGGGGCAATGCATATGCCTTTTTTCATAATTTTATTGCTTTTAAGTTAATGATGTTTTCCTCATAGTTGTTCTCTGCTTTCCTTTTCACAAGTTGAAAAATGGCAAAATGAGTTTCTCTTTATTTTATTTTATTTTAGTTGTTAGTGTTCTAATTACAAGTTAAGATTTTGTGTAATGGGATGTGGGGGTCCTTTTGCCTTCTAGTCCACTCGTCCCCCCACGCACCCGCCCCACCTCTCGTCTCTTTTATATAAAAACGGGGTGTGTGTGTGTGTGTGTGTGTGTGTGTTTGTGTATGTGTATGTTTAAATTGAGTGTGTTATGTGTTAGGCCATAGTGGATGACACATTCCCTAATTTACCTTGTCCTTGTTGAAATTTTGTTGTACCTAAAATAAAAAATGTCATTTGGATTTTTGAAAATTTTGGGATGAGGTGGGGGGAGACATTTCTTATGTGTCCCAAAAATATCTTCTATTGGGGATGGGTCCAATTTTGCAAGGAGCACATCCTTGAAGTACACAGGTTGCAACACATTCTCACCAATTTAAATCTCTAAAATCATAAATTGTATTGTTCCTGTAGTGTCCCTTGCCTAATCTGTTAATGGCTATCAAAGACCCTCGAATGTCTACATATAAAGTTTCTTGAACACTTTGTAGATGATGACAGTGCTCAACAAACAGGTTTGTGGCCTTGAAATGAAGCGCTTTACTTCTTGAGAATCACGTCCTTCCTCTTGGCACACTTTACAAACAAAATCACCAACGTTTCAGCTCCATATAATGCAATATCAAGAGTATTAATATGAAGCTCAATTTTAAATTTGTCCTTTAGAAATCCTCACAATAAAATGCAATAATAAATCAGCTATTGCATTATTTAAAAACCCTTATTGCAATAATAAATCAGCTACTACAATAATTCAGAAATCCTTATTCAAAATTGCAATAGTACATCAGCTATTGCAATTATTCAAACCCTTGCAATATTAAACCAGCTATTGCAATAATTCAGAAACATGCAATAATACATCAGCTATTGCATAAAATTGCTTAGCTTCTCAGACAAGCAGATTTGCAACTTCAACCTTCAAAATTATCTCCGTTAAACACCAATGTGTTTCTTGGCTGAAAACACCATTAAATCTTCTGAGTGTATATTGCAACAGCGAAGAGATTGTAAGCCAAGAGGGATTTCGTCCTCAAAGCCCTTGAAAAACCAATCTCTCAATGAGACTGAAATTCATTAACAATTTTCTCTCCACCAAACCTCCCCAAATGAGCTCTCCACTCCCTTTTATATAGAACTCCTTGATCTTCTAGAAAGACCCAAGAAGAGTGTTCAACAAGCTTTTAGAAGAATATTTTAACACTCCTTGATGTGACTCCTTGATGTAACTCCTTGATGTGACCTCTTGATATGACTCCTTGATGTGACCCCTTGATGTGACTCCTAATACTTACGTCACTTTTTGAAGATATATTAATAAAGTGACTTTATCAAGTTATCATTAAAGTATGCCACTTTTTAACCTTTTAATATAATTATTTAATATTACCCTTTTGACTTTGCACTTTTTGCCTAGTAAATAATTAAAATAATGATATATTCTTAAGAGGGCCGGAAAAACGAGGACATTACAGTTCATGCCTTGATATTCAAATTGTAATGGTTAATGTTAGTATAAACAAAAGAGCAAGATTAGATAAAAAAGGGTTACCTCTTATGGAGAGAGCACAACTATTTATAGATCTAGATATTTACTATTGAAACTATCACATTAAAGTTACAACTACCTTATTAATGAGCTGCAACATCAACAACAACCTTATTTAGTGACCTACACCTAGCCACCTAATCAATTACATACAAGTGTAAATATACAATTTATTCCATCAGTGATGTAATACATCATAAAACATTGTAATAATGACTCAGTTGGAAGGAACTAGAGGTGTAGTCATTAAATTACAATATGGTTCTTGAGATGCATAGAGATGAGGACAAATATTTGCATGAGCAAACCTTCATGACAGTGAGCACATGAAAAAGATACACAAAAATAATATAATGGACATACTTTGTTGCGGAGTTATCAATTTGTTTGCCCACCTTTCAAGGTGTTGCATTTGATTTGGAGAACTCATCGTTGGGCTCACCTCCAAGGCACCATGAGGGCCTCCTAGGCATAACAAGTGGAATTTGCACGAACAAAGTCTCAATTGGAGATGAACTCTATATGGGCTGAATCTTTGCCTAGATGGAGACACATTCAATTTTGCGTTATTGATACATAGGTGGAGAAGAGCCATCCAAAGGCCAACCATTGGAACACTTCATGAATTGAAAGGTATATCTATCAATGGTGCCATAAAGAGTTCCTTTGGTAGGATGCAAACTAGGATTAGCAAGTTTGTACAAGTCTTTATAGACACCATCTAGCCTAAAGCCTCAAACGATTACTTTATCCTAGTTTACATTGCAAACAATGCACTCTTTCTCACAATATTGAACTAGAATGTTTGGATTCTATTTAATCTAGCTAATAAAGAGTAATTTTTTATTCAAACTAGAACATATGCAACATTGTGTATCAAACTTTTGATGGCATTATTTAGTGCAATTCTAATGTCACCTACCCCTTCAAATATATGTGTCTTGTCATCAAACAAAACAAAATCCTTGTGACTATCATCAACAACAAACTTGATGCAAAAGTCCTTTCGATAAGTGAAATTTTAGATGCACCTAAATCAAAGAACCCACAATTGCTTTTAGCATTATTTGAAAAAGCCGTCAATGAAAACTTCTCATCATGGTCTTCTTCAAAACTATTTGCCAGATTAGTTTCGTTATGTTGCTTGTGGTATAGATTATATTGTCTCCTCTTGCAGTCATTTTTAACACGGCCATGTTTTTGGCAATAACAACACTATCTTTTTCTATGGTTGTGGAGTAGGAAAACTATAGATTGTACCCCAAGAGGCCAAGACTATGCATCAAATGCATTTTCTGAACTCCCATAAGAAATTTTACTCATTTTCTCTTGTCATTGTTCCTTCTACAAATTATGAATTGACCATGTCAAAGGTCAAAGCTTGGCTTTTTGCCGATAGTTTTAGAGACTCCACAAAAGGCTCATAGGAGGATGGTAGGTTGTTGATTATTAGAGTGATAATATCTTGCTCATCCATAGTTTGTTCACTATGGTGAGTACTTGAAGATCTTTGATTTTTAGAAGATTTTTTGATTGAGATCCACCCTCATGCAATTCTATGGAAAATAGCATATTTTTTAAATACAGGTCTTGACCTGTTTCTAAGGTTTGATATTTGGTTCTCAGATTACCTCCTAATGTAAATGTAGACTTAGCATTATGGACTTTGGGTATTAAATTTGTAAACACAAATAACTTGAGAAATAATAGGGCTTTTTGGTGGTTCTTGTCAAAATCATTTGGGTTGGCTGTAGGCCTAGTTCTAGTTCCTCAGACAATCGCATCACACATTCAATATTGAGCAATTGTTAGAACCTTGTGATTCTAGATATTATAGTTTTCCAGATGAGTTTCCGTCTTTGACAACACTAAATTCTAAACAATAGCCATTTACTTAGCAAACCTAGAAATATAAACCTTGCAATTCTAAGTTAGACACAATTTTTTTTTTTTGAATTCTACTTCGTATATTTTGCAATTTCATCAAACTTGGGGCTTGCTTCAAATTTTATTATGAAAACCCCAAATTTTAGAAATATTTTTGACATAATTTGTTTGAATATCAAATTTAAATTGAGACCGCTAGGGTTTTGCAAGAAATAAATAAACTCTTGAAATTACCAATCCATTTGCCCAAAATTGTGATTGAAAAGAAATAAAAATAATTGTGTGCCTTAGCTGCATGTGTTTGCCTATTTTCTACCTGCGATTCTTGTAGAATGATTTTCTTCCATGATTCCTCTAGGGACTATAGGAAATTCATGATTTTTTTTTCCTACACCAAATTCTCTGTCTGTCATATGACTCTGCAGAAATCCTCACAACTAGACTTAGATTTGTGTCCTAAAATTGCGATTTTTGAAACCCACAATATTGTTGCGAGTGCATTTTTTTGGCTTGCAACTTCAACTGTTATTTTTGTGACTCTACTCTACCCTAGCCATGCAATTTTTGTTGTGGTTTGCAACCATGACTTGCCCTTAAATTTGAAAAACCTCTATGACTAGCCATGCCAAGGGTTTTCTAACTACAATTTTTATCTTTGTGAAATTCTCTTGCCTTTCCACAATCTTTTGGCATCTCGATCATTGATCATGACCTCAAGTTCTTCACAAATGACTTGCAACCTTTTCTTTTTGACTTTGTTTGCAAGTGCAAACTTAGCTTTGATGCCCATGTTAGTATAAGCAAAGTAATAAGATGAGAGAAAAAGGGCTTGCCTTTCATGGAGAGAGCACAACTATTTATAGACCTAGAAATTACTATTACAACTATCACATTAAAATTTCAACTACCATATAAATGATACAGTACCGCAAGCTCAGTAATGAGCTGAAATAACTACACCTTAATTAATGATCTACACCTAACCACTTTAATAGATACAAGTTTAAAGATACACTTTATTACATCATTATTCTAATACATCCTAAGATATTCAAAAGTTAAAACTTAAACTGTGTTATTGTTTTGTCCCATTTTACTCCAAATGGAGCTGCAACAATATTGTATCTGTACAAAGGAGAGTCTAGAACACAAAAAAAATTGGTTTATGTGCACTTCACAAAATTGAATACCATTTATAAAATTCCATCCTTAGTGTTATTGCCAATTCATATGCAATCCTTCCTTCGCGACCATAATATCAATTCATTTGAACAATTTCATCCCAATTCCCTTGACAACCAAGTTTAATTAAAATATTTTTTTACAATGAAGGGTACTCATGTCTGCTACCATTTAAAGGGTTGATGTGGTTCTAAAGAGACATCTCCTTCCCAACTTCATGCAACCATATGTGACCACAAAACATTGTTGCCTCCTCTCATTGCTCTCGACCGAGAGTGTGTTTTGTTTCCAATTGTGGTCTGCCTTGGTGGCGATCAGGCATCCTCTCCCAAGTAATGCATCGTACACCTTCTTCTATAGATGAGGACAAAGTTCAGAAGGAATTGTTGTGTGCCAATCGTTACTTTTTGTGCCATCAGTGTATCGAGAGTTTTGATGCCGTTTTGGTCGACGCCTACCAAGTGGAATGTTGGGGGCTAGAGAGTTGGCTTCCCCAAACACTTCCAAGTTTCTTTTGGTAGTACATTCACTCCTGAGCCTCTGTGGACGATGGTATTTGAGAGTTTCCTCCCCATGATTTCCATTTGTACGATGGTAGGCTTCCTTCCGATGTTTACTGCGAGTAGCATTGGGTTTGTGGCTTGCTCTCCTAACAATTGTGTTGTACTCTCGCTTGGACCTTCTTGTCAAGTTTTATTGTCTTTGACGACATTGGTGATCGCTACTCTCAGTTGTTGCATTGTCTGTAGAAGGTCTATCACCTTGATAGGTACGGTTGAGTGTAGCACCTGTCGTACTATGTTCTTCTCTGACTCCAACTACAATGATGTACTAGTTACTCCACTAGAGGCTCTTTGTTCTTTGGCCATCGCCTGTTCTATTTCTGCATTGGCTTCTCAGAGTCTTTCTTTATCCATACGAGGGTCTGGGTAAATAGCTTTCTTCGTTTGCACTCTGGTAATTACCAGAACTTCCTCTCGTCCACTTCCAACATGTTTATACCTTTCTGCTTCGGGCAGCCTATATCCTCATGATCGCCCAGTCCACACCATTTTCATAGTCTTCCTCTCATACTTTGATTATTTTGGCATTCCCTAGCAAAGTGACCCCATTTGTTGCACTTTCGACATTGTATCATAGGTCTACCTTTGGAGTCGTACTATATTCTACTTCTTGGTCCACTATTGTTGCCTCTTTAGTTGTTATAGTATCCTCCAGGGGATGCATTGGTATTGTTTTGGGGTTTTGGTGGTGTGGTCGGAGGGGTTGATTGTTCCCCTTGTGCAAAGAGTAGTTGCGTACTTCTTGTCTTTAGGTTGTATGGGCACTCCTTGATAGAGTGTCCCATAACTTGGCAGATGTCACAAAAAAGTTTCTTTGGGCAAGTTTCCTTGGTATGACCTTCAATTTTGCATTCGGTACACCACAATTCTTTGGATTCTTTAGAATTCTCCTTTTTTACCTTCAACTCTTTCATTTAGTCTCCTCATATCTCGTCTAAGAGCTTGTACGGTTTTTGATTCTTCATCACTACTCTCCTCTGTACTTTCATTATCTGTCCTTTTCTTCGCTCAAGAGGATGTTTTGTTCTCGCTCTCAATGTCCATCGCCCGATTGTAAGCATCAGTGCATGATGGAGGTGCCACATTCATTTTATTTTGCAATGAGGGAATTAATCCTTCAATGAACCAACGTTTTTCCAATCCGTCTACTAGCCGAATCTCCAATTTCATCAATAGTTCCTTGAGCCTATAATTGCAAGCTCGTACATTCTCATGTTTTCCTTGTTTAGTATTGTATATTTTGGCTACTATCTCGTTATCATCTCTTAGAAGCCTGAATTCTTCTTGGAATGCTCTTTTTAGTGCCTCCCATGTGGCTTTCTATGCTACTTCTAGTTCTATGTTCTAGTCTATTGCTATGCCTCTGAGAGTCGCTAGAAACACTCTCAGCTAGTAATCTATGTCTTCTTGCCCATTTGCTATCCATATAGTTTCACATGTCTTATAGTGTCGCACTAGATCCTTTGACTCGTTCCCCGTGAATTTTGGTAGTTTTTGCCTCTTGACACTCGGATTGGTTGGAAGAGTTACCATCTTCCTTCCTCAATGTCCTCCTTGTGCCTTGGACCTGATTGGATTGTTTCTCTCGACATGTTCCAGTGCCTCTCTTACACTCACGGCCACATTCGAGTCTTCCACTCATCAACTTGTAGCATCTTCCACACTCTAGGTATCCTGGGGGTCGTTCTTGTACTCCCTCCGTTCAAGGGTCGTCTGTTCGGATCTTCCAATTCTCGGTTCTTCTTCCAATATGAACAACTCTCGAATACGACGTATAATTTTTTCAAGTTCCTTAGTTAATTCATTTTTAGAAGCTTTATGTTCTTCGTCTGCTACAAACGGTTGCTCGAAAGTGACTTGGTTTGTTTCCTCGACAAGGTTTTGGTTTATTTTGGCAAGGTCTTGGTTTATTTCAGCAAGATCCTGGTTTGTTTCTTCAACGATTTGTTTTAACCTTTTTTGTCGGTCTTCTTGTTCTCTTAATGGTAGTGATCTTCGTACTCATTCTTTGGATGATTCTAGTCCGCTTGGGATTTGGTCTTGTCTTTGTTTGGTAGTACAGGCATTAATTTTTGAGAATATGCCTACGATTGGTGTCACATTCTTCCTCCTCCCGTTTGTTTCTCTCTTCATACTGTTGTAGTATTTGTTGTCGTCTTTGCTCTTGGTCTTTGTCGGCCCAAAGATCTTGGAGTATGATGAAGTGACGTGCAAGCAATTTTGGCAATCTATTGAGAAGGTGATCGACCTCTGGGTTGACACTTAGGTTGTCCTAGATAATTGCCTGAGGGACCTCTCGCTTGAGAACCTCCCTGCGTACATGATCCTTCATCGAAATATCCCATAGATTCACGAGATTCTTCATCAAAACCTCTTCTCTATCTTTGGTGGCTTGTATTGGCTCTTCAGCTGGTTAGCCCATAATGACGTCATTATCTCGTCTATGTGATGTGTACGAGGATTCGTTTCGGCAACGATGCCAAATGTTTACTCATGGGAATGACTTGCTTGATTTAATAGAGTAAACGAGAATACAACTTATAGGAATATACATATCCAATGCTCAAGAACGCATATGCATAGAACAATATTATTCTTATTCATCGATGGCAAGAAGTATAGTACACAATCATCTGTGCTATGTACTTGACTAAAATGAAACAAGACATATATAGTTGTCGACGATGGTTGAGAAAACCAACCATTGAGAACTACCCGTTACTACTAATCAAACTGGTCAGGGACTTAACTCCCGATAACAACTTATAAAATAAAATATTTGTTGCTTACATTAGAATTTATTTATTTACTTTGTTTGGCCAAATAAAATAATATGATCACTTTCAGCCGACTACATTAGAAACATTGCCCCTTTAGGACACATTGCAATCACATTAATTAATGGTCTATTTTTTGCATCCTTCCATCCATTGGAAATAATAGACACGCCTGTTTCTTTCAATGAGGCCTTGATGGGAGATAATGAATCCTCTATATGTTTGACCTCCTTCGACAATAAAGTGCTATGCACCTTCTCATAACCTGGGGTTGTGTACCCTTTTGGAGCTTCATTTATTTTTTTACCATGTCTTGCCAATAGGGTGATGGAACAACGTTGAAAGACAAACCATTTGCATAGAGGCATCTTGCAATGGTTTGGTGAGCAATATCTTTGGCATCATTATTAAATGCCCTCACCAATGTTCCCTTTGCTCTCTTTGGAATAGTAGCCTCATTTTTATTTCTACTAAAAAAGGATGAATTTCTATTACAATATCAAGGTCAACATTATGTATGTGAGATGAAGAAGTAGGTGGCTTCCGTGAGTCCCTTCTTGTACTCAATGGATGCCCCATTCTATTTTCAACCCTTGCATTTGCTTCCACTTGCTCCTTAATATATTCTGCTATTTTAGAAGGTGGTATAGGTACATTAGTTTTTCTTGGACATGTTCTAATTCCCTTCCCATGAATTGCACACAAATGCCCTTTCACCCGACTGTAAGAACTTGTATATCACTTATTACACCCACGACATATCTAGACATATGTTCCCCCACCTAGAACCTACTCTACCATTTCTACATGCCTCCATGACGGGGAAGCTGGGTCAATGTTGAATGAGGGTTTGCCAATAGAGTTAGAACTAGTTGCCATAGAATTTTTGCAGGAAAATATTGATAGAGCTTTTGCGTCGTGTGCAAACCCTAGCTCGCACATGAGGAGTGAAGATTGAGAAAGAAAATAAAATGTGAAATGGATGCTTTTCATTTTAAGTTTTAGGAATTTTTTGAAGAGCACAAAAGATTTACTGAGAGGGGGGTGGTGAATCAGTAAATCAATCACAAAACTTTTTATTTCTTAAACTTGTTACAATCAACCTTTTGATTTGAATCAATTTCACCAAGTTGACACAATTTATTGAAATAATAATTTTTTCAAAGTAGGCTCCAACCTACAAATTTACAACTAGATGCTTTAGTAGATTGAATTCCACAAGGAACACCTAGACCTCTATAAAATTTAGTAGACACCTGCCTACAAGGAGCACCAACCCCTAATGCAAGGCACCAAACCTTGACTTGATGGAAGTGAGACTGCCTTCAATCTGATCTGCACAAGCCCAACTCTCCAATCTGCTCTATGCGATCCAAGATATCACCTTCAGCCTAGACAAGGAGGTAGGAATCTGACTGAACTGCAAGTCTTCAATTTCGCAACAACTCCGAAAAAATGATTTAAGAGTTGAATATGTATCATGTTCAAAGATTGCTACACTTGATGAAGAAACATGTCTTGCCCTTTTCATATCTTACTCACACCTCTTCATTTTGTATTTTTAAAGTTTTATTTTTAACATATATATATATTATTTTTTTTTTTATATATTCAGCTTCTTTGTTTATGATATTCATAAACAATAATATTATCTTTTGAATGTGTCTTTTCAATACAGACCCGTCTCTTTTAGAGAGTCGCACCATTTTATGAGATTATGTCTCTTCATAAAAGGACATACGTTCCTCCTCCTTTTTTATTTTATTTCAAAAGACACTTAATGAGACCACGTCTCTTCATAGAAAGACCCGACTTGTATTTGTCTTTTCCCCCTTTTTTTTTTTTTTTAGAAGTTACGACTTTGGAGAAAGACCCGATCATGAAGTGATTCGTATTTTCTAACATACGTGCTTTATTGTAGAATCGCATTATATACAACAATTATTTTAATGATGATTAGATTCATGATCATGATTCGTATTTTGAATAGTCTTCATTATGAATTGTAGTATCCAGTAGTTTTGACGGCATCCATGAATATCCATGTCTCTGGGCGGATATGTTATTCAATGTTATC
>VCHN02000014.1:42504588-42693847 GCA_007115665.2 Sequoiadendron giganteum | reverse complement strand
AATATTCAATGTTATTTTGCGATTTCAATCCATCAATGACAATTATTTTAACAATCTCCCCCTTTGTCATTGATGGCAACCTTTTCAATAACATCCTTGTTTTCTAATGCTCAAGAAAATAAAAAGCTCCCCCTATCTCCAAATTCTCCCCCTTTGACATCAATGGCAAGGGGTCTTCTAACAATATTTCAGCTCCATGAAGCTACAAGATTTTTGTGCGTAGCTCCCCCTGAATACATGCAGCCATCAATTAATTTGATGGATGTGGAACAACTCTCAATTTGTCCCTTAGATATTCAAATGTATCTCTTGGAAGTGGTGTAGTAAATATATCAGCAGTTTGCTCTTTTGTAGTTATGTATTCTAAACATACTTGTCCTTCTCCTACTTGTTCTCTCAAAAAGTGATACTTAATAGGGATGTGCTTGGTTCTTGAGTGCATCACTGGATTCTTGGAGATATTGATTGCACTAGTATTATCACAATATATAGTGCAAGGATGATCATACTCCACTTTGATGTCTCTTAAAGTTTGCCTCATCCACAAAAGTTGAGTGCAACATGCTGCTGCTGCAATATATTCAGCTTCTGCTGTAGATAGAGAGACTGATTCTTGTTTGTTGCTTATCCAAGACACTAGATTTCCTCCAAGAAAAAAAGCTCCTCCACTTGTACTTTTTCTATCATCCACATTGCTAGCCCAATCAGCATCTGTGAATGCTTCAAGAGTGAAATCATTGCTACTAGGGTACCATAGACCATATTCCATTGTGACTTTCAAATACTTGAATATACGCTTTACTGCATGAACATGTGTTTCTTTTGGTGCTGCTTGAAATCTTGCCACAACTCCAACAACTTGCATTATGTCTGGTCTTGTAGAAGTTAGATACAACAAACTCCCAATCATTGATCTATATAGTGTTTGATTCACTTCTTGGGATTCATCATCTTTGCTTAGCTTGCAGCTTGTAACCATGGGAGTGCTCACAGGATTGCAATCTTCCATTCTAAACCTTTTTAACATTTCTTTCACATATTTGGTTTGGGAGATGAAAATACCTTTACTTGATTGTGAAATTTGTAGCCCAAGGAAAAATGATAATTCTCCCAACATTGACATTTCAAACTCTTTTTGCATACATGATGAAAATTCTGTGCACATTTTGTCCTTATCTCCACCGAAAATGATGTCATCTACATACACCACCACAATCAATAAGTGTCCATCCTCTTCTTTAATGTATAAATTGCTGTCTACATTTCCTCTTTTGAAACCTTGCTCTTTGAGATACTTGTCAAGTCTAGAATACCAAGCTCTAGGAGCTTGTTTAAGCCCATAGAGAGCTTTCTTTAATTTGCACACATAGTCCTTGTCTTCTGATAATAGGAAGCCTTCGAGTTGTTC
This sequence comes from Sequoiadendron giganteum, assembly GCA_007115665.2. Classification (NCBI taxonomy): domain Eukaryota; kingdom Viridiplantae; phylum Streptophyta; class Pinopsida; order Cupressales; family Cupressaceae; genus Sequoiadendron; species Sequoiadendron giganteum. The sequence continues at coordinate 42,692,439 of VCHN02000014.1, read as the reverse complement.
AATATAAACTTCCTCCTCTAAATCTCCATTAAGAAAAGCAGATCTGACATCCATTTGATACACCTTAAACTTCTTGTGACTTGCATAGGATAAAAACATTCTAATTGCTTCAATCCTTGCAACTGGTGCGAATGTTTCCTCAAAATCTACTCCTTCAACTTGTGCATAGCCCTTGCATACTAACCTTGCTTTGTTCCTTGTGACTTGACCATCTTCATTTAATTTGTTTCTAAAAACCCATTTTGTGCCAATTACATTCTTATCTTTTGGTCTTGGGACAAGTTCCCAAGTTTCATTTTTCTCTATTTGATCCAATTCTTCATTCATTGCACCAATCCAACTTTTGTCTTTGCTTGCTTCTTCAAAAGTTTTGGGCTCAACTTGAGATAGGAATGCTGCATGACAATCTTCATTGTAATTCACCATTTTCCTTATAGATCTACATCTATCTTGAAGAATCAAATCTTCAGTATGGTTCTTTTGAACAAATTTGGAAGGTGTCTTTGGTGTCTTCATGGGAGTTTTTTGTGAAGTTTCTTCTTCCTTTGCCTCTTCCTCCTTTTCTTCCTCTTGGGAGTCCTCATCCTCTTTGTCTTCATTATTCATAGTTTGAACATGGTGATCACCTTTTTTAACTTCTTTGAATTGCTTTCCTTCATCAATTCTTACATTAGCACTTTCAATAATTTTGTGAGTTCTTTTGTTGTAGCATTTATATGCCTTACTCTTTGATGAATAGCCAAGAAAGATTCCCTCATTTGCTCTTGTGTCAAATTTGCTCAAATTTTCTTCGTCTCTTCTAATGTAGCAAGTGCTTCCAAAATTTTTGAAGTACTTGACAGTTGCTGGTCTACCTTTCCAAAGTTCATATGGTGTCTTCTCATTGTTCACTCTTATTTGTGCACGATTCAAGATGTAAACTGCTGTATGAATTGCTTCCTTCCAAAAGGAATCAGCTATCTTGGTTTCATTTAGCATTGCCCTTGCCATTTCTTGAACCGTCCTATTTTTTCTTTCTACAACCCCATTTTGTTGAGGGGTTCTTGCTGTAGAAAATTGCCTTTTAATTCCATGCTCTACGCAGAAATTTTCAAATTCTTTTGATGTGAATTCTCCTCCTCGATCTGATCTAAGACATTTTATCTTGATGTTTGCTTCATTTTCAACCAGCTCTTTAAAAGCTTTGAATTTATCAAAAGCTTCAGATTTTTCTTTCAAAAATGCAACCCAAGTCATTCTTGAGAAGTCATCAATCAGCAACATATAATATCTTTCTCCATTCATGCTCTTGGATTTGGTTGGCCCACAAAGATCTGTATGTATGAGTTCTAATGGCTTTGATGAAGTATGCTCCTTAGACTTAAAGCTTGATCTTGTTTGCTTTCCAAGTTGACACTCTCTACAAATGATATTAGAAGGTTTTGTTATCCTTGGCATATCTCCCACAGCATTTGATTTGCTAACTTTGACAATATTATCAAAGTTGAGATGGCCTAGCCTCTTGTGCCATAACCAACTTTCATCCTCTTGTACTAGGTTGCAACTTTCACAACTTATCTCCTTTAAGATATATAAATTATGTTTCCTTTCGGCTTGAGCAACCAGCTTTCCATCTTTCTTGATATCACATGTATTAGAAAGAAATGTGATACTATGTCCTTGATCACAAAGTTGACTAACACTTAGAAGGTTTTCTTTTAGGCCCTTAACATACAAAACATTTTCTGTTTTTGTTCTCCCATTATCTAGACTAAGTGTTCCTTTTCCTTTTATTTGTTTTCTTGTATTATCACCAAATCTTACTGTTCCTTCATCAGTAGGTTCAAGAGAGATGAATTTGCTCTTGTCACCTGTCATGTGCTTTGAGCACCCACTATCAATGTACCATCTATCTTTCTTACTTTCAGCATGTAAGGCGGTTTGAATGAACATTGATTTCTCCTTTTTCTTCCACACTTTGATAGGCACTTCTTTCCTTTTAATGGACTTATCTTCCTTTTTGTTTTGCTTTGGAGAATCATTAAAAACTGTCCTACAAGCTTGAGCTTGGTGCCCAAAGTTATTACAATTGTAGCATAAACTATTATAGTCCATTAATGGTGTGAAAGGATTATAATCTCTCCTAAGGTAGCTAGGAATATTTTTTACTTTATTTTTACAGTTTAAGGCTTTGTGGCCAAATTTGTTACATAGAAAACAATACCCATCGAATGTATATGATTGCCTAGTGTTTGATTTTCTTTTGGGATCAGCACTTATCCATTCTTCTTCAACTTGCTTTGAGAAGGTCTTGAAATCTTCTTTGGAGTTAGTGACCTTCTTGGATTGTTCTTCAAAACTACCTCCCATTTTGCTTTGAAGAACATCTTGAGCCTTCATTAGCTCAATCAACTTGCTGGATTCTTCATCAATCTTTGTGTGTTGAACCTTTGTTTTCTCCAGTTCCAATTTTAGCATTGTTATCTCTTGCTCCAGCTTGTTACATTTCATCTCCTTTGTATTGAGTTTGTATTTTAATTCTTCTTCATTTCTTTCAGCTTCCATGATTTGAGCTCTCAAATCTTCAATGGTTTTGCTTGAATTCTCCAAGTCTTTTGTTATCATTTTGACCTTCAATTTGTACTTGGTAGCTTTCTTCTTCAAATCTTCATTCTTCTTATAAGCATAGTGCAGTTCTTCTTCAAGCTCCACTTCTTCTTCTTCATTACATTCTTGATCAATCTTTTCTTCTTTATCAAAAACTTTATCCGCATTTAGTTCTTCACATTCAGCCATGAATAGAATTTCCTCTTCACCATTGCTAGAGCAATCTTCACTTTGTTCTTCGGAGGTGCTACTATCTTTCTTTGAATAGAAACTCCTCTTATGTTTTTGAAACTTCCATTTTGAGTTATTATTGAAATTCTTCTTTCCCTTTTTCTTGTTGCTGATTTCTTTTTCTTCTTCACTAGAGCTATTTTCATTTTGAGGACATTTTGAGGCATAATGTCCAACTTTTCCACAATTGAAGCACTTAAAAGGAAATTTTCCTTTGTATTTTCCTTTTTCTTTCTTAAGTTTACCCATGAAGTAAGCTTCTGCTTCATCATTTGATTTTTCATCCTTTTCTTCATGCTTGTTCCTCCCCTTTTTGGATGCTTTGAATGAGATTTCCTTTTGTGGTGATCTATCTTCAATCCTCATCTCATATGCAGCAAGGATTCCATGTAATTCATCTTTGGTTAGTTGATCCACGTTTGTTAATTCCTCCAGCACTGCAACCTTGGCTTCAAACTTTGTAGAAAGAGATCTTAGAATTTTGTCAATAATGAAGTCATCCTTGATCTCTTCACCAAGTCCCCTCATGATATTTACTGTTTCATCAACACGAAGGAAATATGAAGCAATATTTTCATCATCCTCCATTTTGAGAGTCTCCAACCTTCTTCTATGAGTTTGCAACTTTGCCTTTTTAACTTTTGCATCTCCTTCATAAATATTTTGAAGTTTGTCCCAAATTTCTTTTGCTGATTTGCATCTCATGACTTTTGTAAACTCAAAATCTGTTAGGCTGCAAAGAAGAGCATGCTTGGCCTTTGCATTGTTTTCACTTCTCTTTTTCCCTGCTTGATCCGTTGGAGGGGTAGCTGGAGGTGAATACCCATCAACAACAGATTGCCACACGTCAAACCAAAGTGCATTCAAGTATGCTTCCATCTTAATATTCCAAAAGGCATAATTAGTCCCATCAAAGATGGGTGCTTTCACAGTGTTGCTTGAATTCGCCATATGTGCTCTTAAGGATCTTTAAGCGGTTAGGCTTTCAAGAAGAACCTGGCTCTGATACCAATTGAAGAGCACAAAAGATTTACTGAGAGGGGGGGGTGAATCAGTAAATCAATCACAAAACTTTTTATTTCTTAATCTTTTTAAACTTGTTACAATCAACCTTTTGATTTGAATCAATTTCCCCAAGTTGACACAATTTATTGAAATAATAATTTTTCAAAGTAGGCTCCAGCCTACAAATTTACAACTAGATGATTTAGTAGATTGAATTCCACAAGGAACACCTAGACCTCTATAAAATTTAGTAGACACCTGCCTACAAGGAGCACCAACCCCTAATGCAAGGCACCAAACCTTGACTTGATGGAAGTGAGACTGCCTTCAATCTGATCTGCACAAGCCCAACTCTCCAATCTGCTCTATGTGATCCAAGATATCACCTTCAGCCCAGACAAGGAGGTAGGAATCTGACTGAACTGCAAGTCTTCAATTTCGCAACAACTCCGAAAAAATGATTTAAGAGTTGAATATGTATCATGTTCAAAGATTGCTACACTTGATGAAGAAACATGTCTTTCCCTTTTCATATCTTACTCACACCTCTTCATTCTGTATTTTTAAAGTTTTATTTTTAACATATATATATATTATTATTTTTTTTTATATATTCAGCTTCTTTGTTTATGATATTCATAAACAATAATATTATCTTTTGAATGTGTCTTTTCAATACAGACCCGTCTCTTTTAGAGAGTCGCACCATTTTATGAGATTACGTCTCTTCATAAAAAGACATACGTTCCTCCTCCTTTTTTTTTAATTTCAAAAGACACTTAATGAGACCACATCTCTTCATAGAAAGACCCGACTTGTATTTGTCTTTTCCCCTTTTTTTTTTTTTTTCAGAAGTTACGACTTTGGAGAAAGACCCGATCATGAAGTGATTCGTATTTTCTAACATACGTGCTTTATTGTAGAATTGCATTATATACAGCGATTATTTTAATGATGATTAGATTCACGATCATGATTCGTATTTTGAATAGTCTTCATTATGAATTGTAGTATCCAGTAGTTTTGACGACATCCATGAATATCCATGTCTCTGGGCGGATATGTTATTCAATGTTATCCTGGGCAGATATGTTATTCAGTGTTATCCTGGGCGAATATTCAATGTTTTCCTGGGCGGATATGTTATTCAGCTTCTGCATACGAGAAATAATATTCAATGTTATTTTGCGATTTCAATCCATCAATGACAATTATTTTAACATTTTTTGCGTTTAAAAAGTCAACACATGCTAGAAACAGTCCAAAATCATTCTGGAATCAGAATGTGAGCTTTGGAATTGCGAGGGTACGGACAACGGGAGGCAAAAACATTTTGGAGGGGACAAAACCGATTCTTGTGCGCATCCACAGGGTTTCCAGCTCCGATTCCGATTCCGGTACGATTCGTACCCGGAATCGCTGGGAAAAGGGAGCAATTCGGCTTCTTAGACATTCACTCGTTAATTTTCCAATCTTTATAGATAAAGTCTCAAGTTAGGAGAATTGACTCACAATTTAATAATGATGATTTTAACAAATTTATAAAACATCTGTATGCATGTGCTGTGATTTATTATTTCTTCGGTAGGGAGGCATTGTATAAATACTAAACATATGGTATTCAGGTAACTGTGGTTGTAAAGGTTGGATTTTGTAATCCTCTTAGGCTTTGGTAAATTTCATGGTATTGTACATTGTTTGTAGTTAACATTTTATCTGTTATTAATTTTCCATCATGCTTTGTTTCCAGTTTTACTGTTATCCTGCTGGCAGGTACTAACTACATTTTGTACCCTATACAACATTTCGACTTATGTTACATATTGATCTGCTAGAAGGAAAACTTCTTGACACTTGTTAATAAAGACTTTTGAAATTCCTGGTACATCCACATACAAAGTGGATGCATTGTCTTGGCTTAAAATAGATTTCTCTGCCTAGTCAATATCTGCTTAAGTGCTGGTGGATCTACAGTTGGGATTTATTAAATTCTGGAACTTTTAGCATGGGGTGGCTAAACTGCAACTATTATCGTAATTTCCTTTTTCTAACTGACCTGTAGCGGCTTTCTTCTACCTTATGGGCTTACTGGGTATTTTTATTTTGTGTGTTATTTTATGACTTTTGGGATTTCATTAACTCTGCATTTTATATTGTTTATGCATGAAATGGATATTAAATAGGACCTTCTTGTAGGGTGGACATTTTTCTGGGATATACAGAAAGGTTCAACTGAAGCCTCAAAAATGGGTAAAGGTCTTAAAAGAGAATGGTGAAGGTGAAGAAGAACGCCCAGTAGAAGCATTGATGGTACTGAAATATGGTGGTGTCCTTACACATGCAGGGAGAAAACAAGTAAGTTGATTGGCATTTTAGAAAACAAAAGTTGTATATTATATTATTTGATTTTATATGTTTTTTCACTGAGTGCCAATAAATTTTATAGCTATTTAGGGACAAAGAAGTTAAATTAATGCTCATGTTTTATACTCATTTCAAAATCATATGGAAGAACCAGAAAAATGGAAATCTCCATTTATTTATTAATATATTATTCTTGAACATGCACTCTTCTGTTGTCACTTCAGTAAATAACAAGTTTCTGTTTAATTTAGTTAAAGCGAATGTAGAAGACTTACAAATTCTATCCTTTCCAATATCATCTGAATGTCTAAGATGTTAGAGATTAGTAACTTTTATCATTTTAACTCTGTAGCTGCTACATTTCTTTGAGTCTGTATTTAAGTCTAGGAAACGAATAGTTGTTTGTAAGATGTTGGTTATGTTGGAGAATGCTTCTAGCGATAACCATGCAGAATGCTTTAGATCACATACCATGATTCTTCATCCTGATGATAGATCATGGTATGTGAGGCAAAATGTTGATGTAAAAACCTTATACATAGTTGTCACTAGAAGCATTCTCCCACAATTTTATGAATTGTGAAAATAATTTGTCTATATATTGGTTAGCTTGGGAGCATAGTTTTCCTACTCACCAAGCACTTGCCAGATTTTGTTTGCACCAAGTTTTATCAGCATAAACTCATGACTTGCCACTTTTGAGTTAGCCACAATTTTCTGCTGAGTTTCAGCTGACTACTTGGTGAGTCTGTGGGATATACTTGGCCTTTGTAAAAATCAGAGTTTGGATGCATAAAAAAAAGTGATTTCAACACTCAAAACATGTGCTCTTTCGCCTTTATAAGCTCTACATGCCCAATGGGAACGATTGCACCAGCATTTTAGTGTTCTTTTGAGAATTGGAGTGAAAATACACGGTTTTTTGCCTTCTTAAAAATTATGAAAATGACATGTGCCATGAAGGTTTGTGTGGTCTTGAGGGGCTTCATTCGGGCTTGGTGGCTACCCCCACCCGATGGAGGTGCTGATCCCAAAACCCCACTAGACTCATTTGATACATTTTGTAACTAGGTTTTGCGTCAAAATTTATGGATTTTTAAAAAATTAATTGTATTTTAAGTCGCTGAGTTTTGTTGAGTTGGAAAAGTTCTGGTCTACCCTGTCTGAGTATGCAAACTATGCTTGGGAGTATTGCAACCATGTCTTAATTTTTAGGAATGTAAATATTGGTAGCAATCCCATTTGAACTTAATGACAGCATTATTGTTAAAGGGGTAAGGCAATTGAATGAACAGCTGCATTTCAAATTTTTAGTAATTTTGGGATATCACTACCATTATTGAATGTCATGAACTATCTCATCTTCCACTTGTCTAGGGTACAGAAATAAGGAGAAATCCTTAATGTGATATAAATTTTTAGTCACCTCCTATATTTATTAAAACATGGAGTGGAGTATTATAATGTTTATTTTTATGCTTTTTTGGCAGGCTGAAGAGCTAGGGAGATATTTTCGAAACCATATGTATCCAGGTTGGGTCTAAATGTTATCAAAATCAACATCTTATCCCTATTCTATTTCTGGGCATTCTTGCATTCTCTGTTTTCTCTATTTCTGCAGATATTTTTTGAAAACTGGCACCAATTGTTTTCTCCAACTTCAGCCAATGTCAAGTTGTAATAAGCTAGAAGTATTCCGTCAGTGTAACCTAGCAAAGATCACAAGTTAAGCATGCTAAACATGCTTTACATCAGTGCATCTTTAACTGAGGTTAACTATAAAAAAAGTATCCCAGTCTCTATTGTTGATGTTTAAACTAATGAAATTAAAAAAAATAAAAATTCCTTCCATCATAACTTCTACAAATTGTCCAACTAATGTTTTCAAATCTGATCTTTGAATTAGTTTTGTTTATTAAATTATTTAATATCCCTTTCTTTACTGATTGTCACATGTTGCTTGAAAAAGACTTTCATTAAAGAATCAAGAATGAATTTTTAAAATTAACTTGGGGGTATATATTATTTCCTAACTGTCATTTGAAAGCCAATTTCAATATATTATGCTGTTTAAAAGGTGGGCTTACATGGGTGCCTCGTGAAATGTTGAGTGTAACAGGTAAAGCCTGGTAAACATATCAATATGCAAGAAATAACATTATATCTCAATGGTAATTTTTACAGGATTTAGTCTCTAGGTGATTTGGAACTTGAGTTCCATTGTCAGGTCATGAATAATACCAATATGTAATAAGATAACAACCTGAAAATAAACTTTTCTGGGCAGTCAATGATAAGGATATCAGAAAAGTTTTGAGAAAGTATAGTTCACTTATTTGAGGATAATATTTTCATTTAAAGATACTTTGAACTCTCACGTTTAGTCAAATTCTGAGATTTCATGTAGAGTGACTGACTTATGATTCACATATGACACTGCTACATAGAAAGATCTGTGAATCCAATATATTTTTAATAATGAATGATATGCTCTGAAAAATTCCTTTTTAAAGTTTGTATGATAATATAATATATTGCTTATATTTATTTACCATTTACCATACAGGTGAAGGCACAGGTTTGCTACGCCTGCATAGTACATATCGCCATGATTTAAAAATATATAGTTCAGATGAGGGCCGTGTACAGGTTGGTACTGGCAGAAAATATAATCAGTTCATTTTGGGTATTTGTGGATAAAAATGACTCTCTATTGTCTTCTTGCTTGCTCTTTAAATTTTATTTGCAATATTTTTATGTTGATAAATTAATATAGAAACCTAACTTCTTTTTAACTTGCAGATGTCCGCTGCTGCATTTGCAAAGGGTCTTTTAGATCTCGAAGGACAATTAACTCCGATTCTGGTAGTATCTACTTTAGATCAGTGATAAGAATTCCACTTCTACATTTGTGTCTACTTATGACATGGACATGTGTACGCAACATGACAACACATTGTTTTTGTTTTGACTCTACCAATTCATTTTTTGTGTCAAAGGTTTCACTTGTGAGTAAAGATTCATCTATGTTGGATGGCCTTGATAATGCTAGTACTGAAATGGATGAGGCCAAGGTGAGACATTTAACTCTATTGGCATGATATGAGATGTAAAACATCCAGGTTTGTTGATGACGTGAATTGTCTTTTGATTTTTGTCTGCCCGTTTTAATGTTTATGGTTTCAATTCAAGATCTGCATTTGAGAACTATATCATCATAAAATGCCTATGCTAAATGTTTTTTTGAGCTATGAAAACAATAGATGGAACACAATATGAAAGCCTTTTCAAGGCAGAGTTTTATGAGCTCAGACAGTGAAAAGATAAAAAAACAAATTCTTTTTTTTTTTATCACTCACATTTCTGTTGCTTCTGAGTTTTTATTGTGGGATTGCCATACATTACATGTGAGTAAAATGTTCATGGATTTCTATCCCTCACAAGATCTGTTCAGGAAATGAATTTTAGTAGGATCTTCTAAGGGTCCAAATAGATTGGATCTACATTCAGGATTATCTTTAGAAGGATATGGTAACATAGCACAAAACAAACTAGTATAACAAAAGCTCTGTGGTTTATGATAGCTTGATTAAAGTGATAAATCTAAACAAATGTCTGAATAAAAGATATTTAGGTACCAAGTCATAAAGCTTTTAGGATTTACGATTTTACCTTTGTTTCATAGGGATGCATCCCTGGCTCTGAAACCAGCGCCCCTGTCCCCAATGGTGTTTGATAGTTTCAGTCAACGATTGTTGTCTAATGCTTCCTGATGTGTAGTCTGGTGGTATCTGGTCTTTCATAGGTTTCTACACTCAAGAATATTGCATCATTGAAGCTTTACAGTAAACTTCTTTTTCTACATTGCTAATCATTTACAATTATTCTGCTCATACAAGCATCAATATGAGACCGATACAATCTATTGCAAGCACAACCATGAAACTTGTTTTAGCTCCTTTCGAGCAACCACACTAGAAAGCATCTCTACACTAGAAGGCAACTATGGAAGACCAAGAGTCACAACTTAGAATAACACATTAAATGTCCCTTTGGGATTCTTGGGATTTGAACATGGGTCTCCACAATGAGAACTCAATGTTTTAACCAGATAAGCTCAACCCCTTGGACTTTACAGGAAAGTTCTTAATCATAGGTATGTCAATTTGTTGTCCATGCTTTGTTTCATGCTTGGATGCAATTAGAGTCTTCATTCTTTTGTGCATTTCTCTTTTGAGTATTTTTTGTGAAGCATCTAGAGTTAAACTCTCTTTAACGATTTAGGTGATCCATAAAAGATCAGTAGCCTGCCCCTTTGGGTTTTTTCAAATAAAAACACTAAAAAGGAACTTTTCATGTGCTCATATTTGAGTTATAAATTTGGGATTAGGGAAGGGAAAAACACATTTAACTACACGAATATTGAGCTGATAGGAGATTTGCAAATATCAGAGTGCAGTTATGTCCCATAACTAAATATCCTAGCGTAGTTATCATGATGTCAATTCTCATCTCCCTTCATATGCTGGTTTGGAAGGTCTCCTGTCAATTCTATCCTTTTTTTGGATAAAGGGAAAATATATATTAACAAAAAAAGAGGTACAATTAACAAAAAACTGCAGATCATGCACATAGCATGGGTATGGGGATTACAAAGAGATTATAGAGAAAGGTTTATAAACACAGAGATACAAGCCTTAAAAAACTATATAGTTTGTAGCGTAGCATGACAACACTTCAAGATACAAATATAAGAGAATAACGACAAGAGACACAAAATTCAGATTTATCAAATTATATATAGAAGTATTTAATCACATTAGAAAGCAGAATTTAGCCAAAATTCCTGTTGATGTTGCATTGGCTTTTCCCAGGTAGGGCTTGGAGACCATTGATCCATAAGGATCTGGAAATATAAATTCTTTGTTAATATGAGGCTTCCAAGAAAAAAATAGCAGCAGAAAACACCTGGTTTTGTCACAGAATGAAACTACTAGTCCCTGCCAGAGCAGCTATCAGTTGCATCTACTCACTTTACTTGTTCTTTGGGGATTGATAACATATGGTTAGATGTGCAGTTGCTGCTACAAGTTGATTTTTCCTCTCTTAAGGTTTTCCATGATAAAAGCTTTGTTTTGTGTTTTAATTTTTCTTGTTTTTCTGCACTTATTTATCTAATTTTGCACAACATTCATTCCTCTAAGACTGTGAATTTGTTCAAGCAATTATGGCAGTAGCTAATTATTATGTTTTAATAACTTTTATAAGTTCAATTTGAAAAATTATGGATCAAACAATGTGGTCATTGGAGTTCTAAGGCCAGCCTATATTGCACTGATTCATGTTTCCTTTGTGGAAATTCGAATCCTGAAACTATGTGACACCTGTAGTGGCATTCAGGTTCTTAGTAGGGAGAGATAATTTTGTTGGCAAAGTTTTGCTTCATGCAATGATGTTGTAAAGTCTCCTCTCTTTGTGGTCATTCAGCACTGAGGAATTTTTAAATTGCTTTATGGCAATTGTGAATGTTTTGATAAACATGCCTGAGCATTGAGGTGCTATTTTCTTGCTTGGAAAAGCAATTGATGATGGCCTTCTAATTCTCCTTGATTGCTTTGAGGTTGCTGATAAGCAAGTTGGAAAGTTGCTGAGTGTTTTCATGTTGGCCAATTTCTTCTTCCCCAAGCCCTAAGAATACCAGCAAGGGAGTTGTTGATGTTTGCTAGTGCAACGTGGTTGGATGAATTCTCAGAGTTCGAGAGATTTGGAGGCTGCTTTCATTGCAAACTGTGGCGCATATAAGGATGCATGCTTCAGCATGAGTGTTTGGCTCTTCAGGGAGCAGAATGTGAGAGCCAAGATAGAGGTGGGTAAGTTAAAAGATTGGTGACATACTATTAACATTATGAGAAAGGCTGGGGGATGATGTTGGATCTTTGGTTATGAGATCAGGTTAGCTCCATAGTGGATTGTCATAGGAGTTGTAACCATAGAAATAAAACAGGACTGCACAAGATTAAAGGCAAAGGTGTAATTGGTTGTATCTTTAATGGGAATAGAATTAGGTGGATTTGTAGTTGCTTTAGTTCTGCCCTCAGCAGGAAGGCAAAGAGGGACTTCCTCACCTTTTGACTCTCCATTCAGAATGAATGTAACACCTCCATTTTTCTTAGTGATTTGATTCTCATTATGGGAATTTGTCATGCTTATAAAATTCCACATTTTTCTCTTATAAGTGAGAAGAGGCTTATGGTTGGTACTTAGGCATTTTTAAGTGTGCTGGCACCCCTACTAAATTTTGCTACAATCACATTGGTAGTCTTTGATTGCTCCATTCTTGTCATGTTATTAATATCAATTGAGTTCTCTAGTTGAGTTGCAAAGATGGCTAGACATAGCCTAGTTTTTTAACTAAGAAATCTTGCAGATTGTTCAAGGTTGCACTATGCTAGGTGAAAGACAAAGAAGTTCTTGACTAATCAAGGAACAAGTAGTGAGAAGAAAGAGAAGATAACAGCAAAGGCTTGGCCTAAAATTATCAAAGATCAACAAATAACTATGAAAATTTCTCTAGGACTACATTCAAGTGACACATTGACATAAGGTAAAGCAAGGACAAGTCTTAGTGTTGGCAGACAATTTGAATTGCAGTTCCATAGGGAAAGGGTGTGTCAAATGGAAAACCTCATCTAAAACTGCATCAAATGTCAAAAGCTAGTAAAGACAAGAGCAAGTTCCACCAATACAAAGGAGTTAAGTGAAGATAATGAGGTATGGCACAACTTTTCCTTAGCAATGCAAGTTTAAAACTCTGACAAAGGTGGTAGAGGTGTTGCAAAAGTGCACGAAGGAGGAAATGCATCGAAATTAAGTGAAAGTTGCACTTTATTAATGGCAATGCCAGTCTAAAATTCTAATCAAGGTGTTAAAGCTAGTAAGAAAACACGACCAAGCATATTATGTGGTTGTAAATCATGCAATTTAAGTGGTTGTGCCAAAATGGAAACTTTTAGTGGTAAGTGATGAAAAAAATTGCAACACTGGAGTGGCAATGTCATAGGAAAAGTACAACCAACATGTTAACTAAAAAGAAATTGTCTCACTTTTTAGGTGCCTATGCCAATAGAAAAGCATGACAAAGAGGTGGTGGGGGTGCTGTGAAATTGTGATAGGCATGTAGGTAAAAGAAAAAAAAGAAAAATCACACTATTTCAGAGCCATAGGCTAAATGTGTTAAAGGGGAATTGTTATACAAGTACAAAAAAGGTGATGAACATAGTCTAAAAACACAGCTCAAGTTAAAGCCAATTAAAACATCGAAATTTCACACTTTTTGAGTGGCACTACCACATGAAACTTACAAGAATGAGAAACAAGACAACTTATGTTACACAGAATCTGAGGTGGCAATGCCACATATAAACCTTGCCTTGCTTCTTCAATTGGCAACTTTAGATTCTCAATGGAAAGTCAAGTGTTTCAAAGCAAAAATTAGTGAATCATAGCCATACCTTAGCTTAGTGGGCCTAATTAAGGTGAAAACAGAGTTAAAGTGGAAAAAGGCCCTTTTGAGTGATTTATTTCCTCATTGTAAAGGATAGAGATAGGGTTGCTTTAAACTGAGGCCTATTGAGATTATTTTATTGTTTGATCCCTAAAAACTACCTTTGTTGAGCTTATAAATAAGTCCCTTAAGTACATAATTTGCAATGAGAGTTGATGCTAGACTTACACTACAAAAATTGTTGTTTGAGCTATGAATTAAAGTCTGTGTTTTGTTTAGTGAATGAATGTATGCAAGTTGATTGTAAGCCTAGGCTACAAAGACATATGTTGAGGTCATTGATCTTGTGTCTATGATTTTGAGAATGAAATTGAATTGAGTAATTGTGTTAAGCTTTGCATTGAAGTTATTGAATTCGCATATCTTGGGTCTAATTGTTAAACCAAACAAGAGTGGGGTTAGGAGTGGGGATACTCCTTGGGGTAGTAGGGCTTTGCCTTGGCCAAATCTTATAGTATTTAAATAATTATTAAAAGAAAAAAGATAGAAGAAAACATTAACTAGCCTAGTTCAACAATGGATTTATCCTCTCCTTCATTGTATAGCCTAGTTCAACATTAATTATGAGAGATATGAATCAAATAAATCCCTGAAGTTTGGTGAATGGTGATGGCCGTAAGGGTCTCATATATACCCTTACCCTAAGGATTGTATATGTATGGTTTTGTAAGGTAGTACTATTAATTTATTATATATAAATTATAATAAAGCCATACGATTTCCGCAATCCATAAATTAGCCTAAAATGTTTTTGGACTTGATTGTGTGATTTTGTTTTCCATCATCTTGGATCGCATTCCACGATTTTGTTCTTTTGCCTTCTACATCCTGACAATGGATCATGGAGTGTGATCCCAAACATTGATGCAAAAATAATAAGTTTACACAATTAAATCCAAAAACATTTCAGGCTATAATTTTCATGATTTTTCAATTTCACAATGGACAATGCATGAACCTTACACCTTTTGAATATGAAGATCTTGACGTGGGCAAGGTGAGAGCATATGGTGAAAGCGGTTAGATTGATTATTTTAGAAAACTTCATGTTGGCTACAAGCCGCACAACTCAATATAGCAACTGATTCAAAAATTTGGAAGTAATCAGCAGTGTTCCACGGGGACGCGTCCCCCCGGAAAAACCACCCGTTTTTGAGACGGGGAGACACCTAGGAAACATCCCCCCCGCCGTCCTCCTGTCGTCCCCTCGAAGTCTCCTCTTGGAGGGAGATGTTTCCTAGACGTTTCTACATGGGAGACTCCAGGGAAACTTTTGGGAGACTTCCAGACGTCTCCTCCACCCAAGGAAACTCTAGGGAAATTTCTGGGAGACTCCAGGGAAACTTCTGGGAGATTTCCAAAGGCATCAGGCCATTAGCCTAGAGCCATTTACTATTTTGTACTCTGTTTTTGAAGTTTGAAGTTTGAACATTGATGATACAGTGATACTTGATTGTAATTATGATTCATGAATCATGATTATGAAACTCAAATTATGAAACATCTAGTTCTTCTTGTATTTTCCAATGTCTATATTTTCATTTTGATTTTCACTGTTCAGTGGTTCACTAGTTCAATGAAATGATATATCATTGCAATGTGTTATTGTGTTTAAACTTTTAAGTTTTAAGTTTTGTTTTTATGTGTTAACTTTACTTATTCCTTAGGCTTCTACAGTTATATAATTATATTGTTATACATCTTTTTATAACTAATTTTTCAAGTACTATATGTATTTCAGCGCTGTCCTCCCACCGCCCCCTCGCTGCCGTCCCCCTGTCGTCTCTCTGCCATCCCCAAACTTAGTGTTAATGAACAGGTTTGCAATCTTTTAAGTGTCGATCCTCACAGGTGAACATTTTTCGATTTCTATATTTCCCGAATGAGGAAGGAGACAATATAAGTATTAATGTGGGAGACGCGTCCCTTGAGCGGATGTGTCTACACAAAGTGGAGACACGTTGGCTCAAGGGACGTGTCTCTTTATTTAACCTTTGTTACTTGTTTAATCAGCGATCAATAAACCTTTATCTTGACCGATGCTATTTATCAACACTCCCTCTTAGCTAGGGAAGATAAACTCCAAACAAGTATAAAGAGATCTCACCTAACTCGTGATATCAGAAGATATAGTATGCTTCAGAAAGTGTCAAGTCACATGACATTCTTCATAACACATCTTCATTATTCAACACTCCCTCTTAGCTAGGAAAATAACTTCCACCAAGTAAAAAGTGATATCACCTACCTCATGATATCAGAAGATATGGTATGCTTTTGAAAGTGTCAAGTCACATGACATTCTTCATAACACATCTTCATTATGGTATGTCCACTGACATCAAGTCACATGATGTCTACCATAATTCATGGCATATCCACGGATATAAATATCCACCATGATTATCTCTTAAGGATCACAATGATCTTCAGATGATATCAAGTCCCATGATATCCATCAAAGTGTCCAAGAGATACTATCATGACATGTCCACAGATATCAAGTCACATGATATCTATCATGATAGTTTATCATTGTAGAGTCGTCACTTTACAATGTCAAATACAAGTGTTCATTATTAGAAAGATCGTCACCTTTCAATAATGTACACAGGGGGAGTAGGCCCATAAGGTCGTGGAGTCACACACATGACAAAAGAGTTTACACATTAAACATCTTTATATATTAGTACAACTTATAAATAATTTGAATTTCAAACATAATATCAAATTACATACCAAGTTTTTTCTCGAAGAGTTCAACCTTAACTCTGGAGAGAGGTTGTTGAGTATGTCTGCTGTTTGATCATTTGAACTAATATACTCCAACTGGATTACATTCCTTTTCATCGGTTACACACCTAGCCCAATCTGAATCAGAGTATCCAGGTTGATCTAGTTGGTCTTTTCTGTAAACAAGACCATATCCAATAGTGCCTTGAAGATATCTCAATGTATGTTTTACAGCCATAAGGTGAATTTCCTTTGGCTCGCACCTGAACTGGCTTAGAGCATTCACAAGGACCTTCCTTTTGCTGTAGGAGTGCTCTATCAATTGAGCTACTGGCCCCTTGTGGCCAGCCCATCGTCAGTCCAGGTGTGGTTTATCCAACACCCCCCTTTAAGCCACATTGCGGGTGCTAGGGGCTCTTCTGACGTTAGATCCTTCTTTCCTTGAGCAATGAGATGATCTTTTCCTGTTATCAATAGATCATCAACATATAAAGTAATTATTAACATCTCTCATTTCATTACATTAAATTAAAGATTTTGGTCTGCATCATTCTTGGAGAATCCTAGTCCCAAGAGGTAGCTGTCAATTCTTTTATACCAGACCCTGGGAGCCTGTGTAAGTCCATATAGGGCTTTCTTCAGTCTGCATATTTGTCATGGAGTCTCTCAACGTGATGTCGTCATGGAGTCTCTTAACATGACGCCTCATCTCAGTCTCAGAGATGAACAAGGGCTTTCATGTCATATCTCTTTATCTTAGAGAATTATGTATCACAATAAGTGATGATGTGACTCCCTCTGAAGCTGTAAGTACTTGCATCAGCCTCCTGACCTCCTCGTCAAAAATCGACTGAAATACTTGCTTTTAGAGAAATGGTTTCCAATTCACACCTTTGAAGAGATTCAGGGCTGTTCTATTCAACCTCTTCCTAGATTACTCTATTATGAATAGGTTTGTGGAGCTACCAATGTTAAATCAAAGTTGATTGACTAGAGCAATTCTGATTTCAACTATTGAAGAGGTACTTCAAGGATTTAGCATCAACACTGCAACCCTTTACTGAATCAAAGAACTCCCTCTGAAGGTTAATGCTTCCTTTTCGAAGAGATGTCTTCAGCCATTCACTCAGTCTCATAGCTGCAAGCAGTGCCTCCATCTTTCAACCTATGGAATGCATCAAGCTTTTCTTGAAAGCAATCTCTTATGCTTCTTGATTAGTCCTAAAATCATTTAACAAGAGATTACTAATAGTTCATGGAACTCAACTATCTAGAACAGAAGTACCATTGCTAGAAGCATACATGATTGACTATCTCAATTTTATATCATGAATTAATAACTACATAGCAAATTCATGAATACTATTCGACTATGCAATACTTATCTCATTGAAATCAGGATCTCCTTAAATGCTGCACTTAAACGCTTTTCAGGTCTACACTTATCTTTCCTGAGATCTGCTCATACAATATGAGCCAAGTCCCCGACTATGGCAAATGTGAGTTGACTTTGTAATCGCGTAAATACTATCACTTCCCTTTGATCAATATTATATTCAACTCCCCAATTAGACACCTATATCTCCCATAAGCTCCTTCATGGAATTAAATATTAAACTCAACTCATTACTGCAGGCATGCAAATATGACATGAATCTTCTCTGAAGAATAATGGCACTTCCAAAAGACTCCGCGATAGAGTCTTCGACTTGTCATTTACGTGACACGGTGGCTCAATTTTTATTTTTATTTTTATAAAACTTCCCGACTCCTTCATATTTGGCCCGATAATCAACTGGCAGATAATAATATTTCGATCTTTATTATCCCATGGCTTGAATTGGTAACGACAACTTGATCATTGTCCGCTTCCATCGTTCATTCTTCCAAGTCACAAATGGCAAGCTCGCAAGACTTCTTAATGTTTATCCGACTCTTAAAAAATAATAATACCCAGGCTAAGGAATTAGACTCTGTTCCTGGCTGTAGAATTGAGCGCCCATCAATTCTTCCTCTTAATAGCTCCCGATAAAGCTTATTTAGATTCCAATTCCTTCATGACTCGAATTAAATTGAGTTACTTTCCTTTACAAATATCAGCTCTTTGCAAGCAAATACGACAACCCAAATAATTCATGCCATTAATATATTACTTTCTCTGAGCGGTGCTGCAGAGAGATGTCTTCAAAATTACAAGTTAGGCGTAATAAGATCACCTGATATTTGACTTGCAATTCCTGTAGCCAAGGTGTAAGAAAAGATTTGGTTAAGTTTTGATTGAAGTTTCAGATTAAGAAAACGTAGCTTCAAATCCATTATCGGTATCCTCACACTAATTCATCCCAGTCAAGAAGAGGAGCCAAACAACAATGGCTTCAAGGATAGTCACGACTCCAACAATAACGGTGACGTGCTCCTTCCAATGCCCATGTATTATGGAATCATGAATTCAGAATTCGACCCTTCTATTAACAGATGCCTTCACATAGAGCCAGAACAATGGAACCGATGTCTTCCTAGTCGTTTCTATATCGATGAGAGACTGAGTAGAAACCGAATCAGGATTCAATATACTTGCAGGGGTGTGTTGACGTGTTTTTTATGACGACATCAACACAGAATAAAAATGCCCAACGGTCATTCTACTCTCTCTTGATCAAAGTATTCCGCATGCTAAGATTGCGTGAAAGTTCATGCGTTCAACTCCAAGGTTCCTTTAACGCGAATAGACTCAGTTGGCTGATGTGTATATGTTGGGTATCCAAGGGGACTTACGTAGTTGTTCGATTTTGTGAAGCAATTAGGATATGAATGATTTGACAGTATGGCTCTGACTCCTAAATTAACCAGGAAATACTGAATTAAAAAGGGATAGGGATAGGGATTCTACAAATCTACTTCTAAAGGGTGGAGGACAAGGATCGACTTAAACAATCTTCAAACCAAACTTTGGTTTGTCTCCTTTCGGACAACTCTGACAAAGTTGGTGCAATCTTCAAAGGATGAGAAAGGTGTTCAAACTATGACACAACATGTTCATACCATCACTACGATGCATACAGACATATGAGCCACAATTGAAGTTAAGTGCCAATACTCCAGTTGACCACGCAAGGCGAACTTACCATCAGTAAGCCCGCTAGTGGTATGGATGAAAGAAGATATGCTCAAATCACAACGCCACACTCCACAATTAACAACTACTTGCATAAACAAAGTCTACTCTACTCTATCCACTTGAATTGGAAAGACGAACAAGCCTTGCTAGCTACTCACAATAGAAGATAGAACCACCAAACAATGATAAATCTTTATATTATGAGAGTGTTCACAACAACTTCTTACAAAGTCCTCAATGGGAAAACTTCCTTTCCTCCTCAATCTAAGCTAACTTCTAAGCTAAATGCTATATGCCTTCTACTCTCGCTCTGATTCAATTCTTGATCTAATGTCTAATAGATTACAAATGAGGGGGGATGCCCCTTTTATAGCTAGCCCATTTCAATGGACGGTTCAGATTGAATTACAATGAAGGGCTCAGATCGAGCCACCTATGCCCTGATTAGGGTTTCTGCCCTAAAAACCGCCACAGAGAGGAGTGGGCAATGAATGCACAGAATATTCTCCACTCCCCTGCAGGAATCATAATGAGCAATTAATGCCCACCACCATCATCAAGAAGATCCTCATCCATGAGAGCGTTCCCATTGGCCTGTTCTTGGACCGCAAACTCGATCAATCGGGCCAATACCGCTTCAACTTTCTGGGTAGAAATCGGTGGAATGTGGTTGAGCTGGAACTCCAAGACTGCTACCGTCTGACCGTGTCGGATGTAAGACTTCTTCCATGCCGCTAAGGCGTCCTGGGTATGCTGAATAATACTAGAGAAAGTGGAGACATTCTCAAAGTCATCCAGGACAAGCGACCTCGCAGCTGAGAAGAATGGAGCTAGTTTATCTTTCAAGCCATCAACCGTTATTTCCTCTGGGGCCAACTTTCTAGCAAATATGGCTTCTAATGTATTAAGGACTCCTTCCAAGATGTTACCCATTGCTTTCCTCACTCTGGCTGAATCTGACCTTGCTGCATCGTGAAATCCACGGCCTGTGACCACCGAGGAGTACCAACTGGTGAAATCATACCTGTCACCATCCTGAATCACACCTCCATCCACCAAAGTTTGTGGAGGTATATGCATCAAAACCCCCAAACGAAGTACAGTCTTCGTCTGATAGATGCGGGTATCGCCCCAGGCCTGATCCACCATGTCAATCCGTGCCAAAATACTTGAGGCCTGCCGATAAGCATTGGTGAGGTCCTCCATGAATTTCCTTGTCTCAGTGCGAACATGGCTAACGCACTTGTCCGCTTCCGTTTCCATCTTCTTTAAATCCTCTAAGCCGACAACTGACTCCCTCGGAAGCTCCGGTGGACGTTCTACTGTTGGGTTTGCCGGTTCACCTGGATGTGCTAGACTCTGCACATATCCTATCAAGGTTTTGTGCTCCTTCTTCAATTTTTTATACTTCCCCTCCGTGCGGAGCAACTGATCCTTCAGCGCCTGATAGGAGTTATCGAACTCCTCGACAATTTGGGCTCTCGTAGGACGACCCAACTCCACGGTGGTGATCACATAGTTCTTGGGCCTCTCCTCGGCTCGATCATACTCCTCCCTTGGAACAGCCACCTGAAGCGTGCGAGAGCCTGACTCATCAGTCGAGATCTTTGAAAACTTCCTGGCCCTTTTCTTTTCTGGTGGCGCACTGATCCTCCTAAGGAACTCCTCCATCTCGAGGGATGGATCCGTATCATCCTCGGGTTCTCTTCTCATTCTGTCTGAAAGCCAATCCGGCACCGTCTGCTGCGGATTGCAATTGACGAGGGGCTGTTCTTCTGTTTCCTCCACCTCGTGTACCTCTTCTCTTCTTGCACTGCTCTGCTCGGGCTCATCATCTTCCACGAGCTGCGTATCTCCGGACCCTTGGGTCCCCTGTTCTGTGTTTTCCTCTTCCTCCAATGTCATGTCCAACATCTGTTGGAAACGAGTGTCAGCCACTGTTTCATCTTCTTCTTCTTGTTGGCCAGCCCTGGATACACTAACGCTTATACTATCTGATTCTCGGATGTTGGGTTGATCCACCTCCTCAAGCTCCCGCTCTTCACCCAATCCTGCCCTCATGGATTTTGTACTGATCAGGTGCACAGCCTATTGGCTCCTTGTATGTAATTCCTCGATACTTGGTCATTCTTGCCAGCATATATATCACATACGAGCTCATGTAAAAGGTTTTCGTCCCCCTCAGGCTCCTGAACTGCTCATCTATGTTATCACTGATCATTCTTGCCCAGTCAACACATTCCTTTCCCTCCAATATGATCTCGATGAAGTAGAACATCCATGGCTCGAAGAAGTAGGCTTGTGCACTCCCATTTATTCGGCTCAGCATCATCATCAAGTCGCAGTATTCCTGTTTTACATCTTCGGCAATTATCTGCTTTGGGAGTCTAGTGCGAGGTGGCTTTGGCTTTTGCATCCAAACTCTGTTGATGACCGCAGCAACCCTCTCGAAGGAGGTGGAGTACATTTTATCCGCCCTCTCCTTTGATCTGTACAGCATCTTTTCGGCAGTAGGAATCCCAAATGCCTCTCCGATGGCATCTGGCGTGAAGTTGGCAAGCAATTTGCCATCCGGCGAGACAATGGTTCTATGCTCCGGCTTGTAGTGGTTTGCACACTCCATAATTAGCTCCGGGCACTGAATTGCTGGTGGAAAACCAGAAGCTGCATAGATACCACTCTTCATGATGTTATGTGCCGTGACTGATGGTTGATGGCCTCCCAGTCCGTACATCCTAGACTTGAGTGCTTTTAGATTAAATGACCCGAGGTTGGTGTCACTTAACCCTGCCAGCTTGGAGACAATTGCCGACTTTGGAAGAAATGACTTGGCGAGCCTTTTAATCATTGCCTGCCGGGATGAGCTAGCCTTGGCCGTTTCAGTGTTTGCAGCTCTGCCTGCGGCTCTGCTTGTTCCAGCAACATCCTTTGCTCCAGCCATCTGCAAAATAGAATAACAATAAGTTAGCTTGCAGATTTATAATAAAATAAATAGCCTTCGAGGCGACTGCGGACGTGGAGTTAGCTTCTGGAAATAAAATCCTTCAGCATAATTATCTAACTCCAAACCTCGTACTGTGTAAAAAATTTCGAGCTTATAAAGGAGCTTTTAACGACTGCACTTCTGACTGGCGAAGAAAATCACAGCCAACTACTAACTTTCAGCAATGTGGTTATTTCCTCAGCACAAAATAAACTTCTGCAACTCAATGCTCTGCAGCAATTTCAAAAGATAAATCTTCCAGCAACTCCGGAAATCCGCAACAACTTCAACCTTCAACTTCGAGATTGCAGCAACACACTCTCAGCTTTTCGAAAGAAAGAGTCTTGGCAGATAAAAATTCTCCAGCACTTCACCCTTTCAGCAACTCAACACTTTGAAATAAAATAAACTCTCAAAGAATTTCTCTCCTCAACAACTTCGAAAATATTTCAATCTCTCAAGAACTTCTTCAGCAACTTCAACAAATGTGAGGAGGAATGAGAGAAGAGACTGTTTAAATAATTCTTCTCGAAGAATCCTGCCAAGTAAGGCTGGGGCTATTTTTAGCACCCTCATCAATTTTCCACTCTCTTCGTTCGGAATCTTCTAATTCAAGCGCAGTAGTGGGCTAGTTGTCAGCCAGTCATTATGGCAGTTGCCATTAATAATGATTCCTTCCTTGTAAAAATTTGAATTTTTCCTCTTGGTCTGCCAGTCAACTCTTGGTGATTTAAACAACTTGCGAGAAAAAAAAAATCACTTGATTCGGTTTGAAAATTTCATTTAAGAATTCTCGCATAGTTTAATTAAATTCAACTCGAAAAATTCATGGGAGTTTTAAATTCACTTCCAACCTGTTAAAATGTCTGTCATTTAAGTCTTTAATTTCATGAAATTTGCCTTAGACATTTTAAACTTTTTCTTTAAAATATTCAACTCCGAGCGATTTAAAATCACTTGCTTGCTCGAAATAACCCATCCTCTGAGACTTTACTTCCGTTAGGAAAATAATCTAGGCAAAACGAATCCCTTCTGAAAATATTAAAATTTCCCTTAGGAAATTAATTTTTTTCAACTCTGTCAACCCATGGGTGCGTTTTAAAGAGGTTCATTTAATTTTCCGCCTGACATGGAAAAAATATTCATGAATGTTAATTAATTCTCCCCCTTGAAAATAAAATTTCATCACTTTGCCCACTTCATTTAAATCCCTTTGGAAAATTATCTTCAATTCACATCAAGGGCGTATTTTCTCTGGTGAAATATTTATTTCACTTAGAAAAAAATAAAATTAATTCTTGACATTTTCTAACTCTGGCGTACTTGACCTCTTGGTATTATTTTTTTTATACACCCCTCGCCCACATACTTAGAAATAAATTTAAATCCTCACTCCTTGGGCATATTTCTTTCTCATTCAATTTTAAATTTCCATGCCTTAGAAATTTTCAAGGCTCTATCACTTCAACTTGGGTGCATTCTATAGGTGAAACTTTGATTTTTAAATGCCTTAGGCGTTTTCAGCCTTCCAATTACCTTGGGCGCATTCACTACTTCAAGCTCTCATTTTGCCTTAGCAAATTTTCAAAGGCTTTATTCATCTTCTTGACTTGGGCGCATTTACTTGTTGGAGATGCGCGCATTTCTCATGTGCTGGTTTAACTTCGTTGCCTTAGAAATTCCTGAAAACAAACTTTTCTCAATGGCGCAAATGGACTTAGGAAATTTTGCTTGCTTGATCCAGGCTTGGGCACATTTGACATATGCTACTCACACTTCATGCCTTAGACGTTTTAAGTCTCCAACAACCTTGGGCGCAAATAGCTTGGGAAGCTTTTGTTTTCATCATGGGCGCATTTCTATGTTAGAGCTTCAAGTTTCAACACTTGGAAACTTTTCCTCACCTTCACTTCCCTCCAGGGCGCATTTTAGGTGGCAAGCTTTCATTTTAAATGCCTTAGGCGTTTTCAGCCTTCCAATTACCTTGGGCGCAAATAGCTCCTTCTACTTTCATCCTTAGTGCCTTAGACGTTTTACCTTTTACACTTGAGGTGGGCGCATTTTGGAGGGTCTACTTTTGTTCCATGCCTTAGTTTATTTTTCACTTTTTCTCCTTCTTGAGGGCGCATTTCATAGGGTGAACTTTCATTTTGAACTTAGGCATTTTTCAATCCCCTTAGCTAATGGGCGCATTTCTCATGGTGGGCTTCAAGATGAGGGCGCAAATGGGGGTGGCTACTTTTGTTTTGTGACTTAGACAATTCCAAGTTTCTCATCCCTCCTTGACTTAGCTTGGGCGCATTTGCTAGGGTGAGCTTTTGCTTTCTCACACTTAGGTGTTTTTAACTTCATTACCTCCATGGGCGCAAATGAGGGGTGGTGCTTTTATTTTTGCCTTAGACAATTTTTCACTAGGCAACATCCTCCTTGGGCGCAAATGGGGGGGTGAGCTTCCATTTGAGGGCGCAAATACATAGGCAAGCTTTCATTTTTTACCATGGGCGCATATTGGGTGTCATGCTTTTGTTTCAATGCCTTAGCCGCTTTTTCACTAGGCAACATCCTCCTTGGGCGCATTTTGATGGAGGAGCTTCAAGATGAGGGCGCATTTTAGCCTTCTAGCTTTGATTTCCATGCCTTAGCCGCTTTTCACTAGGCAACATCCTCCTTGGGCGCATTTCCACATGCCTAGTTTCATTTTGTGTCTTAGAACTTTTCCCAGCATTTTCAATATCCTTTCAAGGTGAGGGCGCAAATGAGGTAGGCTACTTTTATTTTAGTGCCTTAGGCGTTTTTCACATGTAAGCTTTGACTTGAGGGCGCATTTCATGGGGGGAGCTTTCGTTTTTGACTTAGAAATTTTTTTTGAAGTGTCTTCAACAACTTGAGGGCGCATTTAGACACATGAGCTTTCATTTGAACACTTAGAAACTTTTTCATACATCTGCCTGCCTTCATCTTCACTGTCTATTTTGGGTAAGTCAGGCTATTTTTAGAAAGTCCTTTGATTTTCGACCCATATAGCTTCGTTTTGCCTGAAAATTTCACCATACGACCCTCTTTGCCTTGTGAACCTGTTTTGCCAGTCCTCTGCCCTGACCTGCTATTTATAGCCACCTGCTATTTATAGTAAGTTCTTGACTTTCTGACTTCAGTAGCTCCGTTTTGCCTGAAAATTTCACCATACGACCCTCTTTGCCTTGTGAACCTGTTTTGCCAGTCCTCTGCCCTGACCTGCTATTTATAGCCACCTGCTATTTATAGTAAGTTCTTGACTTTCTGACTTCAGTAGCTCCGTTTTGCCTAAAAATTTCACCATATGATCCTGATAACGTGAGTGTCGTTCTGATGCCAACCTCGGGTGCAGACCTGCTATTTATAGCCATGCCTTGACTTACTAAAAATAGTAAGTTCTCCGATTTCGCTCAAATTTTGCCAGTAGGTACCTTGAAGTGTGCTAATGTTGGTGAGGTGCTTCGTTTTGACAATTTCTGGATTTCACCCCCTATAAAAGTGGAAACCCTAATTTGACCTGCATGTATCTCGAATGGTCTCCGTTTGACTTCGTTCCTTCCGTATGTCGTTCTGCTTGCTGAACTGGAGTGTTAGGCGGCTGCCAGAGTGTACCTGCTAAAAATAGAAACTGCCTGAAAAGTGACTCATCCACTGCCGGATGATTTTGCATGTCATATTGCTTGTGGGATCTCAAGAAACCCAAAAAAACCCAGAAAACTGGTTTGCATGCATGTACTGGCTAAAAATAGTAAGTCCTCGAAACTTGATCTTCTCCGCTTGCATGTCACATTGTTGCAAAGCTCTCAAAAAACCCATAAAGAAAAACCCGACATGCGTTGAAAAACACTGCATGCAAACCCTAAAAATAGCCTCTGAAGGCTAAACTTTGAAAGTGATCGTCTTGGTTTGCATGTTACACCACTGCGAAGGTTTCGAGAAACCCAGAAGTAATCTCCGGACATGCAATGAAGAATCTTATGTTTGACCCCTGAAAATGGCTCCCGAAGCCCGAGCTGCTAAAAATAGCAAATTGTCCGATCTGGCTCAAAATTTACGTGCAAACAACTTGATGTTACCTGAATATGGTGGGACTAACAGAATTCCAAAATTTCGACAAAATAGCCCCAAATTGAATACTTACTATAAATAGCAAGTTGCCGGAATACAGTGAAAATTTAATGGGACCCTGTCGGAAGCTTTGTGATTGCTGTACTAAGCGTGGATTTCAATTTTATAACTTAGTTTGACCTTAAATAAGCCTGAAGGATGAAAACCCTAATTTCACAGACTTGAACAATATTTCCACCTGGGTCAAATGATAGGACATCCCCAGAAGGACCAAAGATAGAGAGAGAGACGCACTAACCAAAGCCAAAAGACCAAAATGGAGCAAAAATTAGGGGGTCCCCATCTGTATGGGGTGATGTGTGAAAAAGGTCACAACAGGGTGCATAGGTGAAGAAGTGATCAAAGGGCGATCAGGCCGAGCCCTTGGCTCTGGCCGCCACCATACATCTGATACTTAGAGTCCGATCTGAAGGACATCGCTTATGGTTCCAACAACATCCATTGACATGAGCAAGGCTTAGAGTCAGGACGCGGGCCACATCTAGGTCCTCACATGCCATTCCAGTGACATCTTCATATCGACAAGAGTTAGCGGATTGGGCAGTTCATCCAAACACGAAGGCTCACAGTTGAAAGCATCAGGTTCCTTAATCGCCATCACATCACCACATACTTTGGATCAATGACGGATCGGGTCGGTGTTCAATTACTTCTTATTGGTATTATCTCATAATGCTCCTCGTGGTAATTGCGCACAACACATACGACTTCTATTTGTATATTAGAAGGCGATCAATTCCTCCCGATTCCCTTATATATTTCGACTCCTCAGCAAAGAGCTTATGTCTTCTTTTTGGCGATACAAAGAATAAACATTACTGAACATGACACCTCATTCCTCCGTAAACAACTATCAACGACTTCTTAAACCTGGGCTCTGCTACCATGTTAATGAACAGGTTTGTAATCTTTTAAGTGTCGATCCTCACAGGTGAACATTTTTCGATTTCTATATTTCCCGAATGAGGAAGGAGACAATATAAGTATTAATGTGGGAGACACGTCCCTTGAGCGGTTGTGTCTCTTTATTTAACCTTTGTTACTTGTTTAATCAGCGATCAATAAACCTTTATCTTGACCGATGCTATTTATCAACACTTAGACCCTCGTCTCCCATCTCGGAAACGCGTCTGCTGCTGCCCCCCCCGTCCCTGTACCCGTCCTCGAAACTCTGTGGAACACTAAAGTAATGTAATACTTTCAGGCACAAACCTTCTTGTATAAATACAAATATTGAATTTGGCGGAGAACCACACAAATTAACATTAGAAATAAGAATGTCTGAAATGAAAGTGGTTCATTTAATGTCGTGGCACCATAGACATCCAAACTTACAATTCCAAAATAACATGCAATTCTTATATCCTTTCTAGTGGTGTGTTGTACCCAAATCAATATTTTTGCTTTATTAAGGCATTTTGCTTAAAATGGTCTAAACCTTGTAAAAATGGGGTCAAAACTCAGTTTTTGGGCAAATCAAGTATGGGTTTTTGGTCAGTGTGATGCTAGGAAAGATATTGGCAAAATTTGAAAATTTTGAAAATTAGGTTTTTGAACTCTTTTTAGGTCAAAACCCTAAAAAATAGGAACTTGTCAGAATTGGCTGAAATAAATTTTCATTGGCTTATTTCACATCATGATCACAGTGGTGAAGTCAATTTCAATTAAAAGTCAGTTTAAGCTTGGTGGGTAGTTTTCAGATTTTCAAGAGAAAAGTTAGGACCTCCGAGGTTGTCAATGGCAGTTGGCCAATACCAGGTATCAAAATCTAAGCCTGGAACTCGGAGCAGAACATTCTATGACGAAAGATGCTGAAAAATATGCTTCTTGACGGAGGGGATTTCGAGATTGATGAAAAGTGCAAAAATATTCTAAGTCTAGAAAACTTTTCACTATGTAACATGGGAGATGCTTGCGCAATCAATGTGCAAATCAACTTTACGCGCCCGTATAGGTGAAAATAGTGAGATGCAGTCATGTACACATGTCAGCAGTGGTAACATCTCTACATGGTCAACCTCAGTAGCTGGTGTTGTGTTCGCAAAGCACGAAATGATGAAAAACATGAAGTTCAGAGAAAACCTGCGCCCTTGTAGCCCCGGGGCATCCTTCCATTTGAAGGTCAAGATTTAGCTGCTTTGGGTTGGGAATACATTCATTCTTTTTTGGTTTTCAATCAGCTTCCCGATTAGTTATGGAGCGAGTTCATCTGAATTGCAGAACTTTGTTGAACAAAGACAAAACGAGGAGTACACACATCAAACGATGGCCAAGGAAAGGAAATCTACGCCCCTCTAGCCCAGGGGCACCCTTCTTTTTGAAGGCCTAGATCTGAATGCATGTGCTTGCTGATAGTTTCAGTCTCTTCAGGATCAGCCTGGCTTTCCAATGAACTATCAAGTAGAGACGTACCTAGTGTAGAACTCCGACAATTGATGTTAGAAGTAGAGACTACAAGCAAAATGCATGTCACAAGAAATTGCCAATTCATGGTTTGAGCGCCCCTGAGCATATGGCCCTCCAGAAAAATGAGTTTGTAGTTAAGGTCGTCCTGAGATCTTTTCTAGTTCAGTTCAGCTTCGCAATGCACCAGTTCGCAAGACGGTCTGACATTCCAAGTGATCGTGATAGGGGTTCTACTGGGCACGTGAAACAGACAATGGTGAAACGTAGCTACACATAGCTGCACATCTGTAGGCTAAGGGCGCCTAGCCTTTAGGCCTGCCAGATGGGGTTATTTGCATTCGCAGTCTTCACGAGACTTGTGCGCAATTACTCTAGCTATCCAACGAGTCCAGCCGTCAGCCTCCGGGATTTGGCGAATGCTCGTATGTGCGAGGTCAAGTTGGTGATGCTGAAAAGTGAAAGTGACTGGAGACAACCAAAAAATGAGTATGGCAAGTACTAATTTCCTTGAAAAAGGCGCCGTTCTCTTTGAGGCCTTAGAAGTAGTTTTCTGGCTTTGTTGTCTCCAAAGACATCTCTTGTAAGTTGATCCAACCATGCAGAGAGACAGACGGTGCGCGAATCGGAGCACTCCAGCTCTCGGTGTCAGGGGTCAAAGTATGGTGTTAAGATGAAAGTCACACTTTTGTCAAAAGGGTATTTGCTCCTTCATAGGCCAAGGGCGCCCATCTTTTTGGGGTTCCTGATGCAGTTTTCAGATACCTTACATATAGTCGTTGGATGCAGAGTACTACCAGTCACGCAATGAATCTACTATCTAGTCAGCAGGGTTCATCGTTCATCGTCAACAGTAGTTTGAAGCGTTAGATGGCAATACGGAGAAATGACTTAAAGTCTAGAATCAATGCATCAATTTAATCCAAGGCGCCTAATTTTTTAGGATGTCGGATGTTGGTTTTAGCAGTTGCAGCTCCCAGCAAACATTTCATCCTTGTCATGTAGGCTTCACAGTGGATATCTCAGCTTAGTCGCAGGTTCATTCAATTACCTGAAAATCAGAGCTGAACATGGCTAGATGTAACTTTACAGTCAGCTATAAAGTAGGAGATACTCAAAAATCTCATAACTCTTGCAAATGGACGCCTAGAAGGTCAAATTTGGACTTTTTGGAATCAGTGAAGTTTGTCGAGCACATCCAGACACTATTTTTGGCAAAATGATTAAAATAATATTTTTGCATGCAAAGCATTAAAAATGGCGATTTTCTTCAAGAGTTAAATATGGCACCTCTTTTTAATCTTTCTTCCAGATAGGGTTTCAACATGCAGTCATGCATAATGGTACGACTTTGTCTATTTAACCAAGTGTTGCGCTATTTCTCATTCACACAGCTTGGAAAATTCAAATTTCTTCAAGAGATTGGCGAATTTTCATTAGATAATCAAGTTCGAAGGCGATAGAAATATTCTTTTGCAGGTACAGATCCAGATTTAGCATCAAATTCAAAGCAAAGTGGCGATTTTGAAAGAAGACAAAAATAATAAAAAAAATTTAAAAAACGTCTTTCTTGTCTAAAATTCTTCCATTTTCTCGTATAGATTTCTCTCACATGTTCGAAGAATTGGCAAATTTTGGCGAAACAAAACAGCTGGATTGATTCAGAATGATTTCCTCAGACAAACCCATGTGCTAGAATTTTTCAAGAAAATTTGTTCTAGAACATCAGTTCTCGAAGCTTTAATTTTCTCAACCGAAATTTCTTTGCATGGCTGAGTAGAAGTCTAATTTTTACATTTCTGACGTTCTGGGTTGTCTTAGAATCATTTTATGAGCAAAACCCATATCTCAAAATTTTTTGTGAAAATTTTAATTCGACAAGCTATTTTTAGCTTTCCAAAAAAGCTGTCAGAATATAGCCGTGTTCACAGTCAACAAGTGATTTTTTCAGAATGCAGTTCACTCAGCTCGAATTCAAGACCAAGTCAATCTTGACTCATGACTTCATCGGAACAGTTGATACGAATCTACATAAGGTGCTTCCAGAAGCACTTTTGGATCCACTCAAGATCAGAGATTCGATAATCAAAAACATTCAGCAGTCCGGGTTACTTGAGGCGGCTTGCATACCTATCTCAGTTCATTGCGTAGAGTTTTTAATGTCTTGTATTAAGCATTACAATTCTGCTGCACGAGAGATACAGTCAGTAGATGGGCGTGTCATATGCAGTCTCAAACCCCTTGACATCAAGCGAAGTTTGGGTTTTCTTCAACATCCAAATGGGTTGGTCATTTCCATGAATCAGAGCGAGCAAGCATTCAATACTGAATTGGATAAGTGTCAGAGTAAGATGACGTAAAGGTGGTTGATGCAGAAAAAGACCAGGTTGCCAAACAATGTAGGTCGTGGCGAGTTCAAGGATGAGTATGGGATTTTGATTACACTGCTCAACCGTGTCTTAGGTCATGCAGAGGCAAATAAATTCCACCCATGGATGTACTATATCATTGGTTGAATCTTCTTTGGGCAAGAGCATTATGATTGGGCATCCTTCATCAGCGATGCTATTCACAAGCAAATCACTGGTTTCCTAGTTGCACACCAGTTTCATATGTGTTCCTACCTTGGGTACTTGATCGCCTATTAGGGTCAGTTTAATGGGTTGAACACGATGGGCATACTCAGTGCACAGAAGGTCTATTGTTACTATGATCAGCTTGAGTTCACAATGGCTGAAAGACATTTCAAACGTGTGCAGGAGGCTTTCCTGACATATACAGTGAGAAACTTGGACTAGGAGTTGCACATTTGTATATTGATAGTTGCTAGAGCAACAATGGAGAATTGGGCAGATTGGTACATTCAGTTCTCTACATACACCTATATCCGTGTCTATGGATACACAGGAAATCTAGCTACGCTACCTCGCTATCCTTCGGATAAGACATTGTTCATGGAGTTGCTGAGGCAGTTGTATGAGGTTCACAAACGTTTGCGCCACAAGCGTAAACAGGTTGCCAACTTTCCTTTGCAGTTCGAGATATATTGGTGCAGGACATCAATTGATGCTAAAGCTGTTGGATAGGAGTTAGAGAATTGCAAACTCAAGTACTTGGTTGACACACGTACATACGATCCTTGGGGTCATTATGCAACACGCCTTGGTAGTTGGTCTTATCACAAACCTACGATGGAGGATTACTGGGTGAATTGCGAGGATGACTTTGAGGTACGCAAACGCAGCTACAGCAGGTTCTCTCTTCCATAGATATCTTTCTTGGCAGAAGAGGTGGAAGGTTTGTCAGAGGATGAGGGAGATGCATTTCCTCAGTTTTATAGAGAACAAGTTGATGGACAACCACTGCCGATAGTTAATTGGTACGCCAAGGAGTTCTTATCAGTGAAGGAGAGGTCAAGCAGAGTCATCCAGAATAGTATGCTTTATTTAGAAAGGAAAAGGACTAGGAGGGTATCTATGCCTAGAGCAGAGCCGCCACCAGTAGTTGTTGTGCTACCTTCCTCGTCAAAACCCAAGCAGAAGAAAAGGAGTAACCCTCCTAGAAAGAATCCAGCGCCTAGTAACTCAAAGGGAAAGGCACCCGTTGTTGTTTCACATGTAGAGCCTGTCAGAGAAGTTGTTCAAAGTTCACCACAGCCTGAGGTTCAGCTACGTATGCTGTCACCGACACCAGAGCAACCTCGAGTTTCAATTCACATCGATTTGGACTTAGACTCTCCACCTCGCAGTAACACCTCTACACATTCACTTTCATCAGATCCTCCTATGACTAGTACAGATCATTCCAGTGGGATTAGTCGGGATTCGTCTTGGCTTGAGAGTTAGCTGGGAAGAAAAAGGAGATAGCCATCTTATGTGCTTGATCATTTAGATTTCGATCATGACCATCAAGATGCGCCTGAAAAGAGGATCAAGAAACAAGTCCACATTGAGAGGAATGCAGGTAAGGAGATCATCGTTGAGACTGCTGCACCTCCAAAGGATAAGAGTCTGGACGAGATGGAAGCTCAAGACTTCGAAGTGATCACAGTCAACTTCGGTAGAAGTACTCATCAGAGGGACATTGACCTCCTACAGGTTGCTACAGATAGCGCAAGAGATAGAATGGTGAAGGATGGAGAAGATAAATCAGCTCTCAAGGCTGAAATACAGCAGCTTCGCCAGTATATTTCTAGCCTTGTACATAGGACAAGGGATGCTGTCACCGCACTTCCACATATGTTAGAATCGCCAGCAGAACAGGGTCAACTTGTTCACTTGGTTGCATATGGCAAGCGGTTAGATGAATGGGAGGAGGAGTTTGTTACTAGAGGCCGCCTTGTACTTTCAGAGTTATACCAGTTGCGGTACAATGCATGTGAGCTTCGTCTACAACTTCAGGGTGAGGAGCATGACTTGGCTATTAGTAGACCCAAGGATGAGATCCTGATTGCTAACTTGGGGTTGTCATTTGACACAGTCACAAATGCACAAGATAAAGAGGATGTTTATACTTGGAGAACATAGTTGATCTTCAAGGCTAAGATAGAAGAAACAATAGCATCAGAGTTGGCTGAGAGCAGAGAGCATGTTACTAGTGCACTCCACTATATAAGAAAATTTGTGTCTCAACTACCATGTCAGTATCAGCGTGTGGGTGGTGACTATGTCGAGCTTGTTGACGTTCAATCAGAGCTCCAAGAACTTATTCATGGTATTTTTAGTGGTGAGACCATTGGCTGTAAGATGAATCAACTTACAATCATGTTAGCATTGTTTGATGAGGCAACTGGGAGTAAAGGCGAGTTTTAATGTTAGATCACTAGTGGAGAAGACATGCTGCATAGACACGGGATACTTCGTCGGAGCTTCAGTTCCCCAGAAGGTGATGCAATCGATGACTTCGTGGATGGGTTGATTGCTCGAGATCAGGGCTAGTAAACTTCAATTCCAGCCTTTCAGGATAGACTTCATGCACGACAGTTAACTTGATGTTCTTTCCAAGTTAACTCGCTGTTTCACATCTCACACATGTCTATCTTGGAAGTATCGACATTCACTTGGAGTTTCTTTTCTAAGATTTTACGTTAACTGATGGTAGTATTCCAATTAACTTGCTTTCAATAAGGACGTGCGTGCTTGCACATTGTCCACTTAGATTAGATGTTTCGGTTAACTGATGGTAGCTTGCCAGTTAACTATATAGTTTCCATTATTAGGGTTTAGCAATAAGATCTTGCATGCACTGCAGGACTGTAGTTGACTCAAGGTGATTTTAGGGTTGCCTACACCTTTGATGTCTATAAATAAGAGCTTTCAGCTCATTTGTAATTAACTTTTGCTTGTGATAGAGAATTGCTGCGTTGTTGGCAACATGCCTATTCTCAAGATTGGTTCACCCTTGTAAATTAGAACTTTTGCATGAGAGAGCAATATATGCTGCGCCTACCTTGCCTGTAATATTGCCTTTTTGTATCTGTTCATGAGTGTTTGTCTTGATAATGAATTGTTATGCCACTTGGGTTTCATGCAATTATTATGGTGAATGCTCGACTTAGTTAAATGGGGTTGCTAGTTCGATCATTGTTGTATGCGTGTCTTGTCTATGCAATACACTGCCCTAGTTGCTTACCTTGTGTTTTGTGTTTAGTAAGCCTATATAGATTGGGGACATCGTTGTGCCACCTTGCCTTCAAGTTTAGAATCTGTACCTAAATCCTATCGTTTGATGTGTGTGATAATAAGTCTATTCAGCCAAGCAAATTGTTGTGCCACCTTGCCTTCGTGTTGTGAATCTGTACCCGGCTTATCGTATAAAACCATTCTTGCTCCTTTTCCTCATGCTCTGTTTACTTGAGGAAATTGGATAGATTAAAGTATTTAGTTTTAGTTGTAGTTAAGACCTACAAAACCAGAGAAAAACCTTAGCTGCAACGTCCTTGGTTTCCTTAACCGTGTGCCTCTACCAGCTGAGTCGAAAAAAATAGGTTTAGATTACATTACTTTTAAAACGCATATCAGCAAAAGAGGGAGCTTCCCCTCCTAATTTGAAGAGCACTCATCACGTAGTGTGCATAGCTGTTTGTTTTTTACTTACACTCCAGAGGTGTTAGTTATTACGCCAACATGGTGAACCATATAGAAAATGACAAAGAAATTAATTCGTAGTTTATTGTATTATTCCTGGTTAGAATATGCAATACCACAAATAATTATATCATAATATTGAAAATGTCCAACTGGTGCAAGTAATAGAAACTACTTGTAAGAAATAATTACTAGAATATTTTTTTTTTTATAGACCAAGGGATCCACTTATAAGGAGACCTCTCAAAGATGCTGCTACTGAGTGTAGGCTGTATGGCAGCCACAAGTAATAAATAACATCAGTTATTTTGAACAGCACCATCAAATAATTAAATCACATTCCTTCATGTCATATGGCAGCTCTTTTAACCACCCAACATACTGACTTCACCTCCACTTTGAATCACATCAATGATCAATAAACCAAATTATATTAAAATGACCACACTTAATAACTAAGTAGCCACAAATTGATGCAGCCAGGTTAGAGTATAGCAACAGCTTCTTTTGAGGAATACAAAGGCTGCAATTAAATTAACTTTTTACCAAACTTTGACCCGTCTCCCTTCATTTAGCTAAGGACAATGCAAACCAAGATATGGATATCTAATATAAGTGCGGCAGCCTTTGTTTAATTAACATAGCAGATAAAAGGTAGCAGCTGCACCTAGATGAGGTAGAACATGCATAACAAAGGATAAAGATATAAAAGATATAAAACCAGTCTATGGAATATTTGCATTCAACATTACATGAATCTTGTAATTTGAAGTTTGCACATATCACACCAAAAGCCCTTTACCAAAACTTAAATTCTTAACACCCACAAACACCAGCTAAAAACTGGGAACTCCACACACACTTTCCAGAAAACTAGAAATCTTCACACCAACTAAAACACATCAAAAATTTGCAAGTACCCAACTCAATGGTAATCTTTGATTGGAATTACTCAAATGAATATGAGGGTTTTCATTCTCAAATCCATTTTTTGCCAAAGGGTTTTTGTTCTAAGGCAAAAAAGAAGAACAATGTTCAATCTTCAAAGAAAAGAACTTCATGATATGAATTGGTAACCCCCTTTATTCCTTAACTCCTCCATATACATATACATATTTCCTCCTTTTCCCTCCAAAATAGATTTTTGAAAAGTGATTAGAGAACCTTTATAAAATGCACTACTTTTTGAACCCCATCCTTATTGTCACTTTTGGTCTCTCTTTTAATAACATTGGACATAGTTAAACATAAGTTGCCTTTTATAAATTATAACTTAAAATTACCTTTCAAACAACTTAAGTTAAATTAGTAAATTATTTACCTTACACCACCCCATTAGCCTTCAGGAAAATAAAAATTTTAGCTAAGTGTCTTTTGGTAAACCCCAAATTTTTTGACTTGGCAAAAACTTTGCAATTTAAAAAGTACTAAAATTTCTTATAAAAACACTCTTTTTTTGCATAATTCAATTACAAAATCTATGAAATGAGTCTAAAAACCATGAGGATGTGTTTTCTATTAAATTTGATTCTTGAAAACATGGATTACAAAATGACATCATCATGCGAAGTTGGATAGTGGATACAATAGCTCAACATTGAAGGCTATGTTTGTGGCTCTGACTTGACCAAATCAATAACCTCTTATTTGTTGTCTACCTTTCTTATGCAAAGTTGAAGGTTGTGTTGTATTTTATAATAATAATAATGAAATTTGAATCTTTGATATTGATATTATGATATTTCATCATTGATCAATGATATTGTGATAGTGATAAAGATAATCGTCAAAGTTGTTGATTGGGGTCTCCACTCCCAAATCCCATCATTATAATCAAATTTCTTATATGAAAAGAGATCCTAATAACTAGTGGGGTCTAGGAGTGGAGACCCCAATGGGGTTGAAGGGCAACCTCCCTCATGGGGGTCTAGGGGCAGTGGCCTTAGTGGGGTAGAGGGGCAACACCCCCAACGGGCTCGAGGGGTAGTGCCCCTCGTGGGGGTCTTGGGGCAGTGCTCCCAATGGGGTCGAGGGGCAATGCCCTCGCCGCCAAGCCCAAATCAAGGCCTTTGAAACCACAAAAAACTTCATGTCGCACACCATTTTCACAATTTTATCAGTTAAGGGAGAAATTAGGTATTTGGCACATTTTTGTGAGATTTTTTTTTTTCTCCAAGTGCTATGTGAGGAAGTGTGAGGGGTGTTCATGCATTTATAGGGCAAAATCATGACCTTTTTGACTATTTTTTTTGTGTTTTGTATTTTTTAATGAGTAGTGATTTTCTTTTGTCAAACTTGGCAAGTTTCTAGTGAGTACTCACCAAAAAATTCGGCGAGTACTCGCCAAAAATTCAGCAAGTTTGATTAGCGAGTAACTCGACAAGTTAAAAAAGTGGCCAGTATGTATGTATATATATGCTTGCCCATACCTAGAACTAGTGTAAATTTAGAGCTGTGTTAGATATGTCTAGATTTGGCATTCTAAAAAAAAGTGTATTGTATTGAATGAAAATGCAACAAAAGGAAAAACTCTTTGTTGTGTGTTTCTTCACTCTTTGCCTTGGCGTTTTTCGTTCAATTTGTCCATTTTTTATTTTAATTATTTTAAAGGGGTAAACACTTTTTACTCGGAGCTATGAACCACTGAGGTCACAAATGGGGGACCTCATCCTTGGTATAAACACTCAACAATAATACCCTAGCGGAGTTTAAACCTTGGTGGCAAGAATCACAACACAATTTAACGATCACACTATACCAATACCTGTGTTCAATTTCTCCATTGTGTCCTTTGCCCACTTGTATTTGTATTGTTTGTAAATTTGTTTATTTTTTAAAAGTTTTGAGCTGTTTAACACGACAACAAAGATGTACTCCAAGGTCTATGGAATGCACACCAAGCTCTATGAATTGAATCTGCACCTTTCATGTTTGGATATGGGTATGATATGGCTTGAATACCATGCTCAACCGTACCTAGAATTTGGGTAAACTTAGAGCCACTTCAGGAATGTGTAGATGTGGCATTTTCAAAAGGTTGTGCCAAATGCAAGTAAATGTAATGAAAAAAGGAACCCTTTGTTGTGTGTTATACTTGCTCTTTGCCATGTTTTTTTGTTCAATATTTTTCTGCCATGCCCTCTATCCACTCATACTTGTATTGTTTATATAAAAAAATAAAAATGTTATTTCATGCAACAATGTACATTCACTTTGAGCTCTATGGAATGCATACAAGTTCTGTGCATTAAATCAATAACTTTCATGTTTTAAAGAATTTGAAAGTGCTTGCATGGAATTGAAGGGAAGAACCTTTACCTTTGGAAAAAGAAAGGGATTCCTTTGACTAAAGAAAGTTCTTCATGACCAACGGCTTTTGAGATAGAGTTTCCTCATCTATCTGTTCAATGGGGGGCCTCCATCAATCAAATGATTTTAATGGCAAAATGACTCTATGAAGTAGGGAGAACAAGGTCCCAATAAGAAAAAAAATATGGAAAATTCTTCCAAATGTTAAAAGGTGCAGATTTAATTCACAGAGCTTGGTGTGGATTTTATAGAGCTCAAAATGCATGTACACTATCCTATTTTGTGTGTTTTTTTTTTTTTCATGTAACATATAGATTTATTTTGTAAGCATTTTGGCCGCTCTGATGCCTCCTATGCACTACTCTAACCTTGCGTTGCTTTGCTCCTATGCGCAATCACAAACCATTGAAGCTTCGTGCAACTACAAAGACACATTATCAAATGGTGATCAAGAGTATGTTGGTGTGGCTTGTAGAATCGGCCAGCACAAGCCCCTAAGGTAGGTTGTCCTCTTGTGAATAGTCGTTTAGGCATAGGTCTGGCAAGTGGTGATCAGAAGTCTCTGTCAAATTCATTTCCCTCCTCTTCACTCCCTCCTGGTGAAACTTTCAATTTGTGCAATTCCCTTTGTTTCCATTGATCTAAAGCGATTTGAAAGATATTTTTGGAAGGGGATATCTACGATAGGGAGGAATTTTTGCAAAAACATGCCCTCATTTGCAGATTCACAAAGACATGGCCAAAATTGAGCGATCTCCATGCTTGGATCTCTAAAAACTAGGAGGGTATGGAGGAAGAAGTATGCATGTACCCTTGCACTAGGGGATTTCTTATTCTGGAATTTGTCTCTCTAGAAGACAAGGAGAAGGTGCGGGAAAATGGCAATGGTCCCTCAATGGAGATTTCTTATGCCTGAAACCATGGTTCCCATCCTTTGACCCTCGATCAAAGACTTTCTCTACTACATATCTATGGGTGCGCCTACCATATGTCCCCTTGCAATTTTGGGAATTAGAGAGCTTGCAAGCCATTGGCAATGGTTTAGGTAAGTATTACTGCATCTCTAAAGAAATAATGAACTATGCTAGCTCAACATGTGCACGTTTATGTGTGGAAATGGATCTCTCAAAGGGTCTTCCTACTGAGATATCTTTGAAGGAGGGCAACAAGAGATGGTGGCAACTAGTAGAATATGAGAAAATTCCTTTCAAGTGAAGGAAATGCTTCTCAATAGATCACAATACTTTGCGATGTAAAAAGTTGGTTCATCTGAGGGGTGCTCAGGCCTCAAGTGTTAGGACCACCTAGCGGAGTGGAGCTCCACCATTATGCCATTACACTAGAGGCACAAAATTCTTTGGCTGCTCCCCATGCTCCTACGAAGGTCACTCCTAAACCAAATCCTCCCCTTTCATTAGAATTGTAAGACCCGTCGAAAAAGGCTTTACATGAGGATAATTCAAAAGGCGTAATCTCAGAGGCCACATCATCAATTATAGAAAAGGCGAACTCTAAGACAACTATCCCTTGGGAGGACTCCTCGGGATCTCTTATGTCCACAGACGATACTAGTCTTGGGGGCATAGGGAAATAAACTATCAAAATACAATGATCCTCTCTCAGACAAAACAAGAATGGATAAAAGTTAAGAGGAAGAAGGCCCCCCCTTCAAAGCATAAGCATCATATGTCCTTAGATGTAATGTCCCCATTCTCGGAGTGACATTTTGATGACATGATTCTAGCCCATTGAAATATTCCAAACCAATTTTTTTTTGATTTTTCAATTAACAGATTTCAAACAATGCACCCGTTAAGGTTAGAAGATAAACCAAAACGTGCAGAAAGCAACTCTAACCAGAATGTACACCAGGATCCCGATGTGGGCAAGGTGTGAGCATTGGTCAGAGGATCTGAATTAAACTGCTTATGCAAAAAGCAACTCTAACCAAGGATGGCGCCGATGATGGCGAGCATATGGTCAGAGGATCTTCTTCTCTAAATACAGAAAGGAACTCAACGTCAAGAATGTGCTTTCCAAACCAAGATGGAATGGGAGCTACCATATGACGGAGATGCTAACTATGCTGAAAGTAAACTCAACACCAAGTATGTGCTACCCAATTCCAGAGTGGAAATGAGGCGACCATATGGCGGAGATATACAGAAATACAATGCAGCTTCAGAATGTAAAGTAAGATTAAGAGAAATGCTGACAGTACTACTGTTCAGCTTACAAAATATCAGAAGATGCCTGCAATAAACAAGATTAGAAGCTCTCCACTGCTGCAATAATAGATATGATCATTCCAAGGTTAATTATGACCTTCCAGATACAACTCTTCACCAAAATACAGATTACTCAAGACTGATATAACAAAACAGCAACGTAATATGCATAACCAGCAACCCTAGAATCCACTAAAATGCTCACAACTCACTCAATACTTGCCAGAATGACATGAGACCTGATGCAAACGAAAGCTATAATGATGGCAATGAGGACTAGACCAAGAAACAGCTAACAAATCGAAGTATTCTTTTTTCTAAACATTTGCCAGGCAGACCAGAATGGTGCGGCCAATAGAGAGAAGCGATTTTGCTTTTAAAAAATAAACACTCAATATTAAAATCTGAATCTTTGCAAGAAGGGTCGCCCCTATCAAGGAAACTCAATGAATCAATACCCAGAACGACTGTATTTTTATTTTCAGATTTATGAGTGAAACTACAGATTCAGCTTGACTTCAGCAACTTCAAAATGAGACTGAAATGCAAATCTAGAACTCCAAAAATGCAAGATACTCAACTGAAATGCAAGATAAACCTATTACAAACTATCTCTCAACTAGTTGCTATCTTTCAAGCAAGAAGAAGAGCCAAGCTAGGAGGCATTCATTCCTCGAAGCAATCCCAAAGCCATTCCGGCAGCATAACAATATTATATAACATAAGATCATAAATGAAGAGCAACTGCCTCCTTATATAGACTTGAGAAGGCTCTCTAGAAACTTCTAGAAGATGCACCCTAATTCCATAAGATGCTTTTAGGGTTTTGACTTGACCAAGTCTTCCTTCAAGATGGCGTCCCTTTTCATAAAGGCAATTTTCCTTTAATTTAAAATTATCTTTTCTCCAAAAGTTGGCATCCAATTCCACTTGAGCAATTAACTTTAGGAAAAATCGCAATATGTTCCTCATGAGAGAATAACCCTCAAAGTCCCCTTCTTTAAAATGACTTAAAGTCATATTACTAGGACAAGGGGTTATTTTATAAAATAAAACATTATTGACTTTAAATAACTTATTTCTCCAAAATGAACCTTTTAAGCCAAAAATCATGATCACCCAATGAACTGCAAGTGAAGGAAAGTTGACTGAGCTGACGCCGACTGAACCACTGCTAAAAATAGAATTTACTAAAAATAGTAAATTCCTGAGGGTGCTCAAAATGCCAAGAAAAACATACCACTGCGAAGCTTTCTGAAAACCCAAAAGGAAACCAGAATCCAAACACCCAAACTCCAACAAGCAGAACCCTGAATCCTCAAGAGAACCCACCAAACAATCGGAAACCCTAATTCTGCCTCTGACTAGCCGACAGCACCCTGGGGATAGGCCATCGATCACTGAGAAGTGCAGTGCTAGAAATGGGGACATTACACCCATCCAGCATTCCCGTGGGTTAGATGGCATGTTTAGGTAATGATTTTGGCCAAGAGAATCAAATTTTGGTACGATGTGTTTAGAGAATTAAGAGGGAGTCCAACAAAGCAAGCAAGGAGGTCTACTTGCAAGTCAAAGCAAGCAAGGAGGACAAAGCAATCAAGGAGGTAAGTCGACCATATCAAATCAGATCAGCTTCTAGAAGATTTTCCCTCCTCTGGTGGTTTAGCAAACTTAAGGGAGAAGCAACCAATATTTAATATTTTAAGAATAAAATCAGATCTCTTCCTAGGGCAGCTCAAGGAAGCTTCCAAACTAGAATATTATAACGGTCAAAAGGCAATCAGATCTTCCTAGGGCGGTTTGGGAAACTTAGCCATGAAGTCATGAATATTTTAATGAGGAAAAATTTGATGTTTCCTCTCAAGGGCGGTCTGGTGCCTTAGGGGGGAAGGAATGAATATTTTAATATATATTAGTGTTACCCCAAGTTTCCGGGATGGGGACGGTAGGATGAGTCCCCAAGTTTCCGATTTTTGAGGCCAAATTTAGGGACAGCGGGGGACGGCTATATAAAATATAGGGAAAATTTTAAATATTCATATGAAAACATGGATAAAGCATACATAATATACATTATAGAACCTTAACATATAACATTTGTGTTCAACATTCTTAGTCAATACTCAATACACATTGAAAATTCAGAATTAACATACATGAATCATAATACAATCTCCAAGTTATAATTTATAAACTTATATCAAATTACTTAAGGTTATTTCCAGCTCACAAATTGGGCGAACATTTGTGATTACAGTGAAGATTGTTTCACCTAGGTTATTGATTACCTGGCAAAGAACAATAATGAATAGCTGAGGCATCTGAAGGCTGAATTATTGTAGTTTGGTGGGAGTGTGGACTACTGAAAGTAAATTCAATGCTGGTGTATTGTTTGATATGGATTTGAGCAATTAAATGTGGGGACAATTGCTGCATTCAAGGAGTTTTGGGGGCATCAAATTGCATTAATATTCAACCTATTTCCAATTGTGAAGAACTGTTTAAAAAGGTCAAAATCCTAAGTCTTTGTCTCTAAAACCTGTTAGTGAACAAGAAGCAAATAAATTCAAGTTTACACACTTTTGGAATAATTTTTTGTTATTTTTATATATCTCTAATAGAGCATCAAATATTTATCTTGCGAGTGTTCCAAATATTGTGAAAGATATATGAAAATAATTTAAACGAACAACTCATAAACCAGAAAATTGAAAACTATTATATATATTTTTTTAATTTTTAAAACATGCTTTGACATGGGGGACTGTTGGGGAATGGTTGGGGGATGGCTCAGGCGTCCCCTAGCCATCCCCTGGCTGTCCCCGGGACCAGTCAGCCGTCCCCATTTGGTCAACATTGTTCCCCCGTTTCGGGGATGTTTCCTATTTTTTTTGCAAAAAAAGGGGACGGTCCCTTGCCGTCCCCCTGTACTTGGGACGTCTCGGGGACAGGGACATGGCATTTTAGGGGGGGATGCATCCCCGAGTTTCCCTGATATATATGAAGACCAAATCTGATCCTCTTGAAGGTGAC
Source organism: Sequoiadendron giganteum (assembly GCA_007115665.2). Classification (NCBI taxonomy): domain Eukaryota; kingdom Viridiplantae; phylum Streptophyta; class Pinopsida; order Cupressales; family Cupressaceae; genus Sequoiadendron; species Sequoiadendron giganteum. The sequence continues at coordinate 42,648,653 of VCHN02000014.1, read as the reverse complement.
TTGGGCTAGGTGTCTTAGTCATGAAATTAGTGAATATTTTATTAAAAAAAATCTAATTCTCTTCTAAGGGCGGTTTTGCCTTGGGGCCTTATTTAAGAAGGCTTGGAAGGTTGAGAGAGGCATGTTTTTGTGTTGCTATTTTGTTTTGATAGTTTGAAGAGAGGTGTCTCTTGACTGAAAGTAGTTTTCCGTCAATTCAAGGTGGTGCTCCCTTGAATGCAGTGGTATGGTGATGGCCCCATTCCACCATGTGAGATGAATTCAAACAGAATTCATCATTGAGCTTAACCAAATTGCTTTAGTGCAGTTCCAGTTGCAAATTGTGATTTTGTTTTGTGGCACTTGCTAGAAGAAGGGTTTCAAGAGGTTCGCTTGGCAAAGAAGGTCATTTTTGGCAATTTCCAGCTTCGAGTATAATCAAACTTTTGTTGCAGCAGTCTTCAAATTGATTTCATCATCATCTGAGGAGTTTTGGCATCTACAACCTCCAGTGGGCTGCTATAGGCGCTTTTCAGTCATTTCCAGCTGGGCACATCAACCCACTTCACTCAGCTTCATCTTCCATTCATACAACTAGGGTTTGGTCTTGTGCTTTGGCACAATTGGATGTAATTGAAGGTCTGAAACTCAAATCATACCTAACTGACTGTACTTTCCAGCCCCTCTGTTTGTAATCAATTTTCAAATCGAATAAAGACGATAAGCAATCGTTGTTGGGTATGATCATCTTTGTTTATGTTCATCTTTGTTGATTGCCTAAAATATATCTTCAAGTTCATTTCTTGCTGTTTATGAACAACATGTTATAATAAACCCTTGTTGTAAACAAAGTTAAGAGTTTAAGTGCAAGAAAGGGAAAAAAGTCAGTTTGAACCTTGTAAGGGTTCTTATATTAGATCATCAAAGAAAGCAAATGTTTGCGAAAATTTATTTGATTCTGATGCACCCTAGTTAAAGGGTTGATGTGAACCACTATTTTATTATGTTTATTTTATGGGAGTGGTCCCTTGTTCACAACTTACCAAGCAAAAAATTAAAAAATAAAATTGAATGTGAAAGTATTTAACTATTTGTGTTTTAAATCAAAACAATAAATATAAATTGTTAGAGAATATAATATATACATATGGATGTATATATATTATATAAATTTGTTGTATCCATGTTAGGTCTTGAAAAATAGTTGTATTAGTATTTGTATCTATATGTGTGTTCATGCAACCTTGATTATTATAACTTTGGTTATATTCATCTTGCTTAGGTGGATACTATAGATATTTGACATTTATTTATAGCTATTCTTTAGATAATTATAGAATAGTTTGCTTTATTTCCTAATTTTCACTAGATAGGCATTTGGGAAAATCATGCTTTCGTTACGTTTCAGGACATCGAGTTCTTATCCTCATTTGGTCTTGTACTTATAAAATGCAATGAAGCATTTGATGGAAACACAATTTATAAGCTTACTTTAGGCTTAGTTTGGTGAAGAGGAGATTTTTCTATTTATTCTTTCATATTTGTATGTTTTTATTTATGTACTAGGTAGTTTGCTTAAATTTTATTCAGGTTCTTTAAGCTAGATATAATTCAACATATAATCAAATCTTCACATGGTACTTGAGCATCCTTGCAGCCATCTTGCAAGAACTTTGAGTTGATTGTGATCTAGGATTTTTTGTAGACTTGTTTTTGTCATGTCCGCTTCTCAATCGTAAAATTAATGAAGACCCTTAGCCTATTTTTCTCAAGTTTCCTATAGGCTAATTGAGTGGTGAAAAAGAGAAATAATTAAATTAAGTTGTTGAAAATTAACTTTATGTGATAATTTAAAAAGACAACTTATATTTAATTATTTAAAAAGGTCATTATAAGTGAATTATAAAGTATCACTATGCCCAAGGTCCTAAAAGTGAGTGATAAATAGGACACTTTAATATTTATAACTTTGAGGGTATAATAAAAAGAAAATTATATTATTTTCCCTTGAAAAAGTTATAAAAAGGGGGATTGTTTTCAAAAAAGCTCTTTCTCATTCTATTAGTTTGAAATTTCAAGAACGAATATGAATTCTTTCTTCATCCAGGGATGAAAACCCTCTAGTATGATGGTTTTGAGGACAAAAAATCTCCTAGCCTTTTGAGCAATTCTACATAGGGATTGCCTTTGTGCTCTAGCTGATCTTGATTTCTGGTTTCCAATATTGTTTCTGGTGTGAAGTTTCTAGATTTTTTCAATGGAAGGTGATATATATTTTTTGTTTATATATCATTGATAATTTTGCTGATTCTAATCTCTACGCAGGCCATACCTCTAACTGTCTCTGTTGAATGAATTTAATGAAAATCTATATCTTGGCCCCACCCCTTTAGTAGGCCATACAACAGCAATTGGAATGAACAAATCATTTGCAAGTTAAAGAGTATTGTCTAGGAACTGAAATTTTTAGTAATGAAATTTTGTTTGCTGGTTGTACTTCTATTTTTGGACATATTGGTCCTTTTAGCCTAGCTGTAAAGCTTTGGGAAAAGTGGTGTTTGGGATTTTCTTGGTCCAATCACAGCTTTCTGGTGTCTTTTTTCTAGGCCATACAGTTTGAAGGAAAATTTGTAGGTTTTAGCAGATATTACTGCCTTCTTCCCATCCATGCTCGACCATTTTTCAGGCCATACTATTCTAGCATGGGCCGTACCTTCGTGAAGACCTCAATGGCTGTTTTGATTTGCTTTATGTCTTGTTGCAGCATTGATTGGGGTTTCTCAGTTAGAAAATTCAGACTTTAAATGATATTGGTCAAAGTTGGAAAACTCAGACTCGGCGTGGACTCGGCAGCCCAAAAATAGGACTGAGACCCGGGACTCGGCACGGTCTCGGGACTCGGCACGGTCTCGGGACTCGGCACATAATCGGGAAAAAACTCGGCTAGGACTCGGCAAAAAAAAAACCGTAGTTTTACGAAAGAAGAAGAAGAAATTAATGCATTTAGAGATCATAAGAGCCTAATTTGATTATCAAACACTCCAAATTCAAAGATTACACATGTCATATGATCATCAAACACTCAATAATTGAAATTTCATCATTCATACTCAGTTTCAAACTTACAAATGTATAACAGCATCATAAGTTTATAAATGTTTACATATAATCATATGTCAAAAAGAGGAAAACATTAACAACCAAATATAATCTATATTTTCCTCTTTCCCCTCCTAATGGTACTCAATTTTGAAGGCCTAGAACTAGTAGGTGCTATAGTATCCAAATGAGGAGAGTGAGGAGTGGTTTCTTGATCTTCAAAAGTGTCTTCACCCTTCGCCATGGCATCCAATCCTGCTTCTTCTTCTTTTGCTGCTGCTCTCTCCAATTCAGCAAGATCCTCATCAGTAAGGAAGGCATCGACATCATCATTTTGTTCATCAACAGTCCATTCACCATATGGATCAATATCATCCAAGTCGATGGACTCATGTGAAACACCCTCCACCTTTCTAGTTCGAAGGCGAAGGTTGTACCGAACAAAAACTAGATCATTTAGGCGCTGCTGGGTCAACCTCTTTCTCTTCTTTGTGTGAATGTTCTCAAATAAACTCCAATTACGTTCACAACCAAAAGCACTACATGGCTGTGACAAGACACGGATGGCTAGCTTTTGAAGATTTGGCATGCTAGCACCATAGTTCTCCCACCATAGATCTACAAAAACACGTTTAAAAAATATAAGTATTAAGAAATAAGAATAAAGTAAAAAATGTATATGTAAGAATCAAGTTTCTAATTTCATTTTTTACTTGGTTGTTGTTTTCCTCTCCTTTCAATTGCTTGTTGTGAGAAAAAGAGTCTCCCCTCTGCACCCTTGTAGACCTTGAATAGATAAAAGAAAAAGTAAATCAAATATAGAAAATTCATAGACAGTCAACATTGCAAATTCATAAATAAGATGTAACAAACCTCGCCTCCAACTCATCAAGCACCCTATCTCTCATCTCACGATCAAGCACCATCCTATCGATGCATGTGACAAGACCTGCCATGCCCTCCTCATCTGCCTTAAATGTGTCCAAGAAGTAGAACTTTGGGTTCAAGAAGTAGGCAAAGGCATGTATTGGCTGGTGGAGTTGGTTTGTCCATCTCCAATCAATGATGCACCAAATGATTTCATATTTCCTTTTGTTGCCACCATAGTAACGTGAAATGGCCTCTTTGGCCCTATCCATGGCCTCATAGATGAAACCCATTGGCATGCCCTCTCCATCCACCATACGAAGAACCCTCACGAAAGGTTTTGTCACCTAAAAAAAAGAAAACAAATGTTAAATTATAACAAAATTAACCCCTCAAAAAAAAAAAAACCACAGCAAATAGATTATCATGAATAATATTTTTTTTGTGTTTGTTACTTACCCCGATCAACTCCTCTCCATTTTTGATGAATGTGTCATCAAAAACTATGCTTACAATCCTCTCCCCTTCAGGTTTAGTGGAAAATGGGGACTCCCTCCAAGCATCGGACACAAACATTTGCTTGAGATGAGCAATGGCACCAAGAATGCTTTGCAATGTGAGGAAGTGGCTAGCAAATCGTGTCACTCCAATTCACACAAGGTCCTTGCCATTTGTGAATTTCCTCATCTAAGAAAGCACCCAAGTATGGTTGTAGATAAATTTTGTAACATTTTCTGCATCTTCAACCACACTTTTGACCCATTCAATCTTCAACCACCATTAGAGGCCACTAAAAAGTTTAGGAGAGTCCTATTTCGTCCATCTGTGCACTCATCAGATAAAATGCTGCAACCTTTTCTTCGCCAAAATTTCTTTTGCTCATCAACCACAAGCTGTGTATTCTTTACGACTCCCTCTAGCAATGGCTCACTCAAATTTTTAGCTGTTGGGGTCTTAAACCCTTACCTGCAACTGTAAGGGCATTCACCAAACCTTCCCAATATGGGCTGCTCGCCACATTGAAAAGTAAATTATTGTAGTACCAAAAGTTTGTTGCTGCCATCTGTTGACGGGTGTTTTGTGACCGCACCAACACAGAATAAAGTTTCCCAACAGATACTCTATCCTCTCTTGAACAAAGTATTTTGCATGCTAAGATTGCAAGAAAGATCATGCTTTCAACTCCAAGGTTCCTTATGCAGTGGATAGTCTCAGTTGGCTTGATGTGATTTGTTGGTTATTTCAAGGGGACTCACGTGAGTTGCTCATTCAAAAGAAAGGATTCTCAAATATCGGGAGATTTGTCAGTGACGCTCGGGTTTTCTAAGCTAACCAAAAAGTGCGGAATTTAAAGAGGTATAGGGATTTAGAGATGCTATGGACTAATCTACGCGCAGGATATGGGGATCAACTTTTGCAAACTCCAACCAGGCTCTACTTTGCCTCACTTTAGATAGCTTCCACATAACCAATGCAATCTTCGAAGGAGTAATTAGAGATATTCAAATCACGATTCAACATGCAGATACCATCACAACGACGCATACCAACAGTCAAACCGAAATTGAGGTTAAGTCCACAATATTTCTAGTTGACCACGTAAGGAAAACCCACCATCAATGAGCCTGCTAGTGGTGTGGATAAGCGAAGCTTGCTCAAATTAAACACCACCTTCCACAACTACCAACCATTTGCATGAAATGAAATCTACTCTACTTTAAGCTACTTTAAGATCCTAGGTGAATCGGAGAGACGAAAAAGCCTTGCTAGTTACTCACAACAAAAGATAGAACCACCAAGCAATGATAAATCTTTGTATTATGAGAGTGTTCACAACAACTTCTTACAAAATCTTCAAATGGGAAAACTTTCTTTCCTCTTCAATCTAAGTTATGCAATCTATGCTATGCTACTTCTAAGCTCTACTCTCTATTCTAACTTCTATCCTTTCTACTCTCTGATTTCTTAATCTAATATGTTACAAATGAGGGGGGATGCCCCTTTTATAGCAAGCTCATTCCAGCGGATGGCTTAGATTGAATTACAATGAAGGGCTCAGATTGAGCCACTCAAGCCCCAGTCAAGGTTCTGCCCTAAAAACCGCCACAGAGAGGAGTGGGGTAATAAATGAACAGAAGATTCTCCACTCCTTTGCAGAAACCACCTTGAACAATTAATGCCCACTATCCTCTAGAAGATTCTCGTCCAGAAACGTGTTCCCACTGTTCTGCCTGCCAATTCTGTTGTGCTAGGAGGAGGGTAAAAGAGTCTCTAAGAACGTCTCTACAGATAATAAAAATTGATAGGGTCCAGAGTTCGACTGCTCATTTGTTTGTGTTCAACCCTCTTGTTGTTTTAATTCTTGGATGCATTTCTTCCTTGTAACTTTCATATTTCTCCAGCCCATTGCCTTGGGCGCATTTAGCCTCTTTCGCATCACGTTCTTAATGCCTTAGACAAATTTTCACTACCCCTTCCCCTTTGCCTTGGGAACTTTTTCATCTAACTTCTTCATCTCTACCTTGTCGCGTGCCTTCCTGAGTTGGGTGCATATTAGGTCCTTGTGGAGGAATCCCAACACTTAGCTGTTTCTTCCAACATCTTCTTCCCTCAAAACAAACAAAAAGAAGAGCATCCGAACAGTTATAATATAAACTCACTTCACTTACCTAGTTTCCATGTTCTGACTTTCAAGGTCTGCTTGATCTCCGGATCTTGATAGAGTTCATCATTTCTAGCAAACTTTCATAACTTTTCAACATCTGTGTGCATACCATCCCGATGCTTTCATCCTCTTGCCTTAGCAATTTCACTCACCTGTCTTGTCCACCTTCCCTTTGGAGCTTTATGACTTAGATAGAATTCCACCCATCTCGAGCTTGAGTGCATTTGACCTCTTTTGCCTTTTTTTTTATGCCTTAGAAAATTTCATCCATCTGAGCCTTAGGAAATTTATCTCCTTTAGAAATTTTTATCATTCACAAGCCAGCATCCATTTAAAATCATAAGCCAAGGCGCGATGCATTCAAAACCTATTTCCTTAGAAAATATTCAAAGACCCCCTTAGAAAAATATTTTTTTACTTTGTTGCTCAAGGGTGCACACGAAGGGGTACATTTAATTTTTTCACCCTTGAAAAAAAATATTCCCCGCCAATGGTTATTTTAACTTTTCTAGTCTTTGGGCGCATTCACTAGGTGGCTCCTTTATTTTTACTTTATCTTGCCTTCGAAGAATTTTCAAACTCATCTCATACCCTGTCTTGCCCTCCGAAGAATTTTCAATTCCTTTTTATCATGGGCGCATTTCTCCTAGTGAAATTTTATTTCACCTAGAAATTTCTTCTAAACCTTCAAGGGCGCATTTCACGAGGCCTTCTTTTATTTTTTGACTTAGGAAAATTTTCAAATCTCCATTTGTTTGCTGGGCGCATATAGGAGGGTAACACTTTAAGCCTTAGGCGTTTCCTTGCATGTCACCTCCCACTACTTGGGCGCATTTGACCTTGTGTGATTCCATTTTTTAACTTAGAGAAAATTCCAAGACTCTTGCTTACCTTGGGTGCATTTAGGGGTGTGGGCTCTCACTTTGCATTGCCTTGGAGAATTTCAAACACTTATCCTTCTTTGTGGGCACGTATCACCTTTTGTGCTTCTGTTTCACTTCTTAGAAGAATTTGAACCTATCTTCTTCGTTGGGCGCATTTAACCCTTTACCCTTTCATTTCCATGCCTTAGGAAATTTTCACTTTCACTTACCTTGATCTCCTTGGGCGCATTTGGAAGGTCTAGCTTCCATGCTAGTGCCTTGAAATTTCTCCACCTCCATTTGATTGCTGGGCGCAGTTTACTCCTTCTAGCATCATTTTTAATGCCTTAGGCAAATTTCAAACACCTTCACTCAGCTTTCCACCATGGGCGCATATGGAGGGGTCTACTCTCATGTTCACTACTTGCAATTATTTCCTAGGCACTCTTTCTCTCAAGGGCGCATTTTACCCCTTGAGCTTTCACTTTTCTTTTCCTTAGAAAATTTTCAAGGACCCTTACTCCCTCTTCATGGGCGCATTTGGAGGCTTGAGCTATCATCTTGTAACTTAGAGAATTTTATGCCACCCCATTCCTCCTAGGGTGCATTTCCAGGGGTCCTCTTTCATTTTCATGCACTTAGAAAGTTTCTTATCCAACCCCACTTGCTTGGGCGCATATGGAGGGGTGTGCTTCCATTTCTCCAACACTTAGACGTTTTTCAACTTCTCCTCTTCTCAAGGGCGCATTTTGAAGGTGACACTTTCATTTTGCAACACTTAGAAAGTTTTCATGCCTCCTTGCCAAGGGTGCATTTGGGGGTATGTTCTCTGATTTTCTCACACTTTGGAAACTTTTCAAGGCCTCCACCTCAAGGGCGCATCTGGAGGTTGGAGCTTTTATTTTCAAAGGTCTTGAACATTTTTAACCCATCTTTTTGGAGCTTGGGCGCATTTCAAGGGGTCTCCTTCCAATTTAACTTGTGTGCCTTAGAATTTTCATCTGGAGTGCCAAGGAGACTTCTGGAGGTGGATCTTGAATACTTAGCCACCTTTCTAGCCTGCTTGCCCTCATTTTTTATTTTTAGTAACTCTTTGATTTCCTAACTTCTACAACTCTGTTTGACCTGAAATTTTCACCATGTGATCCTCCTTGCTTCGTGAACCTGTTTATACCTGCCCCTCATACTGACCTGCTATTTATAGCCTTGTTCTAGAGACAACTTACTATAAATAGTAAGTGCTCGGATTGCGTCCAAATTTTACCAGTAGATTGCCTAAAGGATACTGATCATGATGGGATACCTTCGTTTTTCGAAATTGTGGCCTTTTACCCCTCTTTTTAGGCACCAAAGTAGGAAACCCTAATATGACTTGCTTGTGCCTCAAATGATCTCTGTTAGACTTGATTTCTGCCGCATGTTGCTCTGCTTGCTGAACTAAAGTGTCGGGTGGCTGCTGGAGTGAACCTGCTAAAAATAGTAAGTGTCTGAAAAAGTGACCAATCAGCTGTCGGATGAGTTTGCATGTTATAGTGCCCGAGGGATCTCGAAAAACCTAGAAAAACCTAGAAAATTGGTCCACATGCAGGCATTGGCTAAAAATAGTAAGTCCCAGAAAAATGATCAATTCTGCTTGCATGTCACATCGTTGCAGAGCTTTTGAAAAACCCAAGAGGAACATCTCGACATGCACTAAGAAATTCTGTATGCAAACCCCAAAAATAGCTTATGAAGCTTGAATTGCTGAAAGTCCTCATCTTGGTTTGCATGTTATATCATCATGAAGGTCTTGAAAAACCTAGAAGGATTCTCCAGATATGCACTGGAAAATCACACATGCAAATCCCGAAAATTGCCTGTGAAGCCAAAATTGCTAAAAATAGGATGTTATCCAAATCTGCTCAAATTTTGCGTGTAAGCTCTTTGAAGTGCCTTGAATATGTTGAAGCAGTCGGGGTTCCAAAATCCTGATGAAAAGATCCCAGATTGAATACTTACTAAAAATAGTAAGTTGTCAGAACTCAGTGAAAATTCAGTGGGAATCCACCTGAAGCATTGTGATAGCAATGTTAAGCTCAGATGCCAATTAGCCAACTCAATTTAACTTCAAACTGGCCTAAAGAATGAAAACCCTAAATTTCGCAGACTTAGCCAAAATTTCCAACTTAGGTCAAACAATGGGACATCCCCGGAAGAACAAAAAGATCAGAGAGAGAGAGAGAGATGCAAAACAACCCAAAACCAAAGCCAAAAGACCAAAATGGAGCAAAATTTAGGGGGTCCCCATTGTGAATGGGGCGATGCGTGAAAAGGTCACAACACCATCCTAGCTTCATGACGCTTTTCCTTATTTCAACCAGTACCTTCAAGTGAAGGTTGTGCTCCTGGAACATTATGTGGAATAAAGTAATTTGGTTCTGATGAAGGACCTTGACCAGCACTAGCAGTAGAAAAAGAACTCTCGGGACTCTCACCAAAAGATGAATGTGGATGACGGATGCTTGGACTTGGAGTACCATGGGGCATAGATGGTGTAGAAGTGGATCCACTCATCGCTGCTGCTAGTGCATCCTTTGTTTTTTGTCTTTCATCTTTTTTCATCTCATATTCAACAAGAAAGGCCTACATCTCTTTAATAATCTCAGGAGTCGACTTAGGGCATCCCTCCACATTTTGCCTAGGTATTCTTGCAAGGTGGTATTTTAATCTATTTATTCCTCCTGTCATCCATTTGTTGCATTTGGTACATGTCACCTCACCCTTTTTATTTCATGGTATCCCATACTTCCATGCAGGGTCTTTTCTCGTTCCCACTGGGTTTGAAGATGACATTACTATTTTAAGTTCAACATGAAAAAAAAAAAATCAGCATGGGTTTGGTAAAAAATCAGCAAATAAATGAGATTCAAACATTTGCAAAAAAATAGAATGCAAAACCAAGTTAGAAATAGTAGGAATTAGGCTATTAAGGGAAATAGACAAAAATTTGGCAGCATTTCCCCTAATTTTTCTGATTTTTAATTGAAGAAAACAAAAAAAAAGAGTTGCTAAATCACTTACCTGGATCTATTATGATCTCCTTAGCTCATCTTCTCAGCTTCTTCCAAGTTCACTTGAAGTTGCAGACCTGTATTTGCCAAAGTGGAGGAGTGAAATGAAGAAAAAAATCAATAAAAGCAAGTTTTAAAGGCTGTTAACACGTCCCAGCTGTCCAAGAGAGTCCCTGCATAAGACTTGTGAGTCCCATGCAAGGACTCTCCTGGACTCGATTCTTGAGTCCGTGCTGAGTCAACTTGGCTTGCCAACAGACTCCCGAGTCTGCCGAGTCCGCCACGAGTCTAGTAAAGTCTTCCAACTTTGATATTGGTAATACCACTCATTCTTGCATATACCTGTACCACTTGATAGTTGTGCTGGGCAAATAATTTGATGCTGTGAACTTAATTTTCTGTTGTTCCAGTCATCCTTGAGGCCTCTGGTAATATTTGCAGACCTGGCTATACCATTTAAGGTATCATTGTCTATTCTGGGTTTTAGTTTACGAGTTTCAAGCATTTTTATTTCGGTAAAGTGCAAAAATTTCCTATCATATTATTTGCTGATGCAACTAATTCAGTCAAGGACATTTGAATTTAGAATGTTGATTTCATACTTATTGTTTATGATGTAATAAACTAATTAGTTTACTACTAGTAATTGAAATATTGTTATTGTTAAAGATCTTGGATGGTATGTTGCCAGATCCTTGCTATCATTGTAATGATTCTGGTCAGTTTATCCATTGAATCCTCTTTATTTATAGTACATTATCTGCCAATTTGGTGTGTATCAGAATTAGATGATATAGTCTACCCTTTTTGGCATTGACTCATTCTACTTGTTATCTGCCAGTTTGGCATGATTGGAATTTGCATATGATTAGCTGTCATTTTGGCATTTGATAGATTTTATGAATTTGATATTAAATGTAATTTGATCAGGTAGCTGCCAGTTTCTTGCCAGTTAATTTCATTGTTCTCATTCTAGTTCCCATATACTCTCTCCTTGCCCACATCAAGAACTTGGTCATTAGATTTGAGTGATTGTAAAAAATTTGGTAGTTTTGAGCTAACCATCCTTCCATGGACATTATAGTTTTATGTTAGCTTTTATCAAATACTATCTTTTTATTTCCATTCTTAGGTACTTTATTTAATTGTAGTTTAATTCAAATACAATCTTTTTAATTCCATTCTTAGGTACTTTAAAGAGTACTATTTCAGATTTCCTTACATTTTGAGATACATTCATGCTAATAAAATTGAAGCTACGAATAATTTTAATTGTACCTTTAAAATCATATTTGTATGTATTAGTGAACATTTCTGCTTTTGGAGGGTTTTAAAATTTTAAAACTGACAAAAACATTGATCCTGTATATTGTTCTGAATCTTTGAACTTGAAAGATTATTCTTAGCATTCATTTTGGGACACATATGTTACCTTCAAATTTTTTATATCTTTAGGCTTTTGTCCTTCAACAAATTGCCTCTTCTGCTGGCCCAGACAATAATTCTTTTCCTGTTTTCAGATGTAAAACAAAATGATAGTTTATTGGATGCTTTTGTTAACTTTATTCGTACACTCAGCTCCATCTTGTTCTTCACCATGTGTCTCATCCACAAAACCTCATACTGTAACAGTCCCTTTGATGAACCTGACTGTTCCTAGTACAGGCTAATGTTGCGATTGTGGACAAAGCCCTGGTTACCGTCTCTAGTAAACTTTAACAGTATGAACATGAAATTTGTTTACCATTGCCTTCTATTGCAGGACCTTGATTCCATACATTGCACACTTCCTCTCACTAGATGGTTGGCCTTTTTTCAAATTTTAAAACTTGTTTGTATCACTTTTTAGAGACTTGTCTGTTACCTTCAGGCATGAGGTTTGAACATTTGGTTACTAGTCCCTTTTAATTCTAGATATTGGATGCTTCCTTTCATCAGATGGCTGGCACTTACATGTTGTTCTCACCAAGATCAGACTGTAGGTAGTTTTATTTTGTTGGAAAGACACTTGACAGAAACAATGCCCATTTACTTTGTCAACAGACTACAGTGAGTAAATTTAATCCTATACTGGAAAGCCCACCTGTAGTGTGAGTTAACAGTGTTTTTGAAAATTGAACATGTTTCGCTTGAATCTTGTTATTTTTGAAGTACTGAAAATATTTTCAGAAAATACTAATTTATCTGAACTTTTGAATGTTGCAGGCAAGATTGTATGAATTAATAACTGCTCGAAAACCAGCTTCAGTTAATGAAGAAATTCCATGGATGATTGATGGTGCCGGCTTGCCACCTAATGCAAATGAACTTCTTCCAAAGATGGTACACTATCAGCATCCCTGAAAAGATATGCTCCTTTAAGTTTACTCCGCAAGTATCTTATTCGAGTTTTGGTATCATTAAGTACAGATTTCATCTACCAGTTGCCTACTAAATCTCATTTTTCTTATGTTGAGCATTTGAATGCTATGCTCCTTAGTAGATAAAAGAGATATAAAATGTGAGAAGTTCCTTCTATTGTATATTTCTCTGCATCATCAGTTACATTTGTTACAAGTTTTCTTGTTGGATAATGTGGGAAGATTGATAACAAACAATATTTGTGGCATACACAAATATTGCTTGACACATGATGTACGCATCATTGGCCAAATCCTAAAATATGTATAATGAATGATATTGATCTCAGTGCTGAATCGCCAAGAAAAAAAGTATAAAAATGGGAAGTGATTACCAGGTGGATATGAAGCCCCCATCAATTGAATTTCCTTGTGTGGCGTCTCTACTCTAATGTCAACATATTTCAACTAACCATAAAAACCAAAAATGGTTGGCGGATCTGACATAGACAAAAACCTAACTGGTACTAACTTTAGAATGAGTTAGGAGTCAGGGAGCGATCACCAAAACTAAGTGAACTAACAGTATTTTATACAGGTATGTGACTCGTTACAACACTATCAAGTATGGACTAAAATATTCTCATATATACTTTAGATGATTATAAGAAGCTTGAACCAATGCTTTGAAAATTATTTTAATAAAGGAAAATTCAACATGTGCCTAGACAGTAACAAACTTGTATAATTATGTAGACCAAATGCAAACTTGGTTAATTATGTCAACTTGTTAGTACCACATAGGATGCCAGATATGTCAAAGACTCAAAATTAACAAGTATAAAATACCTTGGTACAAAAATGTCTAATAGATATTGGAGATCATTTGATGTTAAAATTAGGCAAGTTGCAAGATGTGAGACTTATGTGTTTAGTTCCTGTGCTATTTGCCATTGTCTTTGAGGAATGTTGGCTTGAAAACCTCTGTTCGAAATGACAGTTATCTAGGTAGTGTGAGATTGATAAATGCTGTCTATGTCCATTTCATTTATTCACTGTAAGCTTTGCTGTTTTCCTGTCTCAAGTTGGTAGATAAGCCTGTGGATGTACTTTAGTGTATGTAGAAGTTAGCTATGGAAAGCAAAATATTAAACGAGCTGGAAATAACTCATTGGAAAAACAAGGAATTGCAAAAACATTGCTCTTGACTTTTAAGGAATTCCATACATTGCCTAATGAAAATTGGGGCTTTGAGTTTCTTATATAGGAACACGTAGAGTAGCCATAGGCCTATGTGATAGTTGGGATTTGTAGGTTAGTGACCTTAAAATTGTTTCTTACAGTCTGCAATTAGTTTATAAGCAACCTTGTTGGGAGTGTGACTGTCTAATCTCTATGCAAGTTCAATTTGTACTTTTCTCCTCACGAAGAGGCCAATTGTGGATTATAACAAGATGAGTAAGGGATAATGGTTTTATGATATTGAAAAGGAGTTACTCATCAGGGATAAATTCACTCCAAAATGTTGCTAGTGATTTACTGATTACAAAAGCTTTTTATAAGTGATGAAGACCAGGCCCTGCTTCATTCTCTTCTAGTACTGGGACTGAAAGCAACTAAATATTACCATTTATATTGTTTCTAGGACGAAACATTAGATATTTGCCACTACATTTTCACACTTCTAATCACTATTACCATACAATTATTGTCAAACCCAGGAATGAAATGCATAAAAGTTTGACAAATGAAATGCACAGGAATTAAACAACCAGAAAAGTATTCAATGAAAGCTTATTCCATTCAGTCAAAATGTACATATTTAACAATATGAAAATGATTGTTTAGTTCATCTTTTTGGATGACTGTTTAGCTACTAGCATAGCTAGGAAATACAAAATAAAAAAATGTTATCCTACTGCTCCAAGGATTATGTGCATTATTGTCACACCTCCCTTAATCTGTAGCCTATAGGGGTAGTGGTAAAACCACTATTTGTGTTGTGCATTGGGCAACTTGTTTACAACATTTCATTTGCTTGATATGAAGCTCCAATGTTTTGAAAAAGGTCTTCCTTGAGTGTTATGAAACGCACACTTATACTGAGAGAGGGGGTGAATCCGTATAAGTCAATCTTTTATTTAATTTGAACTTTAATATTCTGAATGAAGCAATCACAAAAATCCACACATAAGAGACACAAGATTTTATGTGGAAACCCTTACACGAGAAAACCATGGAAAAATATTGCTTATATAAAACCTTCTTACAAATTTCGTAGACACCAACCCACAAGAGACACCAATCCCCACCATCGAGCACCAACCTAGCAAGAGACACCAATCTCCTTTAATGAGAGGCACCACCCTCCAGATCTCCTCAGTTCACCAACCTCCGAATGAATAGTATGATAATTGTTTGAAACTTCTTCTTGGATCAGCTCTAATTGTCTTTACAAATCTACTCACAACTTCATAAAAAATGCCTTAATATCTGCTAACGAATCTGCAATATATCTACTCATATATCTGCAGTATAATCTTCAACAATTTGCTCATAAATCTGCCATATAGTTGCTCCAAAAATCTGATTTTATTCTTTGAAATCTGCTCTGAAATAGAAGGATATTCAATCATTTCTTGCCTTCTAAAACACTTCACAAATTCCTCTTATATCTTCTCAAAGGGGGCGACCTAATTGAAAGGACATATCACTTTGCAAGGGGGGCAACTTTTGATTTATATGCACCAGTTCGTACCAATTTGGGCGCTCAAATGCAAGGGTTTGGCCCCGGCCCCTTATTTAAACTATTTGTTTGCAAATAAAACCCTCTAACATAGGTCAGCCCACAGCAGAAAATATAATATATTTATTTGAATTTTTCAAGTCTTGAAATTGGGCGCCAAAAACAAGAAAGGCAGCTATACATATGTCGGCCCATGTCATTTAAAAAAATAATTTGTTTGGTGTATTCTTGAGTGCCAAAATAGGTTGGCCAAATGAAAGATATTTTAATTTAATTTCAACACCTCAAAAAGCAGTCAGCCATGGCCGGAGCTTGCTAGGATAAAATGGATTAGTGGCCTTTGGCCAATTTACTTTAATCTGCCTTTGCCATCAATGACAATTTTCCAACAGAGTGAGCTTGTTCCCTTTTGCAAATTTCAAAAACCAAGATATTAACTTGGTAAAGACTTGAGTTTGTTTTCTCAAGTCAAGTTAGCTGTCGACAATGCTATATCTCATTTTGATAGAATACCATGCCCATTTGCTATGAAATTTTCACCTCCATTTTTTGTTAAGTGGTGAATTTTGCAGAAGGTTGTTCAACATTTTTCTATATCACTTTTGTTAGTGAAAATTGGAAACGTAGACTAATTGCACCCTTGAGTAGTCCAAAAGTGTGCCAGCTACACCATGTGACTTGAAAACTAGATAACCCAAGTTGATTACCCTCATGAGTAACTCGTGTGTTGAAGCATGCACTGAATGACTTGACTTTTTGTCAAGTTGAAAATGTGAACCATATGTTGTCCACGATGTCAACACATTAAAAACTATCATGGTAGGAAAATTTGTTTTGAATATGTATGCATATGATCTAAATCCATGCCTAGTCATAAAAATGTAAAAGCTCATAATGAAGTGAGGAATCTTAGGTGTTTAGTTGCTAAGCTTAACATTACTTGCTAAGATGTTCTAGCGATAAGTGGCAATATGTTGTAATTTGCATTATGCTGCAATGACAAATCCTCAATGAACAATGCAAGAAGTTTCCAAGTACCAGGCTTGAAGAACTTAAATTCTTAATCCTGATCTTTCTCTAAGTAACATGCTTGAAGAACTTGAAATTTGAGCTACTGCAAAGGTCACCTTGGAAAGAGAACAACATATATGAACTTGTATAGAGATGCATAACTCAATGACAGCCTCTCGGGTTTTCATCATGAGCCTCTATTCAGCTACCCTTTTGGGATTTCAACTTAAAACTCAAGTGCAAAAGTATGACCAACAAGAGGTAATATCATGTAATGTCCCCATTTTTATCACTACATCTTCCAGTGACTGTTAGCCTATTCTTGGATGCTTGTAGGCTAGTCAGAGGCAGAATTAGGGTTTCCAGCTACTTGGAGGTTTCTTTTGAGGATTCAGGGGTTCGCATGTTGGAGTTTTGCAGATTGGTTGTGGGATTCTTTCTAGGTTTTCAGAGAGCTTTGCAGTGGTATGACATGCAATTGAATCAGAGAACTTTTCCGAACTTACTATTTTTAGTAAGTTACAACGGTTGCATGTTGGATCTTTACAGATTGGATTCTGGATTCCTTCTGGGTTTTCAGAGAGCATCGCGACAGTGTGACATGCAACTGAATCAGAGAACTTTTCCGGACTTACTATTTTTAGTAAGTACGATGGCTGTTCGGATTGTGGTTAAAATGAGTTTGGAACAACTTACTATTTTTAGCAGTATGCTATTTTTGGTAAGTTCTATTTTTAGCAGGGTTTCTGCAGTTTAGTTCAGTGTTTATATCTGGCAGGTCAATTCGAGCAGTTTGGTCTCCAACACCCTTGGTGCTATTTTTGGTAGTGTTTCAACAACTTGGTATTATGGCTATTTCGGGCAGGGCAGTATAGTCAGTTGGTCTCCAACATTTGAGGTGATTATTTCGGCGAGTTTGATATTTGATGAGAATGTTATTTTAAGTGAAATATTTAAAAGGCATGTTTGGATGCCTTGGAGAAATAAGTGGTCAATTATATTTATATTTCACTTTAATAAATTGTTTCACTTTATTATTATTTTGGACGCCATAATATACTTTATTGACATTTTAATAAAGTATAATACTTCTTGGAGGAGGACGACTTGGACGACTTGGAGAAATGAAATGCAAATGACACAAATGGGCATTGTGAATTTGAGTTTGGTTTTGGCATCCATTTGGAGGGAGATTGAATTTGAATTTGGAGCAAGAAATGTTATAAATAAGAGTATTGGGCTCTTAGTTCATTATCTTATATCTATAGTAATGTTATGTTGCCGAAATGGTTAGTAAGTTGCTTCGAGGAATGCATACCTCCTAGCTTTGGCTTGACTTCTTGCTTGAAAAATAGCAACTAGTTGAGATCTAGCTATTCTCAATCCTTGAGAATAGATTGAGCACATTGTAGTTGAGTTTCTTGCAGTTTATGAGTTTTTGAAGATGCTGGTGTGGTGCTTGGCTGAAGCATATTTTCGATCATAGCTCCTTGCACAATTTTTTGTTGGTTCTGGGTATTGGCTTATTGTTCAAGTCTACCCGAGGCACCCCTTCTTGCAAGTTTTCAGATTTTTCAGAGAGGATTTGGATTTTATCTTGCTGGTTGCCCTTTCTTGGAAGTTGCACTTTGCCTGCCATTGCATTGGGAAGCATGCATAAAATATCAGAGGTTGCTTGCGGCTATTTCTTGGTTTGTACTTGGTCGCCCTTCTCTTATGCTTCCTTTGCACTTGATTTCACATCAATCTGAGGTGTTTTGACGAAGTTATGAGCATTTTGGTGATTCTAGGGCTTGCTGGTATGAATTTCTGACTGCTGCAATTTTTATATCAGACCTAATATTTCAGTCCCTTTTACTATATTTCATATGCTGGATAGTTTGTACTTGTTTGGAGTTCATTTCCTAACATTCTAGAGTTCATTGGTTATCTATATCTCATTGTATTTGCAGATTGTTCATCACATTGTAATGCTGAATATTTTTGACTGCTGCAATTTTTATATCAGACCTGATATTTCAGTCCCTTTTACTATATTTCGTATGCTGAATAGTTTGTACTTGTTTGGAGTTCATTTCCTAACATTCTACAATTCATTGGTTATCTATATCTCATTGTATTTGCAGATTGTTCATCACATTGTAATGCTGAATCAGTAGTACTGATCAGCTCTTTACTTTCTGCACTTTATATTTTGTATCCCCACTTTTGTGGAAGAGACTGGTCATGCTCAGTCTATATTGTATTGAATTTGCATATTGCTGATCGGTTGAGCCGTCAACACACTCCCGCTGAATAAGTGGTCGAGTTGCATATTTACTTTCAGCATTGTACTTCTCTTTCCAGTCCTCCCGTTGAATAAGTGGTTGAGTTGATTGTTACTTTCAGCAATGTAATTTCTATCTTTCCAATCCTCCCGCTGAATAAGTGGTTGAGTTGATTGTTACTTTCAACAATGTAATTTCTATCTCCAGTCCTCCTGCTGAATAAGTGGTTGAGTTGATTGTATCTTCTTCCTATTACTCTCCCAGCAGTTTCAGTTATGCTAACGATCCCCTTTCGAGTATGCTCTCAACCTTGTCTGCATTGGGATCTGGGTTGATCAAAGGAAAGGGTTCCCTTCAGTTGGATAGAGTTTTCATTAACGTTAACGGGTGAATTTAGTTGTGTGGAAAAATTGAAAAAATTGGCCCGGTATATTTCATATCGATAGCCTCAAATAATTTGTATTTAGCTACATATTTGGCAATCCTGGTGTGCTCATCATATCCCAAACAAAATGGAAAACCATAGGTTCACAAAATCATTTCTTTTGTCAACACCATAGAGATTGAGTGCGACTCCAAATTTTCTTAGTATGTTGTCGCTCAATTGTGCAGTTATTTGCAATTATTAGCTCTTCATCAACTAGAATGATAGATGAATCCACATCATGAGTAGACAAGCTCAACAAGCTTTCGTTCCAATGCTTAACAATAATAATGCTAAGCTTATTATCAACTAGATTGACAATAACATCCACATCAAGAGTAGATGAGCTATCATTTGAAATGGTTTATTGGACTCTCCTTTTATATTTTGACAATAGGTAAGCCTTTATTTTCCATCTAGAATGATCTATCCATCCAAAATGCATATACCTCATTGATTTGGTAGGCAAATCTCTCACATAATAGTGCTTTTGTAGAATGTGTGTTGACCTCAAGATAGACAAGGATGTAGATCAAACAATCACTAGAGTTATGGTGTCAATGTCCACAATGACATGTTAGGACTTTAATGGATTTTAGTGCAAGTTGATTTTTATTGACTTGGCAACTTCTCAATTTCACAAGGCTGACCAACAGGTGATGACTCAACTTGACTATTGTTTTGAATACCTCTTGACACAAATTTTATAGGTTTTGAATATTCTAGTAAATGAAAATCCACATCACCTATATACCCTATCCCTATGCCACAAGGTTCGAGTTCATGTTTGAGAACAATAAAATTTGTATGAAATTCATCAAGGGGAAAATCTTGAAAATAAATTTGTTGTTAAATTTGCTTTACATAAATTTGTTTTCTTTTTTAAAGTAATGTATCCATAAAATTATGGAAATAAGTATTAGTAGTAGTAGTACTATATTTAATTTAATATAATTTTAATATTTTAATTTAAATTTGTTAAAGTTTACATATTAATAATGAAAAATCTGATTTAAATATTCTAAAATATTAAATTTTTAAATGTTAATATTAAAAAATGAAATTTAAAATATAAAAGTAAAACAATAAAATAAAATAATATTATGTTAAATATATAATATAAAGTTTTTTAATAGAAATCAATTATAAATTATGTTTATTATTACAAAATAAAAATTAAAAAACCCTAAATTAAAAGAAAAATTAACAAAACAGATTGAACTGTTGCACAGTCGCATATTATGTAGATGGAGATGAAGGTAAACTGGAAGGTTCACGGGTAGAGGTTGAAACACGTCGAGCTCACAACTTGCCTTCAACACCTTAGGCCTTACTCATTTTGATCGTGACATCATTTTTTTGCATGTTTTACACTCGAAGTAGGTGTATTTTATAGAAAAAATCTAAAAACCCTAAAATAAAAATGCTTTTGAAACATATATTTTAATAAAAAAACCTTTGTTTGTTTTCCATATGAATTTGAATGCGAATTTTCCTGAATTTCATACATTTTCAATAAATTTGTCGACTTTCGAACTTGAAGCCGGAAATTTGGCGAACTAGCCCTATCCCAATACAAGGTTTGTTGGGTTTTATTGTCTTCTAGACTTGTACAATAGGAGGACTAATAGGTATTGTATCCATGATGAGTTTTGACAACACACTTTTTGATTTAGACACACCATCTTTCTTCTTTACAACACTATTATATGAGAAAAGAGTGGGCTTAACACTCTTCTTCAAGGACTGTTTTTCATTAAAATGCTTGCAGAAAGAACATCATTATTGGCAACATCTTTCCTTTGTTGAGGCATTGGGTGTCTAACCTGTTGGAAAATTGTTGTCATTGATGTGAAAGATTGAGGAAGGAGTTTGTGGTTGAATGTTAGTGGCCATGCTTTGGAGTAAAATTTAAAATGAAATAAGTATTTGTGCTCCCCCTTGGTTGGCGCACCTCTTGGGGAAGTAAAAGAAATAAATTAAAAATTGCAAAATATTTTGTTTGTGTACGAGGCTGACCCTCATGTTGGTGCCCCATTTTGGGGATTTAAAAATTAAAATTAAATTTAATGCTTGGTGTTTTGGGCCGACCCTATCTAGGTGCCCAAATTTGAAGATGAAGAGATTCATTTAGAAGGAGAGGTTGCATCCATTTTGAAGGTATGTGTTGCTTCAAAAAGTCGCCTCTCTTGGTAAGAACATTTAAAGAGATATTTGAAGGCAAGCAATTCATTGAATATCATTCGTGTAAATAGCAGAATTAAAAGATATTTAAATGCAGATTTTTGAAGACATATGAGCAGAATTATGAGAGACAAGTGAGCAGATTTATCAAAGCTTTATGGCAGAATTTATGAAGAATTTTTAGAAGATTATAAAGGCAGATTTTGGTGAAGTAGTGAGCAGATTTATGAAGGTGATTTAGGGCAGATGTAAGAAGAAGTTGCAAATAAATTATTATATTGTTCATTAGGAGGTTGGTGCCTTCTTATTAAGGAGATCAGGAGGTTTGTGCCTCTCATTAGAAGAGATTGGTGTCTCTTGCTGAGTTGGTGCTCAGTTGTGGGGATTGGTGTCTCTTGTGGGTTGGTGCCTATGAAAGAAGCTTTGTTAATGAAGTAGGTTGGTGCCTACAAGAAGATATATATGAACAATATTTTTCCATGGTTTTCTCCCACAAGGGTTTCCATGTAAATTGTGTGTTCATCTTGTGTTCCTTATTGTTAGATCTTCATGTGTGTTATTGTTGTGGATGATTATGTTTTGAAGTATTACTGTTGTGGTTAATTAAGTTTGTAAAAAGTAAAAGGTTGTTGTTATATTGATTCACCCCCCCTCTCAATATAACTGACTGCTCTTCATAACCTTATAAATGATCTTGCAAACTATTGATTTCTTGCTGCAACATTCTTTATTAGTTGCAAAACTGTATAAATAGAGGCTTGTATTGACATTGACATTTTTGATATTACCTCTACTTGTTTGTTGTTGACATTAATTTGCAAGGAAAACATATCATTGGTGTATAAAGTAGACATGATTACAAAGATTACATACATAGCCAAGTCAGGTTCCACCAATAATGCTAAAAAATAATACAATTCACAACATGTAACGACTTTTGTTGTCAAGTTGAGATGGATTGATTCCTTATTACTCAAAAGGGTTTCTTTTTCTATATACTAAAGCACATGAAAGAGATATTAAAGCACATGAGAGCAGAGAGTTATGTGGCACTTAGGTGGCACATGAAAAGGCTTTGCTCTATCGACGACATTTTCTTAGAAAGAAATCAAAATTTCTTTTAGTTAGGATTTACATCTTACAATAGCAACGAATGAGTAATGGAGGGAAATGGAAGTGAAAATGACTTTGACCTTATTTCTCCCTAGAGATGTATAGGGATGAAGCCATAGACGGTGTTGTTGCAGGTATGTTAGGCATTGGGTACAATAATTCAATTGCAATAACTTGACCAATAAATGTGAACTGAAGGTACCTCATATATCGATTGTTGTGATTGTTTTAGGTTTACAAAATTTGTTTGGATTTTTGGACAAAATTCACTTGCCTGGAAGATTTCAAAATCTTTGTTACATAAAAAATAAGTGGTCATAAGCCAATTTTGGCCACCATATGCAAAAGTTTTTATTATTATGAAAAATTTGATTGGGTTTAGACAGTTAAGACCCTTCTTTGATGCAATTTCAAGAAATTGTCGTGTTTTTTGCGGATTAAAATTTATTAAGTGGAAAAATTAGAACCCTAAGCGTTTCATAACTGTTGGAATAATAGATAAGTCTAATTTCTAGAAAATAAGTTTCTTAGGGAAATTAAACCTAATGATGTAGGAGTATCCGGGTTTATAGGCAATCTTGTGTCATTTTTGGCTAAATCATGAGTTCATATTTGTAAAGGGGCTTAATAATCTTTTGGAAGAAGTTGAGCATTACAAAGATGTTAAAAGGCATAAGAACCCACAAAACTTTGATACATATAAGAGTTCAGGATTTTAGGCATATTCATAACCTCGATGCCAAAAAGGGATGAGGGCAACGGATCATAGAGACCCCCGATACCCCGATAGGTGTGGCGAGCATTGGGCTAGCGAAGAAACTTCAATTGGGTAACAAATTTAAGTAACAATACTTGGATTCTTTCTAAACCTCGACACTCAAAGATTGGGCTACACCTGGTTGGGCTTTCGAGGGAATGTCTTCTTGATAACAGAGAAAGCATAGAAGCAAGGGTTATGGTCGATGGTCGACACTTGACTATTACGACTTCACATTGGACTTTCAGGCCAGTGTGTATTCAATGATTGAAAAATTGAAGAGGCATACCAACCTTGACTCTCGATTTCATGAAGACAATGTAGAGTTACAAACTTCGATGTTAGGCTTGGACTCAAAGTCATGATCGAAACCCAAGGCCGACGACAAAAGGTAAAAACAAACAAGCAAGAAAATCAAACGATGCCATGTGGCACAAGTTAATTGAATTGTTTGATCTGTTGGTTCAACTTCTTGGAAAATGAAACATAATTGGGACGATGGACAAGGAGGGGCAAATTGAGAAACGAAGTGTTGGCCATTTGAGGATTGAAGGGTTTTTTGTGTTGCAAACGTGAAGGTTGGTTATGGTGAAAACAAATTATTGATTATTCATGAAATGTTGGTGATTAGAGGAATGACATGTTGGAAAGACTATGATTGTAGAACATAATAGGAAAAGAAGGCCATGGGCTTGCCTGTGTATGACGTTGGACATTGTACTCTTGTAACTGTTATTTATACATGAAAACTTTCTTGTTGGCAATATGTTAGACTTGTAGATGTTTATTTTGTGCAATTGCGATTGAATGTTGGTTGTGGCTGAGTGATTGGGCATATCCATGGTCTCGATTGGACCAAGTGGTATCATAGCGGGTATCAGATGTTGATTGTGAATGTGTCAAGAGAGGGTTCTAAGGAATTTGTTGTGGGTAAAGAAGATTGAGAGCAGACATGCAATTGCAGAGAACCTGAAGCAGACATGGCACAAAGAGGGGATGGTTGTAGAGGAGTGCCATGACGTGGTGATGTATTGATTGTAGAGATGTTGAGAGGAATAACAAGAAGATTAGAAGCAATAGAAACAACACAAAGAAGAGGGGTACACGTAAAGTATGTTAGTGAGGATGAAGAAGTGGTGGGAGGAGGAAATGAAGCCAACCAGGGTGCATTGGATCAAGGAGAAGAAAGATTTCTGATGGCCATCACAAAAATAAACAATAAACAAAGGATTGATCCCCCAAGTTATAGTGGAAGCCTAAATCCCGAAGACCTTGTTGATTGGATATCGTAGATGGAAAAGTACTTTGATCTTGAAGGTACTAAGGATGACAAAAAAGTGAAATATGTCTGCACAATCTCAGGTGATGGAAAATGAAATATCTCACAGGTAGGAGCACCTGTTTCATCTCTCTAAATGATTTCTCTTTCATTCTGTATAACATTGTATTCATGTGTAGGAACATAGATAGAGTTAGGAAAAGAAGATAGACTATCATTCATCTCTTTCAAGAGAATGCCATATTCAGAACATTCAGATTAATAAACATCTGTGATAGTTATGTGATTTGGTTATCTTGCATGATAGACTATCATTTGTATTCCGTATTTCTTGTGGATGGTTTCTTCAGCTTATAATATGTCTGTGTTATATACTTTGAACAATGTAGAGTGTTGTCCACTAGTGTGACAATATGTCTCTTGGTATCTGGAATCTAGATATATTTTATTCTTGTCATAATGATTAAAATCTTTTTTCTTAAATCCTATGTAGTGAACATTGTAGAGGCTTTGGTAAAATTCCTGTTATTGAATCCTTATGATGAATATGCTTCCCTTATTCTAGAGTGTTCGGCCTTTTGTGTTTATCTAATCTGTTATGTTCTTTTCTTCCCAATACAGTTTATCTTATCTCTTTATTCAACTAATACTGAGCTAGTTTTATATTTTATTGGTTACATGACTTCATTTTAGTTTCTGTGCTAGATGTACAAAATTAAATCAGAAGTAATCTTGTAATTTGAAAATTACTTTTAGGTTTATTGCTCATTTATTGGATTTTCTTATTGTAGGTTGCACTCACAAAGAAAGTCACAGCTCAAGTCAAAGAGTTGGCTAGAGATGAAGAAGACAGTCTGGATGAGACAACTTCAGATGAGGCCCTTCCTCCATATGATCAAGCTAAAGCTCTTGGGAAGACAAATATTGATGTTGATCGAATTTCTGCTGGATTACCATGTGGCAGTGAGGGATTCCTCTTAATGTTTGCACGATGGAAGAAGCTAGAGAGAGACCTGTACAATGAAAGGAAGGAGTATGTTTCTAGCCCACTACATATGATCTGTGTTTTGTTGAACATTGAAAATTTAATTTGTGTATTCATAACCTACACAAGCATGGCTGCCATGAATTATTTTTGCTAATGTATGAATGATGCAAAAGTCTCAATTTTAGTTGATCTTATGATGGACACAAGTAATTCTTCTTTCTTTTGAAATTGCTTGTTATGTGTGCAGCCGGTTTGACATCACACAGATTCCAGATGTGTATGACTCGTGCAAGTAAGTCAACAAAATTGTTCATCATGTACTTTATTTAAATATTCATCTTAGCAAATATTGTGAATGGTTTTCCATAATGAAGCTCTTCACTTGAGTACCATAACCATAGTTTTCAGGGAAGCTTTCTTTTGCTGAAAATGTTGGTATATATTCACAAGTTGACAAAGTTTATGTTTCTTCATTTTGCACTAGGCAAACTAACTCAAATTACTGTTAATGGATCCTGAACTTTCTGTGGCTGAGATATCAATCTCACAGTATTTGAGATAATTTGTTGCCCACCTTTGACAACTCAATAAAATCTCTTATGCCCCCTACCCTTGATGTTAGAGTAGGATTGCATTGCCCACTAGCCATATTGATTGTCTTTAGTTCCCAAGTGTGTGTGTCTCATGCATGATATATACATGAAACTCAAGTTTCCGATGAGGACAAATTTTTTTATTTCTATATTTATTCTCAAAATCCTTTTTCTACTCTTACTACATATTTTGACAAATTTTATAATAAAATTTAAATATGGCAACATATGGAGCTCAAGAAACTATTTTCATTCATCTAAATGCATACTAACACTTACTACAAGAGGAAAATAATTTTCACAGCAATAATATGCCGTAAAACTAGTCAATCTTTGAAATGTGTTTATTTTTGCACTTAAGATAGTAGATTTGATTTCTCTCAAGGGAGATATTGCAAGTCAAGGTTTGAAAATATTTTTAGTGGTTGCATCTTAAATAGATTTTTTTCTTTTCTTTACTTTTTTCTGAATACTAAATAATGATGATGGGAATCATGCCTGTTTCATTGAGTAGGTTTTGAAAAATACATATGCGTCTAAGTATGCTGACAGTCAGCTAAGGCATGCCAATTACACATCTCGGTTTATCAGTTACAAAATGCCCAATTCTCCTATACAATCAACTACCTATCATAGTAGGGCCTGGAAACAAAATGCCCTTACCGACCTTAATAGTTAATTGATATACAAAAACTCAAGACATTACAGAGCTATTGATATGTTAATTGAGCAAAGGAACCGTGAAACTAAGCATCCGGGTCATCCTCGAAGCTGTTTGAAACCAGGGATCTATGCCATGCAATGCCTTCAGTCAACACTAATGCAAGTGCCTGCTCGAGGAACTTGACTACCCATGATGCTTTACTGCTTCTACGGGCCTCATTTGGTGGCAGAGTGGTGAGAATGAAAGGGTGTGCCACAGCCCAATCACCACTCCATTTGTGATGATAAAAAACCCAGAGATACAGAGCAAACTAGAGCCCAAAACTGCCACCTAAAGAATGTAATCCAAAGCCCCAAGCAGAATGCCTTTGATCAGAGTATTTGTCAATTTCTTAATCATTTCTTTGTCTTCACCAAGGTCAAGAAAAATGGCCACAAACACTGAGGCAATGTCTGAATTTACCTGGTAGCTGTGATCAGCTGTCATAAATTCTTCCCCAAGAACCTATTGGACTGCAAACAACAGAATTTCACTCCTTGTTTTGAAGACCCGTTTGAGGCACATCTCTGCGATACCACGAAGAAACACCATTTGCCTTTGTTTGCTTACCAGTCTTAGAGAGGTATCCATACTTTCCATGAGGGAAGGAGAGCTGAGGCAATGAAATGAGGGAGTAGCACCAAAAATTCTGGAAGCAATCAGCTTGCCATCAAATATACACCATGGAAAGCTTAAAAAAATGACATTGCCAGTCGAGTCACAGTGGAGATCCTCCTTCATTTCATGTGAATTTACTCTAGGTACCCTACCCAAAGGGATGGGATATGGAGAATTCCCCATCATGATTTCCTTTTGAGTTTCAAGAAACATGGGAATATGATTTCATTGCATCGGATAAAATCTTGTTTTTATATTTCCTATCTCCTATTCAATACATGACATGCCTCCATGTGGATTTCTAGGTTTTGAAAGATTTTCAAATTTTTCTTTGAATGGTGCCCAAGTGTCTAGCGTGTGGCTAACTACATATTCAGATTCCATCTCAATGGCATATTTAGCTAGGATATCTGCCTCCGCATTTATTTTTGTTGTAGATATGATTAACCATGAAGTTCTTCAATGTATCCAAAATAGGCAAGGCACTTTGAAGGATATTGTTGATTTACCAATTAGCCAATTTTCTATTTCTTATAGCTTTCACTCTTACCATGTAATTTCCTTCAACCTCAACCCTATGAGCTTCACATAATTTTCAAATTTACAATCCGTGGCTTGAGCCTTAACCTCATTATTCACGTCTTTGAACTTTTTCTGAAACAACTCCAATCAGATTACCATGCTCATCTTTGATTAGACAACTAGCACTAGAAATGCCAAGGTTTCCTTTTGATGCACCGTTGAAGTTTAGTTTGACCCAATCATGGGGAGGTAGCGACCATTTGATGCCTAATCTCATGTTCAGAGAATTAACATTCCCAACCCCTAAACAGGGGCAACTTTGAGTCTGTGCTGAATTTTGTCATCTCATTTATTTTGTGAGGTGAAACTTTTCCCTTTTGTTGGCTGTACTAAAACATTGTTGTTAACAACTTCAACTATTGTTGTTTCTAGGTTATTAAAAACTGATGCCTCAGACATTGCTTTGTCTTGAAACATTCTTCTCTTTTCCTCTATCTATATTTTCCATACAACAATTGATGGGCAAATAAGACAGAGACTTTGGAAGATTGCTTGCCTCTTCAATATAGGCTACGATTGGAAGAGATCTAGTCTAGTACACACTACACAGTTATTGCCAACATTTTATAGAGAAAGGGCAACTGAGTAGCAAATGATTTCAAAAGTTTTTCTTCATGCTCACACAGATACATCTTGAAGGACCATTGAAGCTAAGTTTTTGAATTTTATCAGCGTCATAATCTTCTTTTGTAATGCTGCCCAAGCAAAAACATAGGCTTCCTGTAGGCATTGTTTGTTCTAGCAAAGGTGAATGTGCAAGTTTCATTTGCCACTATTACATTCCTGCACCATATATACCAACTTTGTTAAATATTCCCCTAATTTAAGGCAGTTCATTTTATCAAGTCCTAGCCTTCTATTATGAAAACTTTCCTCTCATTAAGTACTTGCTGAAGTAGCCTCACCTCTATCTTTGGTAATCCCATATCACTCATGTCCTTCCATACACATTCTGAAATACCATCATTAGAGGCTAGGGCAAGGTAGTCTGCAACTTTTGACCCCCAAGTTGTTGATTTAAGATAGCATCGGTCAGATATAAATGATGATTGCATTTATGCATCATCATCATATATATTTAATCAATCTGCTCTTAAAATATAAAACCTTCAAATAAGTTATTCAAATTTCATATGTTGATGATTGAAATTTGCAAATGGATAAAATTGGAATTCATATTATATGATTGCTGTTTGTTAAATACATGCATCTTAGTTTATGAGTAACACCGAATGGTTTCGGTTGTTAAGAGAGCCCGCGTGTTCAAAGGACACGTTCTCTCATGAGACACGTCTCTCCTTGAGGTGTATCTCTCTCATATAAATGGAACTTCATTCCCTTATTTGCAAACATAAAAATTAATAAATGTTCCGCAATCAGCACATTTGAAATACAAGAAACAAATCTGACTTAGAATTCTTACACAAAATTTCAGACTTAGAATTTCCATAGGTCTTTTAGGATGCAAATTTGATAAGATTTGATTAACATTTACAGTTACACAAGTTAATTTCAAATGTTGTTTGACATTGGAGAATTCATTTTCCCTTTCAATATCTGGAAAACTATTCTAGGAATCCTCCAAAAATTTGCCAATCTACCATTTCTAATTTCCCATGTGATGTTGTTTGTAATGATATGCCTACAACAAAAAAGGAAGTTCTAAATGCTCAATCCTTTTGAAGGATTGGAAACTATCAAGATTCTTGAAGTGAAGAGCTCTCAATTATACTGAGAGGGCGGGGTAAATCAGTATAACACCAATCTTTTACTTTTTTCAATATTAAACAATCACTGTAGTAATACTTCACAATTTAATCATCCACAATGATAAACACACATGCAAGATCTAGAAATAAGGAACACAAATCGAACACACGATTTACATGGAAACCCTTGCGGGAGAAAACCACGACAAAATATTGCTTATATAGATCTTCTTGTGGGCACCAACTGATGCAGAGGGATAAACAATTATAGGAACAACGTGTTTTCAGACTCTATGGACTCTCTTGAAGGTGTTCAAACCCTATCTTGCAAGATTCCTACAAACTTTCCTCTCTAGGCTCAAACCCTTAATAATGTCCTAATTGGGTTTTTATGGCATCAACACTCACTCTTTGCCTTCTTAGGCTCCTAAACACTTCAACACACTCCCGAGGGTCTCCTCCAATCTTACAGTGCTGTGGAGAACTCAAAACAAAAGAATTTTGCACTAAACCCTCATACACCTAGGGTTTTAAGTTTAACAGTCTTTTTTGACAGAGAACACACTAAGACCTGCAAATCTTTTACATACAATAGATTAATGAGTTTTCCTTTCGTGGACACCTAGGCAGCAACCTAAGGAAGGGTTTCACCAAGTTTCATCAATTTTCAACAGTCAGAACAAAAGATATGAATTTATTTCACCCGCTGAAAACCCTAGCTCAGTGACAGGGCAGTTTGAAGTGTTTTTGCTGTAACTTGCTCAAAATATCATGAAATCAAATCAAACCAATTGCATTTGAACCTCAAAACAAAATCCTATCATTCAATCCACTTTTAGATCTGAAACTACTCCGTACAGGGCCGTACAATGTTGATTTCAGACTGTAATTGCAGAAAACTGTTAAAAATGGCGAAAAAAATAGGGTATTTCATCAAAAACTCCTCCTTCAAATTCTTGGAGCCTCCCTTTCTCATTGCTACAGCATGAATGATCATTTAAAAAACAGTTACCATTGAATTACATTGTTTTTCCAACAAAAACCTAATGCATTAAACTTGCCAAAATATGCACTTTTACACAACCTAAACTAAAATAAACATGTAAAGTGACCTGACAAGGTCAGTCAGGGTCTTCTAAGACCTTATTAGACTCAGCAAACCAAAAACAAAGGCTGGGGAACAAACCCCAACCTTCCACAAGCCAAAAATCACCTAGAAAATTCAAATCTGCATTTTGATGGGAAAAGCAAAAATTTGAATTTCTAGGCCTACTTACACAACCTAGATCATTGGACATGATCCAAATGGAACCCCTAAGACGTACACTGACTCAACAAAGACTCCTAACATCAAAATGAACAAACCAAAGTGATGCTCCTGCATCACGAACCTACTTCATTTACAAAGCTTCTTTTGTAGGCACCAACCCATAGGAGACACCGATCCCTATTGTCACATGAAGTTGCACCCTACTGAACATAGGCTCAGCATTCCAATGACACAATGGAAATAATCTCAAGGTGTGGGACCTTGCAGTTGAGGTTAGATCTCCGAAGAAGGCCGACTTTCTTTTCTAAACTAGGTGCAGATATGTTGGTCCAACCCAGCATATGAAATCCTATCACTAATCCTATTCTGTAAAACCCCCTTCGAAAATGTATGTTGTTTTTGTGATTGTTTTCAGTTTGACAGATGTTCCATTTTGTCAAACATGTCTCATTCCATTGCATGTATTAAAATAATGTTCAAAATGATATGGAAAGACACGTTCGATGACCAAAACTTCACAACTTCATGCTTTCATTCTGGACTGTAATACAATGATACATTGGCAGATACACAAATACAGACTTATACAAAAACCAATCTGAGTGATAAGATATGACTGAAACAAATATGGATGCTCAGAAATCTACTACAGCAATGCATACATTTCAACTTCTTATCAGTCTGAGTACAGCAGCAACAAATAATGCAAAGGTAGATATATCTCAAACCAAATATAGTCCCTGACAGAGTATATTACTGAACAGGAGATTTACAACAGCAGATACACTAAGAGATATGAATGAACTCAGTATAGGTAATATTCAGAAATAAATACTAGGTTTACTTGTAACATCATTTTGTGACATCTCCAGGTATGAAGAGCGCTCAGCTACAAGGTTACTCAGAGAATGAAGAGTGGCAACTATCAAATGCAACAATGACCACGTCCATGCTAAAACCTCACATTCAGCTTTATCCCATACACATACAGTAGTAGCAGACCATCATAATAATCAGATTGCAGTCCAGGAAATAGACGTTACCCTTACTCACAGACCCGTGCCTCTTCTAGACTGTCACACCTAAACCAATCAAGCCACCACACCTTCATAAACTACTCCAGACTTAGGCACTAAGATTCAGGTAAAAGAGCAGGTCCACTCTTGCCCTCGACCTCCCAGGTTACTCGCGCCATGCACAAGAAACTCTACAAGG
Source organism: Sequoiadendron giganteum (assembly GCA_007115665.2). Taxonomy (NCBI): domain Eukaryota; kingdom Viridiplantae; phylum Streptophyta; class Pinopsida; order Cupressales; family Cupressaceae; genus Sequoiadendron; species Sequoiadendron giganteum. The sequence goes on along the minus strand of VCHN02000014.1, from coordinate 42,616,332 downwards.
TCTCATGGCTTGCATTGATACTCAGATAGATTTCCCAAACAGAAACACCACCCTTGCAAGCATGCAACTCCACACAGGAAGTGAATGAAGCTTCAAACACATGAAATATATCGACCCAGCCATTATAAAGCCAGTTAATTGCCCTTCTCACAATATGCAGGAATAAACCCCAACTTCTGAATTTTACAAGATGCAAATGCTCTCAAGCTGAATATTAATCGTTAACCCCAATTTTGTCTCCGCAGGAGACTCACAAAATTGCCTTGTTCGCTCAATTGGAAAACTTAAGTGATTTCCCCTTCAAACCAGCTAGAGTGGAATTGTTTCACCACCGAAACCGGATACCCTAGGGTTTCTCTTCCCCAAGACCAAGAACTCCAAGAAGCTCTCCAGAAGTGAAAGTGCGATAATAAGCAAGCATAATGCAAATGAGCTCCGAAATCCACTTTTATATCCTTCATTTTATTTCCCACTCAAAATAATAATAAAGTGACTTTATAAGTTACCTTTTTAATTTATTTCCAAAAGTCACTTTATAACTGATTTAATTAATTATTTAACATTATCCTTTAAAATGTACTTTTCTGCTAGGTAATATTAAACAATTAAATAAATTAATTCCCTTTTCCCGACTATAGCCTATGGGAATTAAATAGGCTAAAATGTCCATCAGGGTAATCATTGAGAAAGGGGACATTAAATATTCTACCAACTCACAGAGGAAAAGGGAGAAAAAGAATTTGCATAAAAAGGGAAGTGGAGGTGATACACCTAAAATAGATTGTTTCTTCCTACTCAAAATAGCACAATGCACCAATGAAAACAAATGGAAGGACTCACACAGTTCCCTACTCTATCAGCTTCCAGGGACACATATGGAGGTTAGGGGCTAACAAGATACTGGGAGGAAAGGAAATGTTCACAATCAACATCTGTAAACGTAGTTAACACAACATACAAGCATAGAAAATGATAAAAATACACTCAAACATGAAGGTAAGAGAGATATACACAACATATCAAAGGAGAAAAGAGGTAAAAATGACTACTTTCATTAGTACAAAGGCATAAGCCCGTTTACAATTGCAGAATGCATTGAATTGCAATGTCTACTAGAGAAACCAAAGAAGAACCCTTTACAACTAGCACAAAAATGTCTTTTATCAGGAGAGAAACTCCAAAGAAAATTGTGCTCGGGAAGAGTGTCCAACACTTCACACTTCTACCATGCCTTTGCATTGATGTCTTCTGAATATGCATGTAGAGAGATGGAGATTGCTCGAGGAAACCGCGATTTGGAACAGAAAATTGGCAGAAGAGACACTTGCAAACCATAAATGAAGCATGGCCATCATGATCCTTTCCCAAATCTGCATTCAAAGCATTAAATGCCCTCTCTATAGCTTAGAAACTGAGATTGGATGTTTGAGGGTAGTTGTTGGGCTTTAATGGCATTTACGGCTTGAAAACACGTGTAATGTCCTCAATTTTTGAGTCAACATAAATTATTAATTTAACTTGTCAAAAGGTTAAATTGAAAAAATAACAACTTAAATTAATAATGCAAAGTAACTTAAGTTATATAAAAGTAAAAAATAATTATTTAAGTTACTTTTTATGAATTCCCAAAAGGAAGCAAAATAAAAGGTGAAAGACAAAAAAGAGGAGAATTCCAACAGACATGGGAGTTACGGAGTGGAGAGAACAAAAGTTTCATGAAGCTTTGTTGGAGGAGGTTGGATTTTGGATTTTGGAATAGGTTTTTGTTGGTGGATGTGGTTCACAGCCTTTCTGAGGTGGGGTGACCTCTGAAAGAAGATTGGCTTCGGCAGTGAAAGATCTGCCCTAGCTAATAGCTGGAGAAGACGTTCATTTTTCTTGCTCGGCTTTAAGTGATTGTTTATTGATGAAATTTTGTAGAGTCTCTTTTAAGACAATTTTCAAAGATTCAATATTGAATAAATTGTTCTATTAGTTCATTGCTGGAGTGTTTTGCAAAAGAATTGTGAAGAGTCGAATTGTTTGAAGGCCAGTTCTTTAAATAATCCATTGCCTATTGTATGCTGCAATTCATATATGAACTGGCAAAATAAATAAAGACTCTAATGATCAGGAGCTTCTGAATAGCTTTCTGTTGCTTTGAAAGTACAACCAAGTTTGAGATAGCTATGACATTGGAAGCCCAATGCAGAAGATATAGCCAACTCTAATATATTACTGTTTTCTACCGATCTTAGAAAATTCCTATCATTCAAGTCTGAAGGAGCCATCGCTAATATTAAGGATTCATAGCTTAAGGAGACTTTAATTAATTATTGTCTACCGTGTTGTAGATTGGGAAACCGGAATTGACATTAGATTTAATATTGGCTAAGTCAGAAAGTATCGGGAGCTACTTATAGGTGATGCTATATTGAACTATGGAAAGTTATTATTATTCCGGTGTTTCATTAATATTTCCGTGTGAGTGTAACTCCAGGAAGTGAGGAAGCCGATGAATGACATGGCAGTTCGAAATCTTTAAGCGCCTCCTATTATGTCAATTGTCGTTTTTGTTCTTTAAGTGGCAATACAAAGGATATCGTGGCTTTTAATTGAGAAGCCGTTTCATCTTTGAAGAAGCCAAGTCTAACTGCTAGTGATTGGGGAAATCGAATCAGGAAGTAAATCTAATATTAAGCTTCAGAACCACTTTTTCTAGATGGTGCGATATAGTATGTGATTGGAATCATCGCTAGATTAAATTTATCTATTGAGAAAGCTCATATGATTTAAAGCTTCATGTGCCGCCACTGCCAGGGGAGCTACGAAGAAATAAGAGTGGGAAAAATTATAAATTTATTCATCTGAAGTTCAATGCCAGCTCTAACGCAATTAAGAGGTTCTAAGTTTAAAATCTATATAAAAATCGTATTCTTCTAAAGAGATGGGTTATTCAATATTGGAAGGCTCAGATGGTTATGTTGGAGGCTTGCGGTAAAAAACAATAACAAGAGCCTTAAACAATGCAAGAAGTCGGAGTAAGGAACGGTTGTTATCAGAAATAAGAAAATGTCTTATTTAATGAACCGCTGCCGTCCCTCCCTTTGTAGCTGACTTTTCTCTCTATTGCAAGGAATTGTCGAGTTTTCTATGCTCTAGGAGGCATGTACAATCTGATAACTCGAGTTAAGAGAAAATCGTCATATACAAAGGAGCTTACTCAATATGATTGGTGGCAATTCTAAGGGAGGTATCGATTTATAAAGTTGACACGGGAGAAGCTTATAAAGAGTCCGGCTATTTAAGTGTCTTCTACAAAGAGGAATTTATTCGAAGGTTTCAAAAGACAATATAAACATAACAGAGCTTTGCATATGATTAAAGTTCCATACGAGACAAAAAAAAGGGTGACGTGGAAGTCATGACGAGTCATTTAGGAAACGGTCCGATGATTTATTAATAGTTCTTCGAGAGCTGCTTGAAAATTCATAGCATGACAAATTACCTGTCCGCTGTTTGCATATCCTACAACACCGTTCTTAGTGGCCGACCAATCAAACAGAGGTGGATGTGAATATATGAAGGTTCGTTGTGTATTTAGAAGGCTCGTGGGTGAATTGGAGACCATTGCTCTAATTCAAGGAAGGAGTATCTTCAAACAATACAAGGTGCTAGTGTGGTTGCCCAGGTCAGGCAATATACATTGTTGTATGTCCAAATCTGAATTAATTCATATGTCCCGTTGTACATGAGAAATTAGTTTGGCAATGTATCTACTGGTGTGATTGATCGTTCTATGTTATTCTTGTGTAGTCAAATCTTTCATTGGAAAAAATGAAAAGAAAAGTATATGTAATGACTTCTGTTAGTTTTCTATCTGCAAACATATCTCTGTGAAAACTTATAGAAGATTGTGAGACATTCACTTCTTGCATAAGGAAATCAATTCCCCATCAAAGACAATTAGGCTTGAAACTAGAACAACGCAAGACAAAATGTTTGACGTAATGACAGAGTAGTCTAAGTAATTCAGTTGGTGAAAATCGAAAAAATTGTATGCCAATTTAGGGTAGCTTATTACAACACGCCACCCAAAAATACTGTCGAAGTTTCGGGGCCGAACCAATCATTAGATTAAACATTAAATGGTTTGTAACCGAAAGGTCACGTCTGTTTGGCATCAAGCGTTGAGCCTACAAGGAAATGCTTGTCAAAAGAGTTGAAGAGACGAGCATTTACAAACTAGAAACCCCAAAGAGAAAACCCCTATCGGGCATCGGGTGTCCGGACCACAACATACCGCATGATGAAAAGGATGATATCAAGAACGTTGAAACCATGATCCTAAAAGACAGCCTTTGTTAGGCATCGAGCATCGGGCCTCACACTTATTGGAACAAGCGAAGGAAGAAAGTAAGTCAAATGGTTGGCAGAAATATGGAAGAGTGCGGAGGAAAGGAAGATGTTGGGGATTGGAAGTCGAGAGGAAGGCTCAAGTCTTATCGCAAAATTGCAATAAAGGATAAGAAGAAAGGCCGATTCTTGAAAGACCGAAGACTATGACATCAAGGTTTGGGATTGAGAGGAAGGCTTATGTCTTTGTTGGAATGAGTGTCATTGATGTCAAAGGAGTATGAGAGATTGTTAGAATATTGTCAGTGATGTCAAAGTGAATGAACAAGACTATTGTCAGTGATGTCAAAGCGAATGAACAAGACTATTGTCAATGATGTCAAAGGCAAAAGATTAGAAGAGCATAATAGTAAATATCTCAGAAGCGATGTGGAACACACTCATTAAGAATACATCATTTAGTGAAGAGGTGTGATTTGTTTTCAAAGGTTTTAAATGGTTAATCAATTTTGTCTCTTTGTTAAGAGATGTCTCCCTTCATAGAGGCAAGAAGATACAAAAAGAGAAAGAAATTGTTGAAAGAAGTGTGGAGAACAAGAAGATACATTATACAAGCACAAGCAAATTTGAAGGAAGAAAATAATAGAAGATCATTCGAACGAAGCCATTAAGGAGAAATAAAAAGAAGAAAGAAAAAGTGTTCAAAGGCAACAATTAGTCTTAGCAAAAAGACATATCCTCTTAAAGAGTTATCTCTTTTCAAAGAGATGCAACTCTTCATTGAAATGTAAAGATATAAATAGAGTGTATGGAAAGTAACAGAGAGATGTGTGTGGAATAGAAAGGAAGCTGTATTAGTCAAAAGAAAAGTGTTTGGAGGATGAAAATATATATTATTGTGGATGTTTGTGAAAAGGCAGCAATTGTTATTAAAGAGGAGTCATGACTATTTGAAGGGTCATTATGAAACAATGTATCTCTTCATAGAGGCATGGAGATATAAAAAGGAAGTGAGAAATGTGTGGTGAATGTGACTAGTGTGAGATGTGAGAAGATTAAATAAGAAGAGTAGAAAAGAGTAGTGTGTAAAGATTAAAAAAATTAATTAATTAAATAAAGATTAGTTTTAACCAAGAGTCACAAGGGTATGGTGAAGGGTTGTGCCTCATGATGAGATAAGATATATAAGAGAAGTCATTCCATGAGATGAAGTGTGTGAAAGTTTTATCGTTCAAGAGTGAGTGAGGAATAAAAAAGAGAAGGTTTTATCATTCAAAGAAGAAGTGTATGGAATTATAATGTGTAGCTTGAAGTAAATAAGAGGAATATAGAAGAATGAAGTGAATGAATGTTAATTGAAGATTTGGTTAAGAATAGTCAAGAGACATGTTGAAGTGCTATGATTGGATTAAAGAAATAATCTAAGTTGCTGGTTCGGGTATGGGTACGGGAATTATATATATTTGTGTGTTTTCAAAATTATAAATTCTAAGAACAGTGATACTCATAATTGGTTAATTTTTATGTATAATAAATTAAAATAATTAATAATAAAATATTATAATAAATTTACAATATATATATATATATATATTTTTAATCCAAAGGCTGTAAGCCTATATATTATATTAATAGATAAGATATCTTAGCTACATAGATGTCATACGAAACTCTGACATTTGTCTTTCAGCAATGGCTGTGTTTTCAGCTATCTGCTTTTTGCCCCTACCAGCCATCAAAATTATCTTATTACTTATATACCCAACATGTTTGTATCAAAAGGAGGCTGTACTTACCATTTATCACCTTTTTTCATACCCTCAGCCTTTCACAAAATTTAACCATTACTGCCTATATACTAGACTATAAATGCAAATCTTCATAGGTACACTATCCAACTGTGGCTCTGCCTTTTAAGGCTTTTCTCCCTCTGCATCAATACCTTGCACAAAATTTTCACCAACTTCCTCATTAAGTCCATTGGCAGACTGTGAGCAAACTGTAACATTGATATCTGGAATTTGCAGAAGACGGCTTGGCTGACTGCCTGGACGCTTTGGCTGATTTTGTGTAACACAAACATGAGTCAGGAGAATGGAAATAGCAAGAAACTTTCTTTTGAACATATGAACTGTGTCCTTTCCCAAATCAAACTGATATTTGGCAAGTGTATTGTAAAGATGCCCTGAACAATCTAGTTTAATTGACATTTTAAATACATCAAGTGTCTCTACATATTGGGTCTTGTGAATCAGAAAGTGTCTTGGAAAGATTCCACCCAGATATGCTTCACCATTCCAAATATCATATCCTTGCACACTTTGTAAAAAAGCATTATTTTCCATAAACACATCATTTATTGACTTTTCTGCAATGCTTAAAACCATTAGGAAATTGAAACCAGATTGGACGGGAAAATTATCCTCCGAGTCTTTGGACTAACAATACTATATTTTTTAAATTTAATTTAAATATTTGAATTTCTTAAATTCTATATGTTAATAATTTAAATTTAAATTAAATATTTTAATGTACTAAATTTTGATTATTTAAATGGTAATATTACTTCTTATAGAACTTATTAACATAATGGTCCGCAAATTCTGGGAACATTGCTACAATGCCAGATACCCGAAGACCAGCTTTCCTGGAAAAGTCGATACGATATGACTGATGATACCGAATCCAAGCAGAATAAAAAAATACACCATTGGATGGGAGGAGATGGAGAGTACCCCCCAACTAGGTGGGTTTGGAGATCTTACCTCATGATCAAGTTGCTCCGAACACTAGAGATGCCATGCCAAAAGGAGAGGAATTAGCAAATGTTGACCTTTCTAGACATATGGTTCGCTGAAGATCTGATCATAGCCAATGAAAGAAGAGCTAATCGACTAGGCATGGTATCCAATTACTCGAATGTTCGGGCTATCTTCATGGACATCAAGCTTTAAAATAATATTAAAACAAAATTGAAAACAATAAAAAAATCAATAATGTCGAACCCTCCACGTACTTGTGAAGGGACCAGCACCGTACCCGAACCCATCCTGTACCCACACGGGTATGGGGGCCAAAACTGCCAAACCCGGAAACATAGAAAATAATATGTATGTGATGATAAATAAGAGGAAGGTGTGTGAGGAATAGGAGTTTATATCAGAATAACACCTGCAGATCAGCAAATGAGAAGATAAAAGAAAGATCACTAAAGAAAGGTTGAAGGCAGATTTGTAAGAAGGATTCATGGCAGATTTGTAAGAAAAGTTTATGGCAGAATTATAAGATGAATTTTCGTAGTTGTAAAAGAGATGTATATGCAGATATAGTTGAGGAGGAAAATATAAGAGGTCATTAAAGGCTATTTGTAAAGAAGATTTATTCTCAAGAAGACAAGATTCTATTGAAGAGGTTGGTGCCTCATATTGGAGAGGTTGGTGCCCCATATTGACAAGGTCAGTGCCTCATATCAAGAGATTGGTGTCTCTTGCTGAGTTGGTGCTCAGTTGTGGGATTAGTGTCTCCAGTGGGTTGGTGTCTACAAATTATACAAGTGAGGATTTGTGTCTCCAATGGGTTGGTGCTCACAAATTGTATAAGAGGGGATTGGTGTCTCCTAAAGGTTGGTGCCTGCAAAGATTGGAAGAAGTTTTATATATAGCATTATTTTGTCGTGGTTTTCTCCCGCAAGGGTTTCCAAGTAAATTTGGTGTTCCTCTTGTGCTGCATAATTATTAGATCTTATGTGAATGATATTGTGCAATTGTTATTATTGTGGTTTGTTAGTTTGAAAAAGTAAAAGATTCTTTATGCTAATTCACCCTCCCTCTCAGTATAATCATGTGCTCATTAGTCTTATCATAAGAATAAGACAAAAGACAAAAGAAAGACCAATCATTGGTGCGTGTAAGCTTATGGTTTCAAAAAACTTGTCAGGGTCCGAAAGTGGTTTCGAAACCTTTGTCAGAGTCTGAGGTGGTTTCAAAACCTCTATCGGAATCCAATAGAGTTTTCACAACCTTTCATAGTTCCAACAAAACTCTGATCATTGCGGCTTCATTATGAGGTTTCAAAACCATTAAAATCTTTAATCGGCGATCAGATGAAAGGCTTAAGACTTATCGCAAAATTACTATAAATGATAAGAAGAAAGGATGATTCTTGAAAGATCGAAGACTATGACATTGGGAATCAGGGATCTGGAGGGAAGTTTATGAGTTCAGATGAAATATGGTAAGGGTTAAGGAGGACAACCTATCCCTGAAACCTAAGACTTTAAGACATCTTATGTTTTGAAGGATTTCATCGGAGCTTCAGTGATTAGGGGAAGGACTTATTGCTTAGAAAAGAAAGGGATAAGGGTTAAGGGATAATAGAGATGACTGAAACTCGAAACACTTATACTTGGGTGCGCAATGGAAAGAAAGGGTTAAAGAGGTAGGAACCCGAGAGCAATAGAGATGGTATGCGAGTATGCATTCAACCGAAAACTCGAAAGCCCGAAAAGTCTAACACTTAGCCATTTTTGGTTTCTTAAGGCATAGTTCATACAAGATGGTTGATATAAGATCTCTTAGATTGGTTTACTGCTGGGTCATATAAGGTGGCATGAAATATCAACAATTCCCACAACTAAGCACCAACTTAGCAAGAGACACCAAACTCTTTTAATGAAAGGCACCAACCTCCTAATAAACAATATAATAATTTATTTGAGACTTCTTAGATCTGCCCTAATTCACCTTCATAAATCTACTCACTGCTTCACCAAAATCTGCCTTTAGAATTTCCTAAAAATTCTTCATAAATGCTGCCTTAAAGCTCTAATAAATCTGCTCGTAGGTCTCTCATAATTCTTCATATTTCTTCAAAAATCTGCTGTTTATACGAATGATATTCAATGAATTACTTGCTTTGAAATGGACTCCACAATCTCCTTAAATATTTTCACGAAGGGGGGCGATTGATCGAGCAACATGTCTTTTCATAATGGATGCAACTCTTATTTTATATGCACCCTTTCATCTCTATTGCGAGCGCTCCAATAGGGGTAGGCCCCTATATTTAAGTTAAAATGAGGCGCACCACTTAAGGGGGGTCAGCCTCTTAATGAAAATTAATATGCATTTTGTATTTATTAATGAAGGAGGGTGCCAAAAATCTAAGGACCGGCCCTTAATAACAATGTAATTTTATTTTATTTGCTTGCACCTTCAATATGCCATCAGCGAATCCCTCAACTCTTTTAATACCCTTGACATCAATGAAAACAATTTACAACATGAAGGGCACAAGGAATCTGGATATTTATTTTGCAATAATCTAATCCATTTCAGATATGACTTAGAGAAAATATTCTATATCAGTTTCACTCCTAGAATTTTTTTTTGTGATGATTGATTCCTCAAGCTTGTGTCTCCTACAACTTTTGGTTTGCAAATGTTTTCCTAAGCTACCAAAGGAATTTTCTTCTCTTCATGAGCTCCTTGCCAAAAGAAGGAATACATACTTTGATATAATTTGTGTTTTGCTTTGGATGGAAGTCTTAGGCATAACATTAGATATATTGGAATGGCTAAGATGATAGATTTCAGCATTAATATTCTCTCAACCCATGGCAACCATTTCCCTTTCCAAGAAGCCATTCTTTTGGTACATGCCTCCATAAGAGGATTCCATAGCTTTGAAGAATAGTGTCCATTGAAGAGAGGGATACCCAAATATTTGATTGGAAGACAACCTATTTTAAATCCCAAAATATCCATCGTTCTCTATTGCACCTCTAGAAATTAATGCCCTTATTGCCGACAAATACTACAACGATACGAGGAAAGAAACCAAAGGGAAGAAGAACGTGATACTAACCGACGATGCACCTCTAGAAATTAATGCCCTTATATTTGAATAAGGGAGATCACAAAGTGGTCATGAACCATTAGATGTGAAAGTTTAAAGATCCATAAGGATAAAGGAACAAACGGAACGAAGGAGAAGATTGAAGGAATAGTCAAGGAAACTGAAGGGTTTCTGACAGAAAGCCAGAGCCCATCCAAGAGTAAAATACGAAGTGTTTGCCGAAGTCGTTGTCGGGAAGAGAAAAAGACTGTCATGACTGGAGAATATATGAAGAGAGAGTGTGAGGAAATTGTAAGGCATCTACTGCTCCTTGACAAAGCGTGCATAGATCTTGTTGACCAAGCCAAAAAACCATTTGTACCATCATTGTTGGACAAAGTGGAAGTGGAGGGCAAGTCTATAGATGGATTGACATAAACATACGAGAGCAAAACATGTCATATTGAAAAAATCTTAGTTGATGGGCACACACTTATACTTTGAGGAGGGGTGAATTAGTCTTAAGATTATTTTTTACTTTCTCAAATAAATAATCACAATAACTTCAAATACATAGAATCAACAAATAAGAACATACGAAAAACACAACATTTATGTGGAAACCCTTTTGGGAGAAAACCATTGAATAAGGACTGCTTGGATCTACTGTCCAAATCTAGTCACAAAAATAAAGAGTCTTTTTACAACTTGTAGGCACCAACCCCCTGGAGACACTAGTCCTCACCACTAAGCACCAACTCAATAAGAGACACCAATCTCTTTAATATGAGGCACCAACCTTTTGATAGACAGTATTTTTCTTCTTGATAATTCTCCTTCAAAAATCTGCCTTTGAATAATCTTCTATTATATTCTCTTCACACAAATCTGTTGGTGTATATATGATGTATCTATTTATCTTCCACAGTTTCTTTTCCACATACCACAAAATCCTTTTATATCTTCTTGAGAGAGGGCGACTTCATGAAAGGATGCAATGCTTAATAAAAAAATCATCTTTGTTCTCTCAAAGGAGGCAACCCTATATACCCTTATCCATGGGAGCCAAGATGGGGTAAACCCCATGTGATTTAAATTTTTTTTTCTTTTTTTCTTTTTGGGTGCTAGACATGGGTCGCTCATAATTGAATATATTAATTAATTTATTATTTTTAAAATCCCAAGGAGGGCACCAAAATGGGGGAATCAATCAGCATTAATAAATGAGATTTGTCTAATGTCCTTGCTGGTATTGATAGGATAAGATCTGCACTTGGAATGATGTGATTTAGTAGCCTTTGGCCTTCATTCTTCCAATTCCCATGAATGATTTCCTTGACATCAACAAACTGATTTCTTTGACATCAATGGCAACATTTTTCATCGTCAATGACAACATTGTCAACATTAGTTACAAAAGAGCCAAGAATTGGAGGAACCCAGCCTAAAACACCAAGATGGAGGGAGCATAGACAAGATCTCGAGGGCAACCCGAGTGTGATGAATGTTGAGGAAGGAGGAGTAGTGGATTCATATGGGGCCGAGTGCAAGAGAAGAATCGAAATGTATAAACCAAAACTCTCCAACTAGTTTCTAGCCACAAAGGGCATTATGCGGAAGACTGTGTATAAACCAAGTTCAAACATTGAGAGGTAGAAACTTTCAAAGCTCGCAGGAAATGGATCAGAGGATCCCATACAACACTACAGAATGTGTGAAATAGTATGTGTAGCCAATGGCCAAGATGACAGGGCCTATTGATTGAGAGCATTCCCAACAACTATGAGGGGTATAGCCATAGATTGGTATACAGAGCTTGAAGCAGCCTCTAAAGGCACATGGGATTTATTGAGAAAAGCATTTGAGGATGCATTTAAACTCCTTTAGGACGATAAAAAAATTGTTGTAAATCTACAATACAAAAGGTAAACATGAAAATGTAAGAGCTTACAATTGTAGGTTTAAAGAACTTTTGGTAAAACTAGAAAACCGACTTGCAGATGGATTGAAGAAGAGGTGGTTCATTGCAGGGCTAGTTCATTCACTAAGGAAGAAGATGAAAGTTGTTCCATGTCGATGCTTATAACTGAACAATGGATATAGAGAGTGAAGACAAAACATATTGTCAGGGAAAAAGAAAGACAAAAGAAGATGAGAGTTCAGACGAAAGTAGTGATAATGAATCAAAGATTGTCCAAGCCTTGAGAAGGGATATGATGAGTGTAAGAGACCAAGTGTCTCTCAACCCGATCACCAGCTGATACTGCTAAGTTTTTTTGTTTGTTTTCTGTATTTTGTGATTTTTGATGGTTTTTGCAAATAAAGGGGAATTGCAATTTTGCTCTAAAATGCTATAAAAATTCATAATAAATTCATAGATGGTAAATAAGCAACAAAACACTACTTAGATGATGGCGCATATATTTATTAACCTTCTGGTGTCATACAATGAATTAAATTCGGACATATAAGAAAAAAAACAACACTTTTATTTCAAAGAAAACCTGATTATTGCAGTCGCCATTATGAAGAAGAACAGTACGGCCAAGTGAGATAATGACTTCTCCAGCCTCGAAGTCGTTGCCAAACACTCTAGAGATCTAGGCGCCCTAGCTGTTGAAAGCAAAAGTCACAAAGGCAAGTCATGTCTGCCTACAAGAAAGTACGGCCCTTGCTGCAGCAAAGTACAGCTTGTACGAGCAATAACGAAATCCGTACAATCTCGTAATGCATGCCAGATGCTGGATAAAACACTGTCAAGGGAAGTATTCACTGTTGGAAGATAATCGATCAAGAACTCTGAATCTGTACTCCACAATATGCACTATAATGACCTCTGAATGAAGCCACTCAACTGACAATCTTCAATTGGTATTGCACAGTCTCAGTATGCCTGATTCTGAAGAGGGAACGTTCTCCAAAATCCAATGATCTGCTGAAACCCTTGTTTCGCAAACCCCAATGCTCTTAGAGAGAAAAGACATTCAAATAATCATAACATAGTGAGTTCGATTTGTCTTTGGCAAATATATATCTCTCTTCACAAGTTCGACCCAAAAGGCAATTTAATAATCATTTAAATAAATGATAAATTCGTCCCTTTTTGACTTAGGAAAATAAATCATTAATGGCGTCCCCTTTTAATATGAATAATTAATACTCATAACAATAATATTTCGCCTCTATTATAATTTTCCATTAATTATTACTTTAATATTTCATTAAAATGACTTTATATTATAAAGTCAAATTAATAATCTTTTAATAATCATTAAATGCCCAAGTAAACACTGTTTGCTCAACAAAACGTCAAACTGGGTCGAAACTGAGCTGACCAACTAAGCCAGGTGCCCTGACAAAAATAGTAACCCTTGACTGCCTGACTTACTATAAATAGTAAGTAACTTAAAAACACCCTGTGAGAGTCTGCAAAGGTCCAAACCTGAATCAACTAATGGAGCAATGTTCCCAAACGTTGGATAACAGCCTCAACTGATCCTCTAAACACATATGTCGGCCTACGAGGATCTGAATGATAGGATAACCCCTGAATCATCTGTGTTGCCTAGGAAGGGGACATTACAATGAGGATTATGAAGGAATTGAAAGCGGAGAAAGAGGCTACTAAAGTAAATAAGGAATTATGGTTTACCGAATGTAAAATAGAAGGTCATACCAAAACGAACTATCCCAAGAACTTGTTTTGTGACATCTGCCAAGTACTAGGACATTACATTAAAGAATGCCCATATAACCTAAAAACAAGGAGCACACAAATGCTCTTCAAACAAGGTGAGTAGTCTACCCCGCTAAATAGACCAATAAATTAACAGAACAATATCAACAGTAACGCATCACCTAACAAGTATCATAATAGGAGAGGGAACAATAATTTGTTCAACAATAACAATGAAGCAAGAAGAAGAATTTTCCTCTCCAAAGGATGGCTCGAGAACCAAACTTCGGAAATGAAAACATGGCAATCTATGAGGATAGCACCTTCCTTTGGAGGGGGGGATGGTAAGGTGTTGGCGGCTCTCTATGGCATGGAAACCATATTTACAAAAGTATTTTATTTGTTGCAGCACCATTTGGTTTCCCACACTAAGATCATGGAGTGTGTGGATGAATCCATGCGGGTTTCATAGCAGCTACGAGCAGAAGTGGATGAGCTCACCCAAAGGTTCCAAGACCAATTAGCTCAACAATCATGCCTCACTGAAGTTGAGAAGGCTAAAGAATCAACAAAGGAACATGAATTGAATGAGAATACCAAACAACTAATACAAAAGGACAGCCAGATTGCAAAGAAGGATAAGTAGCTTGCAGAGTTACAATTGGAAAATTAGAGAATTAAGCGCTAGTTGGCTGAGGCAATTCATTTGGTGAACACCACTCGAGAGCAAAAACTCATAGAAGCCCACTAGCTGAAGCTTCCCACAAAGGAAGTATACAGGTTGAGGCAAAACATCTCCCAGCAATCCACATTGTCCTCCTCCGTCTATACATGTCTAGGGACATCTTCTCAACCACTCGCTTAGTAAAATTTTTTGTTCATAATGTTAAGTCTTCCGATTTTGTTTTGTAGTCGTCTAGAAGACGGCTTTCTTTTTGGGGGGGTTGATGTAGTTAACAAAATAATTATATTAGTTTTTATATTTAATTATTGAATGTAAACAATTGGAAATTGTCGACGCTTAGTAGTTTCCAACGACTGTCGGCCACTTTATATACCCTATTGTAATCGAGAACAAGGATTGCATGCATACGAAATTTCTTTAGAAAACTTGTTAAAACTATTAATGAGATACATGATAGATCTTTGTGGAATTACTGTTATGAATTCTTATAGCTTTGGTATTTATTATAATGTTTACTCAGTGATAATTGAATAAGTAGAGTAAGGCAGTAAACACTTGTGCCACTATCAATTTGTCAAGAATAGATATGCCTAGCACAAAGCCACTTTGTTCTTCAACTATGATTTCAAGCAAAATGATTTTTAGTCCATTGGCCATTGATTTTGAAAAGATTTTGTAAACAATTTTACAAAGGGAAATTGGGTGGTAGTCAACAAATTTTTCAACCACCTTCTTGGGGATTAGAGCTACGAAGGTGCTATTTTGATCTTTCACAAGAACTTTTTTCTTCCTAGCTTCCTCTTTACCAATAATTTGCTAGTATTTGTGAAGAAAACTAGTGGGGAAACCATCCATGGGGCTTTGTTAGGATGTAAATGTGAAGCAGCTAGTTTAATTTCATCTTTAGTAAAAGGATCCATAAGGAGGTCATTTGTTCTTCATCAATCAACTTAGGGATACGTTGTAGAACCTTATTTTGATAATCAAATCTGAGCCTTCCCAATTGTTCAAGACTTTCTTATAATTAGAACACACCTTCCTTGTTTATTTTGTTACTCGTTTCGAAGACCTCCCCTAAAGCGGATTTTATCCCCACAATTCTATTAAGGTTATTTCTAATCTTGGTTGAGTTATGAAATTTTGCGTTTTTGTCACCATCTTTTAAGCAAACATATCTTGATTTTTCCTCTAATTTATTTCTACCCTAGCCAAGATTTCCGCATATTTGCCCCATCAACTATTTTTCTCTTTTGAAGCCCTCCTAATCCATGCCATTACGTATCATTTCTTTTCTTAAAACTATTAGATTTTCTTCTTTTCTTTCTTTCTCCTCAAGAATGTTCTTGAAGTGTTCTCTATTCCATTTCTTTAGGCATCCCTTAATGTAGTTTAGTGTTTTGAACAAGGTGAACATTTCTATCCCCTTTTGAATTGGAGCTTTGATCCACCATTTTTCTATGTTGGTGAGGAATTTCAAAGTCCCAAAACCACATATTCTCAAATTTGAATGTAGATCTATCAAACTTTTGATCTTCTTTAAGAATCGATTGTACAAGATAATGATTAGATATGGAGATCAGAAGGATACTACATTCACATGTAAGTGAGAAGCTTGCCCAATCACAACAGAAGCTATATTTGAAAGCCAAATTTATAGTTAGTCCATGTGAAAGAACCATTTCTTTATATTATGTCTTGAAGATTTGCTCTGCCTACAAATTTTGTAAAATTAAGTTGAGATTGATTTTCTCTTCTTTGCCCCCTTGTTTATCAACCTCCAATGGACTTCTGTCCTTCCATAGTCCCTTTTGTTTCTCCCTCTTCTCTATCCATTGTTCATTCTACTCTATTTTGCCCCTCTTGTCTTCTCTCATTTTCCTGCCATTGTTTCACTATTCTTTCTTTCTGTTCTACTCTTGTTCACTCTTATTCATTTTTTCGCTCCATTTTTTCTTATACCATTTTTTGTTTAGTTTATTACTAAATTGTTTGGATCTCAATTTAAACACTATGTATTAATTTACTATATATAACTCTCATATTTTATTTGATTGTTGACTCCTATCATCTTGATTGATCACTTATCATATTCATACAGGTATGATCTCCTACACAATGCACACTTAAATCTTGGTGGCTTGGATGAACTCTTCAAAGTTACTCAGGTATGTATATCTAATGGAAACTAGGATTACCAAAGAGATGAACTCAAGATCTTCCTATCATTTGGTAGGAGAATAAGTTCTTTATGGGACACATATGTAACCATGAGTAGTTTGTTATTTTATTAGGTCATTCTTGGAGGAAAGATACAAGCCATTTATCGCTGTAGAACTATAAAAGAAATCAGTAATGAACATAATGCCTAATTAACATGTTTGCCATTTCTTTATTCCTCTCTCTGTCCTCTAATGTCTTGGTTTGTTTTCTTGTTGCAGTTGCTTGCAGATGGAGTTATTCCTAATGAATATGGCATTAATCCAAAGCATAAACTAAAAATTGGTTCAAAGGTAATCTCTTTTAATTGCATTTTTGTATCACATACATGTTCTTGTCAGCCTAACAACTTCTGGGTTACAAAATGGAATCATCTAATTGGTGCCTAAAAATTTACCATTAATTGTATTAAATGGGCAAGCCGCAAGAATATCAATATTAGCTTTCCAAGGATTTAGGATTATGGTACATTTATTTTTTATTAGTTGTTAATGTGCCATTTAGTATTCTCTTCATTGTTGAAAACTTTGAATTTTGGTTTGCTCTTCATCTCCATCATCACTTTAGGTGTGGTCTTCTATGCCAATTTTATAGATGTGATCTCATACTTTTAGCACTTAGTTGAACATGCATTATCATTTCCATTAATGATTATTCTAGGTATTTCTCATCATATAAAAGGCTACAAAAGGTGCACTATCTTTTTAGCAGCCCCCTTCCAATAAATGGTACGATGGTAAGTGCTCCATCTCTTTAACCTAATTGTAAATGGTCTACCATATTTCAGAAAAACAGCTGTTCTAGACATGATATTACTGTTAATTCTAAGGGAATTCATCTCTCAAATCTAAAGTGAGTGATCTCCCTCAAAGGTGGCTTTAACCAACTTTCTCAGATCTTGTAATTGTTTCACCTCAAAATACTACATAGCCCATTAATCTTTTTTGGGATACTTTTTACCATTATTTGCATGTCCTTTGTTTTGTTCTTTCTCAAAAATTTCAAGTATGATTTTTTGGTCCTCTTCCTCTAGGTGGTGTTTATTAGATATAATATAATATTAGATTGTTTTAGGGTACCCTTGCCTAGCTCTTCCTTCCTTTGGATTAGTGTACCTTTCCTACGGCATCCACACTCAAATTTCAAATTTTAGAAGAATTAATTGAAGAGCAAGGGCGGGGGGAAGCGGAGGAGGGCGGGGGAAGGTAGAGAGGGGAGTGGGGTGAATCAATATAAGACAATTCTTTTTTTTTTTTCAAACTAGCAACCATAATAATATCAATTGCACAATATCATTCACTTAAGATCTAACAATTGTGCAACACAAGAAAAACACACAATTTATGTGGAAGCCTTTACGGGAGAAAACTGCAACAAAATATTGCTTATATAAAATTCTTTTACAAACTTCATAGGCACCAACCCGCATGAAACACCAATCCCTTCTTAAATGATTTGTAGGCACCAACACACTAGAGACACGAATCCCCACAATTTGTAGGCACCAACCTACTGGAGACACCAATCCCCACAATTTGTAGGCACCAACCTACTAGAGGTACCAACGCCCACTACTAAGCACCAACTTAGCGAGATACACCAATCTCTCCTTTAGGAAGCACCAACTTCCAAAACAAAGTTACACCTTCTTAGATGTTGCTTCTTCAATGGATGATGGACATTACAATCTCCTTGATTTATTCACTCCATGATTCTTCTTTTCTCTTTAACCATAGCATTAGTGTACTTGCATGATCCCATATTCTTGCTTATTCTTTCCTTATATTCACCTTACCTTTTCACATATATATCCATTATAGATCTCTCATGTATGTTTTATAAATCTGCCCAAATCTGATTCAACACATGCTTGTATATTCTCTCCACACTTGATCTCTTTGAGTGTTCTCTCTATTCACTTTATTGTTCCACTCAAATCATGCATTTTCTCCTCTTTCAAATCTGCATATTGAATGATCTTCTATATCTTCTTCATGCATAAATCTGCTGGTCTGTATTTGATACATCTTTTTCTCCACTCTCACTTCTCCACAAAAACTTACTCCCTTTTATATCTTCTTGCCTCTATGAAGAGAGGCATCTCTTTGAATTGAGATAACCCTTTGAAAGGACACCACCTTTTATGCTGATTGCTGCCTTCTAACATAGTTAATTACCTTCAAAGACTGCCTTTAAGATCATTGCTTCCTCTTTACCCTTTCACATAGAGTCGCTGCCTTTTATAAATGTTAATCACTGCTTTTTTTCTCTTTAATAAGCGCTACTATCTGAATAACTTCCAATTGCTGCCTTAATACTTATTCGCTGCTCTTCAAAATACATTTGCTACATGTTAATGAAGCTATCTTATATTTAATTTGGGCGATTATATATATATATATGTTTGTTCATAGGTGCCAAAGGGAAGTCGGCTCAATTAAACATGAGTCAGTCAGCATAATATTTATTTAAACTTCCCCACAAGAGGCCAACTCTCCACAAGGTCAGCCAGCATAAATGACCTAGAAAATAAACATGAGTCGGCCTCTCATACAAATCAGAATATAAATGTTTCTCTCATAATCGGCCAGCATAAGTGTAAATATAATTTGAATGTAACAACCATAAGCTTGTCTTTTGGTCTATTCACTTATCTTTATTAATGCACACTTTTAATGCCTCAAAATTTGTCATTAATCATCTTCAAATAATGTGATCTGCTCTTGAAACGATTAGTGGCCTTTGGCCTTCTTCGATGTTCTCTATCCTTTGACATGACATCAATGACAATAAACTTGCCAACAATCTTGCCTATACGTATTTGACATCAATGACAATATCTTGGACAACGAATTCCTTCTGGACATCAATGACAACAATCTGATTCATTTGCTTTGACATCAATGACAATATTCTAACATGAATGCATGGATTTTGAGAGAATTAGATGGAGCACACTTCAATGAGTATATGCTTGTATTAATTATTGTATGGGGCAGTCACATGGTGGTTGCAAGTAAATTTTAAGTTGATTATTAAACATAACTAATTTGCTGTTATTACATCAAGAACATAAGCAATAAATGTGTATGTGCACAAAGTGTAGTATAATATCATAGTATGTCTAATAGTTCTAGACTTCCTTTTCAAATTTCGACCATAAGAAGCTTAAAATGTATTAGTAATCTCACTTGATTTCTCTGTAATAGTTTATGTTCATGCACATACTTTGTATTTTTTGCTAGTTCTTCCATGGCATGCTCTATAGGATTCTGTGTTAGTATTTTTTGGCATGCTATTTCGTGAAAAAAAAAAAAAGTTCCTCTGTTGTTTCTGATTCTGAACGAAACATCTTAACTGGTTTATAATGAGAATTCTCATATAATATCATATAGGACGACCTAGATTTTGTATTTTCTTCCATGCAAGTATGCTGGGCTTTCCTCTTTCATCTAAAGGCCTTACCAAAAACATAAAAAATAACTAATCATATTATTCTAAGCATGAATCCCAAGATCAAACTCCTGAATTAAAGAATTTGATTGCTAGAATCTACTAAATCATCTGAGATACATTTAAAGAGAGAGTGAGTGTATTTCCTAATCTGAGCCTTGGGCAGACTTTTGTTTGTAACAAAACTTGATTTGTTTCTAAGTAATTTGAAACTTGATCCCTCTTTTTGTTTTGATTCTACTTCTCTTAGTCACAGAAGTAAGTAGTTCATCTACTTGTAGAAATAACCTATGTCTGATTCTTTTGCAGATTGCTCGTCGATTACTTGGCAAGATTTTGATTGATCTTCGAAACACACGGGAAGAAGCTATTAGTGTTGCAGAGCTGAAACATTCTCAAGATGCTTCTACTACAGGTTCTTCTGGTGATGATGATAGTGATTCTGGGAAGAAGTGTAAAAGTAAGATTGATGAATCAAGAAAGCCTAGTTCTGCAAGTGAAAAATCATTGGATCCAGAAGATGATGATGGTAAAGAGACACAATATCGCCTAGATCCAAAGTGGGTTATCCTTTGAACACACCCATGTTTTTGTCCTTTAAATAATAGTAGCAGTACAATAATTGTTAACCCTTATGTTCTCTATATTAGGCACTCTTTTGATGTTGTTCCAATCATCTTAGTAGATTAAAAACATCGAGTTTTTTTTTCGTTTTTCTTAACAGTGAAGTTTCGTTTTGGCTCTTGCAAAAATTGATGGTTGATTTCATCATTGCAAAGAGCAGAACTTGTCATGTAGATTTATACCGAAAGCATGTGCTTTGTCAAACAGCACTTACTACAGTGACAAATGTGCACTTGACTCACTTTACTAAAATGTCACATTATCCATTATATAATGTTTCCTTATGTCATTGCCAGATATGCAAATGTGAAGACTCCTGAAAGACATGTCCGAACACGGCTGTATTTTACATCAGTATGTCCACTTCTGTACATCCATCATTTTCTGCCTTATAAAATGTTGTTTTTTAGTTCCTATTCTTTCAGTTAACTATTAACTAGTAAGCCATGGCAAGGGATCTTCAGTTGCTGCTTAGCAAGCATTTAAGCATTTAAGCCAATTTTTGGAATAAATACAAAGGACAGCATTCTTAAATTGTAAATTGATTTGCCAAAATGGCCTTTCCTTTTTATTTGCTTATTGCTTCTGTTAAAGTTTTTAGAAATGAATTTTCTCTCTTTTATTGAGAAAAGAAAACAAATTTATTATAAAATTAGATAAAATTACAAACTTCAGGATCATAGCTAACATATTAATCATCATTGTGATGAGTCAATAGCAATACTCAAGCCAATATATTCACACCTTACTATACTGTAGGATCAATAAGACTGATCATAAAAGGAAGAGTTGAGTGTCAAATTGCAGACATTAGATATTCCTATCTGCTTCAATGAGGCAAACCTTGTGAAAATACATTCAAATCTGTGCCATATGGTTGAGAAAAGTACTCAAAATCCAAGTTCATGCTTACAAGTTACAACCATCATTACATGTGGCATCTTAAATATTATTGGGAGTGTGACACGTATAAAAAAGCAAGGCAAAATGTATCTGTTGCATAAATGCTGAGCTTAAACCATTAACATTAAAGAAATATATTAGAGAGTGACTCATATATATGGTATGCGGAGCAGGTTGAAAAATACAAAAGCTATATTCCATGGCCAATGTGTGATACACCACATATGGTGTAAAAATTGTAATTTTGTGATGAAATCAAGATTTTGTTGCTAATTTTTAACATCAATCATAGTGCAAAAAGGACAATAGGGAACCACTTACATGTAAGAAACATGTTGGTAGTATGAACTGAAATTAGAATTGCATTAATCTGAAATGCTGTAGAAAGTCCAAAGCAAGTCTAGGAAAAGAGATGGAAAGTTTATACATCTATTTTTGAAAAATCTATCATACTCACTTCCTGGCATATGACAAAGGCAGAAGAAGTGATCAGCAGGTGTGTGAGAAAGATGAAACTGTTGACCTTACAGTGGTTAGGTTGTGCAAAGGTTAGGTGGTGCCAAGTTGGCATCATGGCAATTGGCACCACAGTGCATTGACAGTGTTAGTGAGGTTAGTGCTGAAGATCAGCATTGTGTAGAAAGACGATTTAAGAATGTTGTCAATACTGCTAAAGCCAATATCTCTTTTGTCTCTGAAATTCTGGAAGGTAATCTGTAGAATTGAAAGCTAGCGTCCATCTTTTGATATATAATCCCGCTTGCAGAACTAGGCTTTCTTAACCATGGACCTTCCTGAAAAATGATCTCATTCTCTTTTCCAGTGGTTAAGATGTCTCTGAAGTAACCTTTTGGCATCATGAGAATTTCAATTAAACTTGAAGTTTTCTAGTTCTCATAAACCTAAATTCTAGGTGTTTTGAATTCCAAATATAGTTATTCCCTGTGAAAAGGCAGAAATCAGCTTTTCTTTTGATCATGAAGGTGTACGTGTTTGAGCAGAACTTCCCTTCAGGGATCTGAGTTGTCCAAGAAGTTGCTACTCTGTAAAAAGTTTATTTCAGTGAATATGAGGCCTCCTTGGAGAGACAAGGGTGAGTTGCTAAAAATGAGTGAATCAGAACAGAGGAATTGGGGTGAAGGTAGGACTAACTGACGATGGAAAGATGAGAAAAATCTAGGCAGCAAAATAGATATACAGTTCCCATAGAAAAGATTATAATGACCACCTCAGTGATCATTTTACTCCTACCTTAGTTATTTTATATATGCTATATATTCACTGAATGGAAGAAGACTAATACCACTGCTAGCTTACAGTCATTCATGTCTTATCTCATTTCTTTGGGTGTCAGCTTAACTCTTAAGTCATTCCTTTTGTTGTACCTAATTCTGAGTGAATATTGTTTAAGGGAAGAAGCATTCCATACGAGAAGATGGACATACAAATATGATTCATCTTGAACACAGATAATACCAGAAAAATATTCTGGAAAGGATTTGATATTAATCAATTTATGAGTATAGGAAGCAGGTCCTCATCAAATGACTTCATTTACACCATAGAATGCGTATTCGCTTGGTCTGATGGTTCCTGAAAATTTAGATGAATCCTAAGAGTATCTAATGACTTCATTTACAATATGGAATGAGGATTCACTAGGTCTGATGGTATCTGCATTTCTTGGTAATTTTTTTGGAACTTGAAAAATTAGATGAATCCTATGAATTTGTATAACATAAAATTTTACGATGAGTTGAGAGTGTGTGAGATAGTAATTCTCATGCTGGCATGTACTCTGATATGAAATAGATATTAAATTTCATGAAAAAGTAAGATAGATAAGGGGTTTTAACATTCATACTTTTCAAATGAAATATAAGCAGTGAATCATTGTTTTGAATTTTAGAATTAATTTTGTGAATTGATAAAGGAAATAGAGTTGCTTTATTGCTGTCCATAGTTACAAAGAGACGGAAGGGTATGGATACCAGGATGAGTACTAGGACAGGATGGGGATGCCAATCAAATTAGTGTATGTGAATAAATGAACAAGAAGATAGCTATATTTTATATAATGTAGTCACCAAATATTGTGGGTCTGGAGATGGGGATGCAGTCCACATTCCTATAATGGAGTTTCTTGGTACCTATGCTGGTCTCATGTGGTGATACCTTTACTACTTCGTATGTCTTACATACACTATTTTTGTAGTCTCTTTGACTCATTTTTGTCCTATTTACTTCATATCTATCTTTTCATAATACTAATGCATCTCATATTAATACTAGGTATGATGTTACTTTTTAAAAGTTCAGTTGAGATCCTTAAGACTCGATGGATGTGTTAATGCCTTTCTTTGTTCCATTTTTACTCATGTATAATGCATATTATGATCACATTTCTGCCATAGGCTTTTCTTGTGATCCATTCCACATTACTGGGTGCATTGGTACATTATAGTTTTTGATATTTAATGTTTGTGGATGACAGGAATCTCATATACATTCATTAATGAATGTTCTCCGATATTGCAATCTGGATGATTCACTACAAGGAGAACCCAGCCTTGTTTCCAATGATGCTCTTCATCGCCTGTATAAAACTAGAGAGCTGGATTATATGGCTTACATTGTATTACGGATGTTTGAAAACACAGCGGTGAGTCGTTGTTCTTGATATTGAATCTTTCATAGGTACTTATATCCTTGGTATACATCTAAGTTGGTTGTTCCATTGATTTTTGGACCATGTGCATTGAGTATTGGCCTCCCTTAGTTGAATTTCTATGATTTCTCCATGAGCACCACATATGACTCTCATCATTGTTGAAGTTTTTCTGTATTATTGAAATGCCTTTTTGCAATCTGCAATGTACATTTCAGAATGGATGGGTCAAGGAAGATTATGGTTACTAGGGTTCAGTCCTATTTTATAATGGAAATCATATTGAAAATTTTGAAATAAAGGATTTTATATTGTTTCAAGTTACAAAGAACTGGGTCATGGTTAAGTTTCTCAGCAAGTCAAGCAATAGAAAGCTTAGAATATTACAATTTTAGTATTATACTATATAATCTAACAGAATATTCTTCCTCTCCACAATAGAGAATGGTGAAACCTATGTCTGCTTCCAGGTGGATTGTAATAACATTACACAACATTAACCACTTCCTAGGGATCAATATCTAGAGGTTCATACTGTCAATTCCATACTAATCATTTTCCATATGGAAAGAACGATTATTTCTTTCATATGGAATAAATAACACAGTAAGGAGAAAGTAGTGGGGAAGAGAATTTCATATCATGAGACTAAGTTCCTATTCTAAAGGTTGCTAGGCATTTTTGTAGTGGCCATGAGAACTTTGGGAGGTAGTGATTGAACATAGTCAATGGATGAACCTAAGCCTACCTCTATGTGTCAGCATGGGAAGATTTGTAGGTAGAGGTTCAATGTAACTATATAACAAACCCATACCCATCCGTACATTCTCTAGGAGCTCTACCATAATGTTAACTGAAACAATTTTCCTAAGGAGTTGTGATTGTCAATTAGCTATAACTGCATTGAGATAGCCCATACCCCCATGGATATGTAGCAAGTGTTTACTTCTTCCATGGATGTGCAATTAATAAAGTAAACAGAATCATACATGTAAGATTGAATTATGTATGAACATAACGAAATAACATACTAAATGAGAAAGTATAACAATTGTCTTTTATTTATGAATGCTCTTCATACAAAATTGGGATCAAGAACTTTCACAATGCGGTCCCTTGCCCTGACTACAAGAAAAGTAGTTAAACTTGCTGATAGGTGCTAAGGAATTCCCAATCATCGGCAACTACCCAAATCTACTCTAATCAATGGATGAGTCATAACTTCAATTGCAAATTGTACAATATAACTAAAGTAAGCTAATATATGTTTTAGCTATCTATATCATTCCCCCTAAAAGAAAAGTCATCTTCAAAGCGAAAAAAGTAGACAAAACATTATTAAGACTAAGGGGCTAGGTGAGAAGACGTCCTTGGTTGTTGAGACATAGAAGATGGAGGAGTTAAGTGTTGAGAAGCCGTATTGCACAATTTGTAAACCTCCTTTGTTTTTTGCTTAAATTTCTATTATTGTTATTGAATCTATTATTATTAGATCTTTTGTTTCAATATCCACCCAAGGATGCATTAGTATTTAGTAGTTTTGGTCATGTACTTGGTGGAGTGGATTGTTCTACTTATGTGAAGAGTACTTGTAAACTCATGGTTTCCAAGTTGTATGGGAATTTTTAATTGATTGGCCTAGGACTTGACAGATCTCACAAAATAGCTTCTTTGAACAGCTATTTTTTGTAATGTCCCCTTCTCAGGCATAGTCAGTTTAGTGTCCATTAGCCTATTTTTTTGAGTTCCCATAGGCTAAGTGGTAAGGCAAGGGGACTCCAAAGTTTTTGGAGGACAGTGGTGGCAGTACAAGGTTTATATTGATGGCAGTGAGCTCAATGGGCAATATTGGTTTGAATGACACTCTCTGTAGTGTTTTCAAACTTTGGGGTGTTCTCCAAACTTCTTGGAGAATGCATCTGTATTTAGTAAGTCACCAAAATGGCTTCAATCATTCATCCAATGCCTCAGTATCATATTGGCATAGTCAAAATTGGATTCCAATGTGTTTCGGGATTTTTCGTAACTTGGGGTAAAGTATTTTAATATTTCACTTAAGTTTATAATGTTTGATTATTATTTTCATGACTTAAGTGTAATGACTTTTCAAAAAGGTAAATTGGGTCTCCAAGTTGGACGCCTAAGAGAAATAAGGACCCTTTGCTTTTGAAAATGATTATTATAATTTTAAAAATAAGCATTTGAGGGAAAAAGTGAATTATTTTATTATTTCAAATTGAGGAATTTCCCTCCAAAAGCTATATAAGGAGGTGTTGGGAGCTTATTTGGGATATTTTAATGTTTGATGACAAAGTATTGCCGGACTATATCTGGAGTCACCAAGTCTTTTAGGATGGTAACCCTCAAGGATTATTCTAGATTCGGAATTGAGATATATTCCCTAGCTGGACTGGTGTGGTTCCACTTTGGGATCACCATTGGAGTTGATTGTGAGGTTTCAGTTTTGGCTTTCTATTATTGATTACTTTGATGTGTTCTAGTATTGCTAGTGTGTGGTTGAGTTTGTTTTCAGTTGCAGATTGAAGTATGAAGATTCATAGTGTTTTTCTTGCTATTGGCCGTACCTATGCAAGTACAAGGCCATACCCCTTGTCTTGCTTGGGCAGATTGAAAAGATGTTTTTTTGGTTGTGGGTTTTTGGTTGAAGGTCTTCCTATGCTAGGTGACCTAGAAGACGGAAGTTTGCAGGTGTGAAATGAAATGCTGAATTTCCTATATGTAAATCACCCCATATGCAAGCCATACTTCTCTAGAGGGAGGCGTGTGGGCTCCTAGGGGGAATCGCCCTCTCATTTCCAGCCTTTTTGAGCCTTAAGGGTGGCGTCTAGACCTCACTAGGCCATTGCTATTAGTTTCAGGATGCACTTTGCTGTTTGGAGGAGTTTCTAGGTAGGCGTGCTAGTTATGTCCCTGTTGCAACAATGTTTCAGACCTATTGCAGTTGTGTTTGAGACTTTTTTTGGTCACATTCTTGAGGTATAATTGCTATTACATTGATTGGGTATCTTGTTTCCAGACTTGGGGTTCATTTGGGGGTGTTTAATAGTTTCATATCACTTTACAGTTGTAGCAACAGTTATATATTATTCTAGATTGAATTCTGAATGAGCTAATAATGTAACACTATGTGGTAGTACCATTGGTGAATTGCTCTTGATGATTTGTTGCTACTTACCCCACTACATAAGTGGTTTCACTTGCTTACCCCACTATATAAGTGGCTATTGTACTCACCCCACTATACAGGTGGTTTTCTAGCACTGCTCACCACTAAAAAGTAGAAGACTTATTTACATTTTGTTTTTTATAATTAGCTTTCCCACTGTAAAGTGGATGTGCTCAACTTACCCCACTGAACAATTGGTTGTCATTATCAGCAATTTAGTTTTCTATTTTAATCCTTGCACCGTATGCTCTCACCTTGCCCACGTTGGGAACTTGGTGATCAGAAAAATGGAAGGAAGTTGCTTAGCTTTACCTTTTGTTTTGGAGCTAACGAATTTAATCTCAAAAAAAATTAAGGGTGCTTATTACATTTTTAGCATGTCCTTCACTTTTACATTTAGTGCACTAGAACTCTTTGTTTTCCTTACTATTCTCTTTTTTTGCCTTTAATTCTTTCATCATCTAGAGCATGTCTCTTTGGAGTGTTTGTATTGTCCCTAATTGACTCTGGTTGCTATTATTCAAACTCTCATAATCCTCTATTTATCTTTTTCCATGTGACAACATTTTGTCTTTGAAGAGCACAAAAGATTTACTGAGAGGGGGGTGTGGGGGTGAATCAGTAAATCGAACCAAACTTTTAATTCTTAATCTTTTCAAACTTATTACAATCAACTTTTGATATGACTCAATGAGAACAAGTTGACTCCTCTTTATTGAAAATGATTAAATGACTTTTAACAAATGGAAGTAGGCACCAACCTACTTGATTTACAAATGAGATGATTTTGTAGGCTACAACCTACAAGGATCACCAACTCCTTTACAATTTTAGTAGGCACCAACCTACAAGGAGCACCAACCTTGACTTGATGGATGAAGGTAAATGACTTCAATCAGATCTGCACTCTCCCAATCCTCCAATTTGCCTTTGTGATGAAAAATCTCACACTCAGCCCACACAAGAAGATGGGTTTCTGATTTGAACCACTTCAGACTTCACAACCACAATTTGCAACCTTGAATTTGATATCTACTATATATGTTTCTCAAGAGTTGTATCTTTCATATGAAAGAACATATCTATTTTTGCATCCTTTGGAAATCTGCCTCTTTAATTTGTTTATTTCTGTCTTAAACAAAACTTCTTCAAATATTATCTTCTTTTATCATTTTGTAATGTTTATTTTAAAGAAGAGTTACATCTCTTCAATCGACAAACTGAATGGGACACACCTTCTCAAGATACTAAAATGAGTTTAGTTTGTTTCTGATTTTGTTTCAACAAACTAAGATGTATACACAGCAGATCAATTATTCTTCCTCTTAAGCATAAGAAGAACACGCCTTTTCTTGAATTCGAATCTCTTTTGTTTAGACCACTTTATATTAATTCTGAAGGTGAAATTACCTTGTTAATAATCAGATCAGATTTAGATTCCTTTCCTTAGGTGTTATTTATGAAGAATCATGTCCATTCGAAAGAGTGTGCTCTTTAGTTGATGCCACGTACCACCTCTTGATTAGTTGTCTTTGATTAATCGTCTCTTTTTCAAAAGACGTCTTGGTTCATAATCGAACTTTAGTGGCTGAACACGTCTTTTCTAGAAACGCCTTTATGTTGTTTAAAGACACGTCTATTAGTACATTTGCACCCTTAGATTAAGTCGGTTTGACTTTATGAATAGCTGCTCTGATTAAGAGATACGTATTTTATATTTTGTTTGCAGATCTATATTATTTCAATATTGCAATTGCTAAATATATATTATTAATAAATACGTATTTTTATTTTGTTTGCAGAATCGCACCCCTTCATGAGAAATTGATGAATCATTGTAATGTAATTTCTTTTATTGACGATCAAAAGTGCTTCTTCCAGATTTCATCGCTTTGAATCCCATGATTTTTGCTCTAAATCTTATGATCTTAAATCCTGTTCTTCATATCATTTTTAGGCATATTTGCACAATTTGTGGCATTTGAGCCATTTTGACATCAATGACAATATTTATAACAATCTTCACTCTCCATATCCATGGCCCAGTTGTATGCTTCAATATAGGTAGTGTTGATGTGTTTTTTATGACAACACCAACACAGAATAAAGTTGTCCAACGGTCACTCTATTCCCTCTTGATCAAAGTGTCCCACATGCTAAGATTGCTTGAAAGTTCATGTGTTCGACTCCAAGGTTCCTTTTACTACAAATAGACTCAGTTGGTTGATCTGTTTTGCTGGATTATTCCAAGGGGACTTACGTAGTTGTTCGATTTTGTGAAGCAATTAGGACATGAAAGATTTGACAATACTGTTCTAGTATCTGGATTGACCCGGAAAATGTTGAATTAAAAAGGGATAGGGATAAGGATTCTACAAATCTACTTCTAAAGGGTGGAGGACGAGGATCGACTTAAACAATCTTCAAACCAAACTTTGCTTTGTCTCCTTTCGGACAACTCCGACAAAGTTGGTGCAATCTTCAAAGGATGAGAAAAGTGTTCAAACTATGACACAACATGTTCATACCATCACTACGATGCATACAAACATATGAGCCACAATCGAAGTTAAGTGCCAATACTCCAGTTGACCACACAAGGCGAACTCACCATCAGTAAGCCCGCTAGTGGTATGGATGAAAGAAGATGTGCTCAAATCACAACGCCACACTCCACAATTAACAATTACTTGCATAAACAAAGTCTACTCTACTCTATCCACTTGAATTGGAAAGACGAACAAGCCTTGCTAGCTACTCACAATAGAAGATAGAACCACCAAACAATGATAAATCTTTATATTATGAGAGTGTTCACAACAACTTCTTACAAAGTCCTCAATGGGAAAACTTCCTTTCCTCCTCAATCTAAGCTAACTTCTAAGCTCTACTCTCTAACTTCTATCTCCAATACTCTCTAGCTCTGATCTATCTCTGATTCTAATTCTAATAGATTACAAATGAGGGGGGATGCCCCTTTTATAGCTAGCCCATTTCAATGGACTGCTCAAATTGAATTACAATGAAGGGCTCAGATTGAGCCACCTATGCCTTGATTAGGGTTTCTGCCCTAAAAACCGCCACAGAGAGGAGTGGGCAATGAATGCACAGAATATTCTCCACTCCCCTGCAGGAATCATAATGAGCAATTAATGCCCACTACCATCATCAAGAAGATCTTCATCAAGCAGCGCGTTCCCATTGGCCTTCTCCCGGATAGCAAACTCGATCAACCGGGCCAATACCGCTTCGACCTCCTGGGTAGAAATCGGTGGAATATGGTTGAGCTGGAACTCCAAGACTGCTACCGTCTGACCGTGTCGGATGTAAGACTTCTTCCATGCCGCTAAGGCGTTCTGGGTATGCTGAATAATACTAGAGAAAGTGGAGACATTCTCAAAGTCATCCAGGACAAGCGACCTCGCAGCTGAGAAGAATGGAGCCAGTTTATCTTTCAAGCCATCAGTCGTTATTTCCTCTGGGGCCAACTTTCTAGCAAATATGGCTTCTAATGTATTAAGGACTCCTTCCAAGATGTTACCCATTGCTTTCTTTACTCTGGCTGAATCTAACCTTGCTGCATCGTGAAATCCACGGCCTGTGACCACCGAGGAGTACCAGCTGGTGAAATCATACCTGTCACCATCCTGAATCACACCTCCATCCACCAAAGATTGTAGAGGTATATGCATCAAAGCCCCCAAACGAAGTACAGTCTTCGTCTGATAGATGCGAGTATCGCCCCAGGCCTGATCCACCATGTCAATCCATGCCAAAATACTTGAGGCCTGCCGATAAGCATTGGCGAGGTCCTCCATGAATTTCCCTGTCTCAGTACGAACATGGCTAACCCACTTGTCTGCTTCCGTTTCCATCCTCTTCAAATCCTCTAAACCAACAACTGACTCCCTCGGAAGCTCTGGTGGACGTTCTACTGTTGGGTTTGCCGATTCACCTGGACGTGCTAGACTCTGCACATATCCTATCAAGGTTTTGTGCTCCTTCTTCAATTTCTTATACTTCCCTTCCGTGCGGAGCAACTGATCCTTCAGCGCCTGATAGGAGTTATCGAACTCCTCGACAATTTGGGCTCCCGTAGGACGACCCAACTCTATGGTGGTGATCACATAGTTCTCGGGCCTCTCCTCGGCTCGATCATACTCCTCCCTCGGAATAGCCACCTGAAGCGTGCGAGAGCCTGACTCATCAGTCGAGATCTTTGAAAACTTCTTGGCCTTTTTCTTTTCTGGTGGCGCACTGATCCTCCTGAGGAACTCCTCCATCTCGATGGCCGGATCCGTATCATCCTCGAGTTTTCTTCTCATTCTGTCTGAAAGCCAATCCGGCACCGTCTGCTGCGGATTGCAAATGACGAGGGGCTGTTCTTCTGTTGCCTCCACCTCGTGTACCTCTTCTCTTCTTGCACTGCTCTGCTCGGGCTCATCATCTTCCACGAGCTGTGTATCTCCTGACCCTTGGGTCCCCTGTTCTGTGTTTTCCTCTTCCTCCAATGTCATGTCCAACATCTGTTGGAAACGAGTGTCAGCCACTGTTTCATCTTCTTCTTCTTGTTGGCCAGCCCTGGATACACTGACGCTTATACTATCTGATTCTCGGATGTTGGGTTGATCCACCTCCTCAAGCTCCCGCTCTTCACCCAATCCTGCCCTCTGATCAGCAAACAATGAAATCACTCTCAAACTCGAAGACCGAGTTTGTGAGTGCATAGGTGATGCTTGTTCCATCCTCAACGGTATCGGCTGGGTTGGTACTTCTACTTGTGCTTCCGGTGTTTGAGCAACCTGTTTTCCCCTTTTCACCGATAGCGGCCTTGGGTCACCCATCAAGCTATAAGTAAGGGCGATCGATCTGCTCTTAAGTCTGCATACATGTCTATCGACCCAAGCCCTTGTGAAAGTCAACACCGGAATAGAGAGCGTGTCCAAGTCCATGATTTCTGGCTCGGACCAATCAGGTGGTGGGACCGAAGTATCCCTAACTGAACCATAGTCGGGTTGCATAACGTTGACATCCTCTTCCACCTGGTCGGGAACTGGAATGATCTCACATTCCCTGATCAATTTGAGGGGAAGCCTGGAAAACATCCTTTTCCTTATCTCAACCTTATCAACAGCATTTGCCCAAAAGTCTTCAATGTGGGCCTTGTGTCGGTACTCGACGTTCTGTATCATTCGGATGTTTCTGTACGGATCAAAATCCTGTCTGCCTGTGTGATACGATAGATGATAGAATTGCAGCTCATCCTCTGCCTCTCGAGCTGCCTGCAAGGAGGGACACACCTCAGTGGAATTTCCCATGGCAATAGGAAAGTCAAGTCCACCCTTCTTCTTCTTTTTTTGAATCTTATCATAGGCGATCAACTGCCTAGATATTTCCAGCATTATAATGTGATCGGTGGGGTACCTCGGTAGCCGGTATGGATACGAAGTGAACCCCTGCAGCCTAATGTAAGTGAATTTCGGAAATTGGATGAGCCAATATCTGTATTCCTCGATCAATGCTTGTGCCTCTTTGGATACTCTTTGCTGCGTTCTCCGCTGAAGGGTCCTCGTGATGTGCATTGTGAATGCATCATTAGCCCGTTTGTAACTGGCAGGGTTAGCTAAATGCAACAGTGTGCAGGCCTTATGGATTTTGAACTGATCAGGTGCACAGCCTATCGACTCCTTGTATGTAATCCCTCGATACTTGGTCATTCTCGCCAGCATATATATCACATACGAGCTCATGTAAAAGGTTTTCGTCCCCCTCAGACTCCTGAACTGCTCATCAATGTTATCACTAATCATTCTTGCCCAGTTAACACATTCCTTTCCCTCCAATATGATCTCGATGAAGTAGAACATCCATGGCTCGAAGAAGTAGGCTTGTGCACTCCCATTTACTCGGCTCAACATCATCATCAAGTCGCAGTACTCTTGTTTTACATCTTCGGCAATTATTTGCTTTGGGAGTCTAGTGCGAGGTGGCTTTGGCTTTTGCATCCAAACTCTGTTGATGACTGCAGCAACCCTCTCGAAGGAGGTGGAGTACATTTTATCCGCCGTCTCCTTTGATCTGTACAGCATCTTTTCGGCAGTAGGGATCCCAAATGCCTCTCCGATGGCATCTGGCGTGAAGTTGGCAAGCAATTTGCCATCCGGCGAGACAATGGTTCTACGCTCCGGCTTGTAGTGGTTTGCACATTCCATAATTAGCTCCGGGCACTGAATTGCTGGTGGAAAACCAGCGGCTGCATAGATACCACTCTTCATGATGTTATGTGCCGTGACTGATGGTTGATGGCCTCCCAGTTCGTACATCCTAGACTTGAGTGCATTTAGATTAAATGACCCGAGGTTGGTGTCACTTAACCCTGCCAGCTTGGAGACAATTGCCGACTTTGGAAGAACTGACTTGGCGAGCCTTTTAATCATTGCCTGTCGGGATGAGCTAGCCTTGGCCGTTTCGGTGTTTGCAGCTCTGCCTGCGGCTCTGCTTGTTCCAGCAACATCCTTTGCTCCAGCCATCTGCAAAATAGAATAACAATAAGTTAGCTTGCAAATTTGTAATAAAATAAAATGGCCTCCGAGACGGCTGCGGATGTGGAGTTAGCTTTTGGAAAAAAAAAAAAATTCTTCAGCATAATTATCTAACTCCAAACCTCGGACTATGTAAAAACTTTCGAGCTTATAAAGGAGCTTTTAACGATTGCACTCCGACTGGCGAAGAAAATCACAGCCAACTACTAACTTTCAGCAATGTGGCTACTTTCTCAGCACAACATAAATTAAATCTTTTTCCTCAAATTCTGCCAACCTCAACAACTTTCGACTTCTTCTCAACTTCAACAACAACTAACCCTCAGCAGCTCGAATAAATAAAATCTGCAGCAACTCTTTTGCAACTCGAAACAAACTTCCTCAGCACTCCGAGAATAAGATCTTCAGCACACAATAAACTTCTGCAACTCAACACTCTGCAGCAACTTCAACAAATAAATCTTCCAGCAACTCCGGAAAACAACTTCAACCTTCAACTTCGAAATTGCAGCAACACACTTTCAGCTTTCGAAAGAAAGAGTCTTGGCAGATAAAAAATTCTCCAGCACTTCGCCCTTTCAGCAACGCAACACTCCGAGATAAGATAAACTCTCAAGGAATTTCTCTCCTCAACAACTTCGAAAATATTTCAATCCCTCAAGAACTTCTTCAGCAACTTCAACTTCGAAAAATGTGAGGAGAAATGAGAGAAGACACTGTTTAAATAATTCTTCTCGAAGAATCCTGTCAAGTAAGGCTGGGGCTATTTTTAGCACCTTCATCAATTCTCCACTCTCTTCGTTCGGAATCTTCTAATTCAAGCGCAGTAGTGGGCTCGTCGTCAGCCAGTCATTATGGCAGTTGCCATTAATAATGATTCCTTCCTTGTAAAAATTCGAATTTTCCCTCTTGGTCTGCCAGTTAACTCTTGGTGATTTAAACAACTTGCAAGAAAAATCACTTGATTCGGTTTGAAAATTTCATTTAAGAATTCTCGCAGTGTCTAAATAAATTTGATTTGGAAAAATTCGTGGGAGTTGTAAATTCATTTCCAATTTTTTAAAAATGTCTGTCATTTAAATCCTCAATTTCATAAAATTTGCCTTAGACATTTTAAATTTCCTCTTTAAAATATTCAACTCCGGGTGATTTAAAATCACTTGCTTGCTCGAAATAACTCATCCTCTGAGATTTAACTTCTGTCAAGAAAATAATCTAGGCAAAACGAATTTCTTCTGAAAATATTAAAATTTCCTTTAGGAAATTAATTTTTAAACTCTGTTAACTCATGGGTGCCTTTTGAACGGGTTCATTTAATTTTTTTTTGCTTAGAAAAATATTTCATCAAGTTGTCGACCCCATTTAGATGCCTTTGGAAAATTTTCATATTCACCCACTCTTTCAATTTTTCAAATTCTCACGCCCTAGGAATTTCTCCACTTCATACACTTAGTGGAAAATTTAAATTTTCATCCCCCCTAGGCGTATACTTCTCCTTGGCATTTTATTTCAACCTCTTCACTTTCACCCACTTAGAAATAAAATTAAGTCCTTTCATTCCTTGGGCGCCTTCACCTCTTTTCATCATTTTGCTCAACTTGGGCGTATTTGGCCTAGGGAGTTTTTGTTTTACTTAGGAAAATTTCCGACCTTTCTCCCTCGGACGCATTTTGAAGGGTCCATTTTTATATTTCTCATACTTAAAATCCCTTCTAACTCATCTTCTTCATGGGCGCATTTAGAGTGGCAAGCTTTCAATCTACGCCTTGGAAAAAAGATATTCACTTACCTCTACAACAAGCTGGGCGCATTTCACCCTTGAAGCTTCTACTTTTGCCTTAGGCGCATTTCAGCTGGGCAAATTTCAATTCATGAAGTAGGCGCATTTCATACCCTCAACTTTCATTTCAATGACTTAGGCGTTTTTTAGGCTCCAATAACCTTGGGCGCATTTGACATAGGTTGCTTTCACTTTATCATGGGCGCATTTTCACTAGCATGTTTCCATTTTGTTGCCTTAGAATATTTTCCAACACTTTCAATATTCTTCCAAGGTGAGGGCGCATTTGGCATGTTGAACTTTCAAGTTGGGGGCGCAAATACACATGGCTACTTTCATTTTTATACTTAGAAAAAATTCGGCCCAACTATTCCTAGCACAAGGGCGCATTTGATGTGGTCCACTTCTACTTGAGGGCGCATTTGACATAGCTTACTTTTATTTTTGTGACTTAGACAATTTTCAAAGTCTTCTCACTTGCCTTGAGGGCGCATTTGTATGTGCTAGCTTTTATTTTCTCACACTTAGGCGTTTTTAACTTCATTACCTCCATGGGCGCAAATGAGGGGTGGTGCTTTTATTTTTGCCTTAGACAAATTTTTACTAGGCAACATCCTCCTTGGGCGCAAATGAGGGGGTGAGCTTCCATTTGAGGGCGCAAATACATAGGCAAGCTTTCATTTTCCATACTTAAGACAAATTTTCACATGTGAGCCTTGACTTGAGGGCGCATTTGATGTGCCATGCTTCCATTCTCAAACACTTAGGCGTTTTTCACATGTAAGCTTTGACTTGAGGGCGCATTTCATGGGGGGAGCTTTCGATTTCATACTTAGAAACTTTTTCATACCTCTGCCTGCCTTCATCTTCACCGTCTATTTTGGGTAAGTCAGGCTATTTTTAGAAAGTCCCTCGATTTTCGACCCATATAGCTCCGTTTTGCCTGAAAGTTTCGCCATACGACCCTCTTTGCCTTGTGAACCCGTTTTGCCAGTCCTCTACCCTGACCTGCTATTTATAGCCACCTGCTATTTATAGTAAGTTCTTGACTTTTTTGACTTTGGTAGCTCCGTTTGGCACGAAAATTTCACCATCTGATCTTCTTCGCCTTGTGAACCTGCTTTGCCAATCCTCTGCCCTGACCTGCTATTTATAGTCGTGCCCTAACTTACTAAAAATAGTAAGTCCTCTGATTCTGCTCAAATTTTGCCAGCAAGTGCCTTGAAGTATGCTGACATGGGTGGGGTACTCCGTTTTGACTATTTTTGGATTTCACCCCCTATAAAAGTGGAAACCCTAATTTGACTTGCATGTATCCCGAACGGTCTCCGTTTGTCTTCGTTCCTTCTGCATGTTGTTCTACTTGCTGAACTGGAGTGTTAGGCGGTTGCCAAAATGCACTTGCTAAAAATAGAAACTGCCTGAAAAGTGACTCATCCACTGCCGGATGGTTTTGCATGTCATATTGCCTGTGGGATCTCAAGAAACCCAGAAAAACCCAGAAAACTGGTCTGCATGCATGCACTGGCGAAAAATAGTAAGTCCTCGAAATTTGATCTTCTCCGCTTGCATGTCACACTGTTGCAAAGCTCTTGGAAAACCCAGAAGGAGTATCCGGACATGCGTTGAAGAACTCTGCATGCAAACCCTAAAAATAGCCTCTGAAGGCTAAACTCTGAAAGTGATCGTCTTGGTTTGCATGTTACACCACTGCGAAGGTTTCGAGAAACCCAGAAGTAATCTCCGGACATGCAACGAAGAATCATATGTTTGACCCCTGAAAATGGCTTATGAAGCCCGCGCTGCTAAAAATAGCAAATTGTTCGATCTGGCTCAAAATTTACGTGCAAGCAGCTTGATGTTACCTGAATGTGGTGGAACCGACAGAATTCCAAAAGTTAGACAAAATAGTCCCAAACTGAATACTTACTAAAAATAGCAAGTTGCCGGAATACAATGAAAATTTAATGGGACCCTGCTGGAAGCTTTGTCATTGCTGTACTAAGTCTGGATTTCAATTTTATAACTCAGTTTGACCTTAAATAAGCCTGAAGGATGAAAACCCTAATTACACAGACTTTAACCAATACTTCAACCCAGGTCAAATGATGGGACATCCCCGGAAGGACCAGAGAGAGAGACGCAAAGCCAAAAGACCAGAATGGAGCAAAAATTAGGGGGTCCCCGTCTTGGATGGGGTGATGTGTGAAAAAGGTCACAACAGGTAGATGGTGATTCTACCCTCATTTTCTTCCGTAGTGAGGGAATGAGACCTTCAATGAACCATCTCTTCTTAAGGCTATTGTTGGTTCCTTTTTTAATTTGAGCCTTTGATTCTAAGCTCTTACATTCTCATGCTTGCCTTGCTTTGTATTGTAGAATTTTGCTATGATTTCATTGGCATCTCGTAGTAATTTGAACTCTTCTTTGAAAGCTTTCCTGTCATGTCCCCTTCTAGTTGACATCTCTCAGAGCACAGGATTAGCCTATTTATGCGACCCTCGTAGGCTGATAGTTTGGATAGAGGGTCTTGATGGAGCTTGGCTCAACTTCAGTTGTCAGTATTTGATCAGTTGGCTTTCGTTCGGGCTCATTCGGACACTTCTAGCCTGAGTTGCTATTTTTAGCAGTATCTGGCACTCAGCATGGGACCCCTGCTATTTTTAGCAGTATGGATTGATTACGTGCAGAATCACTTCCTTAGTCGACAGCTTCAGACGGCTCGTGCATCGGGTGAATATTTAGAGAGATTAATATTTAATTGAAATAATTAAATATTAATTAATTGGAGCATATAATATAAAGTTTTGATATTTTAATATTATGACTTAAGTGATTTAAGCTGAGGGGTCGCCCATCATGGAAGGGGGCCATTTGTGATATTAAATTATAATGAAAAATTTGGTTAGAGACTATTGAATTAATTAAACAAGAGAAGTCGAATTTTTAATGATTCCCTATCTTTAAGGAATTCGCACTTTTCATGAGTATAAGGCTTTTGCTTGGAAATTCGAGCCATTTTATGTCATTGTTTATTGAAAATTGATCAAGTTTCGTCAAGAGCACGGAAGCCAAGGGTTTCAGTCTCAAAGCATTGGGGAACGAGCCATCTCCAGTGAAAGCGATTCAGAGGGTGTGAAATATCATCCAATTTATTGCCAGGCAGAGGAATTTCTTCATCCAGAAGAAATTACAGAGCATTCAGAGATCTTTTACCTTCAGAGTTTTTATTAGGTTTTCATCCAGTAGTCATTCTTCATCAAGGCGCATATTATATTGGAGTCTAGACTTTGTTTCCAAGAGGCCGTACCATTGTACTTGCTGCTGTGACAGGGCCGTACCTTTGCTGCAGGCCGTACTTCTTCATCTTCAGGTCGTACTCACATCTTGTGCAAAACGCCTTTCACTCTGGTTCTCTATCTTCATTCTGGGAGGCGCCTCAGTGTCTGGATCATTCTGCAAGCATTAGACAGAGGGGAAGGGTTCATTTATTGCAGCCGTACTAGATCTGGTTATTTCCAGTTTGCTGATAATACCAGGTTCTTTAATAAAAATCATTGCTTTTTTAGATTACAAGTCATTGGATCTTTATTGTAATCGTCTCAGAAGATTAATTAATAGACTAGCATCCGTATTTGCATTAGATACTATTGTTTCCAGAGTTGATTAATTTTTATAGAATTTATTTTCTATTTCTTGCAAAATCACATTATTGCATTTATGCTCAAAAACCACAAAACAGTCAAAAAAACCAAAAACCTTCAAAAACCATAAAAACAGTCAGATTCAAAGAAAACGGGGAAACAAGGGTTTCTACATTTCCTTAATCTTTTCGTTTTAGTTTTGGAGGTTGGATTAGCTTTTGTGTACCATTCAATAGCTATAACTCTTAAGGTTGTTAGGAAGGGCCAATAGTCTCTATTGTCTTGACCTTTCGTTTCTAGATCATTTCACAGGTCTTACAATGTCTTGTGGGGTCCTCCAACCCATTGCCTATGAATTTAGGCAACTTTTGTCTCTCACTACTAGGACTTGATGAGGGAGTCACCATCTTGTTTTGGTGCAATGTCAATGCTTGGAATCAACTCATCACTCACATTCACACTCTCAATTGCATGGGAATGCTCTAGTGCTTCACTCACACTCTCAGTCGCATGGGAATCCTCAACTCGTCCTATCTCAATGTTCCATATAGAGTTGTCTTCAATTTCTTTCTTATATGCCTTCGCCTAGGGGTTTTAGGTTCACATCCCTCAACCACCTCTTTTTCGATCAACAACCTTTCAATGCCTTAGATTTTATTCTCATAGGTTTTGGATATTGAGTCTTTAGACTTCATTTCCCATTCTTCTCCAGATTGGTCCACACTTCATCTAGTAAGGGTAAATTTCTTGCTATCTCTTCCCACTCTTCACTTGTATGATTTCTTGTGGTAGCAGTGTTTTCATTTTCTTGGTTGAGGCTTCGACTTTAGCTTACACTACGACTTCAACAATTGAGGCTTTGACTTTGGCTTACACTATGAATTCAATTGTGTTCTTGAGAAGGACTCCAACTTGGGAATTGTATTGTTGTATTTTTTTCAAGTGCTTCTCATAATCTTCTCCTTCATTCTCTTCACTCTAAAATCCTCAAGGATCATCTTATCTCTTATTCTATTCTATGACTGCTTTTTGATATTTTCGATTCTTGTTTGGGTAAAAGGGCATTAATTTTAGTGGATCCAGTATTGTTTTGTATTTCTCTCTTCTTCCTCTTGTTGGCTTTTGTCATCATCTCTATACTTCACGACCGCATTCCACATGAAGGTCTTGGAGTACTATCAAATGTCTTGTGAGTAGTCTTAGCATATAATCAAGTAT
This sequence comes from Sequoiadendron giganteum, assembly GCA_007115665.2. NCBI lineage: Eukaryota > Viridiplantae > Streptophyta > Pinopsida > Cupressales > Cupressaceae > Sequoiadendron > Sequoiadendron giganteum. The sequence goes on along the minus strand of VCHN02000014.1, from coordinate 42,575,565 downwards.
GTCTATTCCTCGCTTACTCTCAAGTTATCGCAAATGACCTTTTGTGGATTTTGCCTTTGTAATGTCCCCTTCTCAAGCATAATTAGTTTGTGAAAATTGGCCTATTTTCCTAGTTTTTTCGTAGGCTAATTGGTGAGCAAGGGAGAACCTCAACTCTTGGAGAGCATAGTATTGATCAAGCAATGGTTTTGTTCATGGTAGTGAGTTTAGGTGGTCTTGGTAAGCCTCATGATGCTTTTAGAATGCGATTTCGTCCTTTTGGGAGCTACCCAAACTTCTTGGAGAAGCATGTTATTTTTAGATAGACACCAAGTTGCTATAGTTCATAGTCTTAAGTCCTCATAAAGATTATGGTATGGTCAAAAATTTATATTTATCTCATTTTGATGTTTTCCACTACTTTGGTGATTTATTAATTTATTAAATGATTATAACTTAAGTTGTCCAAAGGAGGATAAATTAAAGAGGCAACTAAGGTATAATTATTTATGAAAAAAATGTTTTAAATTGTGCCTTCTAGGGGGACGCCTACACACAAGGGGAACTTTGCTCACATAATGAATTATTATAATCAATTTTTAAAAAAAGCTTTTGGAGGAAAAAGGAGAGTATTATTTTATTTCCTCCAAAATGTTATAAAAAGAGGTTGTGAGCTCATTGTTAAGGTTAGACAGGATTATGATATTTGCTTCTGCAGTTGAGAGAACATGTGTTCGTTTCTGATTTTCTCGAGGATGTGAACCCTGTTGAAAATACTGGTTTTGGGGATGAAACCCCCCTAGTTGGTCTTTGTGGTTTCATATAGAAGTCACAAATGCGCTTGTGAGTAAAGTGATTTTTCAGTTTGTTGCAAAAATGGAGTTTTTTTATATACTTTGATTTGTTTAATATTTTGGTGTTGTTTGCGAAGAGTTTTTGAAGAAGTGTTTGGATGATTTGAGGGTAGGCCATACCATACCAACAGGCCATACTGCCTCTGTAGACCATTCCATCCTCCTAGTTGTACCGCCAATGTGTGAACAATTTGGGGTGATCTCTCCTTTATTTTCTGTTGTTTTTCGTTATTAACCTCAATCTTTGCAAATCGTACCAGTTTGTGGGTAGAAATCAGAGTTTTCTATGAGTTGTACCTCATCACAATGAGGTCGTACCACCAGGGAAAGAGGGCATGGGAGTTTGGAAGTGAAGTGCCTTTTTTTGGAAGACCTTATCACCTAATTTGAAGGTGCCATGAAGAATATATGGCAGTCCAAGCACTTTGAAGATGGTCTTTGGAGGTTGTGTGGGTATTGGAGGAGTCGTACCATCTGGTACTTGTTCTACCAGGTTTATTTGAGACCTGAAATTGAATGAGTATAATATCAGTTTGACACTTTAGAAATGTTTTAGTGTTTGGGTCAGTTCAAGTGTGTTTAGAAGTGGTGCTTTCAATGTGAGCATGTTGGGTTTGAGTTTGGCAGTGTGTAGATTGTTGGGTGTTACACTATTGTTTTGATGCATTTTCCAGTGATTTTTGAGTTGCAACAGTCACAAAGGTCAGTATTTTAGCGTTGGATTGGTTCTAAAAGTATGGGAATGACTATAACAAAGCCTTCTAACATGTTGCAGTGTTTATCTCTTATCTACTGATTGGTGAGCAACATTTTGTTCATGCTTTGATAGTGATTTTGATCGAATCTGTGTTCTTGCAGCAGTGATTAAATCTGATCAGTGTAATAGATATCAGTTGTTGCAGCAGTATATCTCATTTCTATATTGATGTAATGTATTTGATATAATCTTTTATACCTTGGATGGTAGTACTGCCAGTGGTTTCACATTGGCATTTTACTGTAATTGCACACTTTGTTGAATAAGCATAGATAAGGACAACTTGCCACCTTGTGTACTTGTTTTACTAGTTGTAATTGCACACTCCGCTCAATAAGCGAGAAGTGGTTGTGCTTTTTTTATCTTGTTGTAATTGCACACTCCATTGAATAAGCATAGAAGTGTTTCCTTCAGTTCTTTCTTTAAGCACACTCCATTGAAGAATTGTAGACCTGGCTAGCTCTGCCATCTTGTGTGCTTAGTTGATTATATCACTTCATGTTGCTGCATTTTAGATAATTGGGTGTGGTCCTGTACAATGTATGCTCTCCCCTCGTGCATCTTGAGAACTAGGTGATTAGAAAGTGAAAGGACATTACATCATAGCTTTGATTTAGTTGACAATTTTGAATTATTTTTAGGGTGATTATTATTGTGGTATCAGAGTTGGTGATTTTGCCAACTTGTGAAACTAATCTTATCATGCAACTTATTCTCTATGCATGACAGTGAAAGAGAAAAGAGGTATTATGATAGATAATAGAGAAAGTAATATTAGTTTCCGAGAAACCCGGTAGAAGAGACATTTTCAAAATCCTTAGCTGCAAGTTAGATTCTCCCAGTTAATACTGAAGTCACATTAGAGAACATGGCAAAAAGAGACAAGGGGATTGGCACTCCAAAAAGCCTACATGCCAAAACAAAGAGGAAGTTTGATGTCATGCTTGATATGATGACCTAACTTCTCCATAAAATGAATCAAACACAAGATGTTCCCAAAAATCAAAATTGAGAAGTTAGCACTTCTAATATCAATAATCAACAAGTCAATAATGGCCATACTGTTGGAACTGTTGTTGGGTTTGTTGCTAGATCTCTCCAACCTAAATTCACTCATAGGGAGGAGGCACAACCCAAGCAAGAAGTACATTGTATGCTCTCACCTTGTGCATCTCAAGAACTAGGTGATTAGAAAGTGATAAGGACATTGCATTATAGCTTTGATTTAGTTGAAAATTTTGAATTATTTTTAAGGTGGTTATTACAGTGGTATCAGAGCTGGTGATCTTGCCAACTTGTGAAACTAATCTTGTCATGCAGCTTATTCTCTATGCACAACAGTGAAAGAGAAAAGAGGTATTATGATAGAGAATAGAGAAAGTAGTATCAGTTTTCAAGAAACCTAGTAGAAGAGACATTTTCACAAGCCTTAACTGTAGGCTAGATTCTCCCAGTTAATATTAAAGTCACATTAGAGAACATGGCAGAAAGAGACAAAGGGATTGGAACTCATAAAATCTGCATGCCAAAACAAAGAGGAAGTTTGATGTCATGCTTGATATGATGGCCCAACTTCTTCGTAAAATGAATCAGACTCGGGATGTTCCCCAAAATCAAAATTGAGAAGTTAGCACTTCTAATGTCAATAATCAACAAGTCAATAATGGCCATATTGTTGGAATTGTTGTTGGGTCTGTTGCTAGACCTCTCTAACCTACATTCACTCATAGGGAGTGTTGGCGTAAGAACTAACACCTCTGGAGTGTGAGTTTGTACGTACAGCTATGCACACTACGCAATGAGTGCTCTTCAAATTAAGAGGGGAAGCTCCCTCGTTGTGCTGGAATGCATGGAATAGAAAACTAAACTAATGTCCTATCTTTTTGTTCTCAGCTGGTAGAGGCACAAGGTTAAGAAAACCTAGAACGTTGCAGCTAAGTATTTTCTGGTTTCGCAGATCATGTAACTACAACTAAGCTAACTTCTTTAAAATCTATCCAATTCCCTCAAGAAACAGAGCATGAGGAAATGGAGTGGGATGGTTTTGTACGATAAACTCCAGGTGTGGGCTCACAACATGAAGGCAAGGGAGGCGCAACTATTTGCTAATCCGGGAAGAAGTTTATTAAAACAAACAAATAAACGGTAAACCTGGTACAACTTCACAACATGAAGGCAAGGTAGGCACAACTATTTGCTTGGTTGAATGGGCCTACTATAACACACATCAAACAATAAGCTTTGAGTACAGTTTCGCAACATGAAGGCAAGGTAGGCGCAACTATTTGCTCTTTTGAATAGGCTTATAATAAACAAAACAAAAGGTAAGCAATTGGGACAGTAGATTGTATAGACGCAACACGCATGCAATAACGATCAAACCAGCAACCTCATTTAACTAAAGTCAAATAAACACCATAACAATAATATGAAGGCAAGGTAGGCACAGCAATTTATTATAACAGCAATTACTCTTTGAATAGATACAATAATAGCAATACTACAGGCAAGGTAGGTGCAGCATGTATGCTATCAAGCAAAGGTTAAATTATAAATGAGCTGAAAGCTCTTATTTATAGACTTCAAGGTGTAGGCAACCCTAAAATCACCTTGAGTCAACTACAGTCTTGCAATGCATGCAATATCTTATTCCTAAACCCTAATCGAATGAAACTATATCGTTAACTGGGAAACTATCATCAGTTAACTGTAACATCTAATCTAAATGGACAAGGTGCAACATGCACGTCCTTATTGAAAGCAAGTCAACTGGAATGCTATCATCAGTCAACTGAAAAATCTAATCTAATCTCCAAGTATACGTAGATGTTTCCAAGAAAGACATGCATGCAATATCTAACAGCAAGTTAACTCGGAAAGAAGCCTCGAGTTAACTACTTCTGATGACTCATCATTGTAAGCAAGTGCATGGTCTAACTGAAAGTCTACTCCAAGTTTATCATCTCCTCCAAGAATTTAGCAATAGTATCATCATCTGGCACTCTGATGCTGTCCACGATGATTAACTGCTTGTCCAACTCTTTGTCTCCATCTCGGATCTCCCTCTGACTATCTCTAACCTCTGTGGTCACCTTTTTGAAACTGATAGTTAGCATTGTAAACTCCTCCATCTTGGACGCCTCTAGTCCTCCACATAGGTTATCACGAACTAACTCTTCGAACTCAGTTTGAACTGCTTCTAACTCAGCATATGTACCATCCTCATGCCGATAATGACATGAGATCTGAGTGATGTACTCGTTGATGAAACGAAGAGCTGCAACAACCTTTTCTTGAATCATGCTCATCTTAGCAGAAATCTTGTCATATGTCTCCACCCTGCAAAGATATAACTCTCTCCAAGTGAAGACCTTCTTCTGATCTATATCTGTTGTAATGGCGTCATAGATTCCTGCAAGCTGTGATATCAGAATCAAATCTTTCGGCTTACGCTCGGCCATGAAAATCTCGAGCTCCTGAATTCTCTGGCGAAGACGATGTGCGTCAACCCTCAACTGATATAGCTCTGTGAGGAGGTGTCGACCAGCAATGATAAAGTCTTCAATCCAGGTATCCAGTAGCTTTCCTCGATTAACCAAGTGTAGAATCCTCTGCTGTTCTGTGGCGGTCTCTCGAAGTTGTGGAAGTAAAGGTGCTTGCCCCTTGCTGCCATGAAGTAAACTTGAAATATACATGTGGAGTTGCCCGTTTTCAGCCTTGAGAGCTGCTTTATCCTCACCATCCTTCATGACACATTCCTCTAGATTACTCGCGACGACTCTGAATAGATTCACGTCGGTGTGTCGAGTATTCTTACCTAGATTAGTTTTGACAAAGGTAAAATCACCAACATCAACTTCATCCAAGTATTTGCCTTCTGGAGGAATAGCAACCTCTATGACGATCTCTGCCTCAAGATTCTTCTCAATATTTATCTGCTTTCTGGCCCTCTTATTCAACCTGTTCTGATAGGGCTCACCAAACTCAGATAAATCAAGATTATATGAAGGCATACGCCTCTCCCTCTCCAATGACTTCTCGAGCCAAGATGAATAAGGAATACTGTCCTCTGGAGGTGGAGCTGTTTCTACTATATCAGCCGCTGGCAAATCCACTGGTATGAAGGTCTCATGTATCGGAGTCTCAGGCTCCGAATCAATATCTATGGGAGACGACTGTGGTGAAAAAGGTGAACCTGGAGATGACAAACCGGCCTCAGTCTGAATAACTGGTTCCGATGAAATAACTGGCTCTGGAAGTACTGTCTCTATGACTGGAAGTGTTGGCTCTTTCTCGACCTGTTTCCTTTTAGTGATGCTTTTTCCTTTTGAATTAATTCCCATCTTAACCCCTTCAGGCGGCCTCATAGTAACCTTGACTCGAGGTTTCGCTCTAGAAGTAGAAGGTAAAGAAGAAACTACCACTGCTAGCGGCTCTATAACTAGGATCACCCTTTGCTTCCGCTTGCTCTCAAGGAAGTACATGGTGGTTTTGCTAACAGACCTGGATAAGTCTTTCACTGAAGTGTTCAATGGGACATATCAATCAGGTTGGCGAAGTGGCTGGCGAGCAACTTGGTCTCTAATGAATGAATGAAGAAGTATCTCGCCATCATCATCAGACAAACCTTCCACATCTTCTGACAAGAAATCAGCAATCTGTGGAACAGTAAGCCTACAATAATGACGACGGCGCACCTCAAATTGATCCTCACAATTGACCCAAAAGTCCTCAAGCGCTACCAAATGTGAAACATTTCGCTCCAACCTTGCTGAATAATGACCCAATGGATCATAGGCACGCTTTTGAGGAAAACACCCAAGCTGAAGTTTCTCTAACTCGTGTGCCATTAACTTGCAATCGGCAGCTATTTTGCATTTGTAAATACCCAACTCAAACGGAAAGGTGAAAGCTGGCTTATGTCGATTGCGAAGAAAAGTGTGAACCTCATGTGCCTGTCTCATGAACTCCATGTGTTGGCATAAGAACTAACACCTCTGGAATGTGAGTTTGTACGTACAGCTATGCACACTACGTAATGAGTGCTCTTCAAATTAGGAGGGGAAGCTCCCTCGTTGTGCTGGAATGCATGAAATAGAAAACTAAACTAATGTCCTATCTTTTTGTTCTCAGCTGGTAGAGGCACAAGGTTAAGAAAACCTAGAACGTTGCAGCTAAGTATTTTCTGGTTTCGCAGATCATCTAACTACAACTAAGCTAACTTCTTTAAATCTATCCAGTTTCCTCAAGAAACAGAGCATGAGGAAATGGAGCAGGAATGTATTATACGATAAACTTCAGGTGCGGGCTCACAACATGAAGGCAAGGGAGGCGCAACTATTTGCTAATCCGGGAAGAAGTTTATTAAAACAAACAAATAAACGGTAAACCTGGTAAGCTTCACAACATGAAGGCAAGGTAGGCGCAACTATCTGCTTGGCTGAATGAGTCTACTATCACACACATCAAACGATAAGCTTTAAGTACAGTTTCGCAACATGAAGGCAAGGTAGGCGCAACTATTTGCTCTTCCAAATAGGCTCATGATAAACAAAACACAAGGTAAGCAACTGGGACAGTATATTGTATAGATGCAATACGCATGCAATAACGATCAAACCAGCAACCCCATTTAACTAAGATCGAATAAACACCATGACAATAACATGAAGGCAACGTAGGCGCAGCAATTTATTATAACAGCAATCACTCTTTGAACAGATACAATAATAGCAATAGTACAGGCAAGGTAGGCGCAGCATGTATGCTATCAAGCAAAAGTTAAATTATAAATGAGCCTAAAGCTCTTATTTATAGACTTCAAGGTGTAGGCAACCCTAAAATCACCTTGAGTCAACTAAAGTCCTGCAAGACATGCAAGATCTTATTCCTAAACCCTAATTGAATGAAACTATACGGTTAACTGGGAAACTATCATCAGTTAAATGAAACATTTAATCTAAATGGACAAGGTACAACATGCATGTCCTTATTGAAAGCAAGTCAACTGGAATGCTATCATCAGTTGACTGAAAGATCTAATCTAAACTCCAAGTGCATGTAGATGTTTCCAAGAAAGACATTCCATGCAATGTGTAACAAGTTAACTCGGAAAGAGGCATCGAGTTTAACTCCTGTGTCTAATGTCTATCTTGGAAAAGGTGGGACGCCTTTAACTGAAGTTTATTGGCCCTAATCTTGAGCAATTAACCCATCTACGAGGTCGTTGACTGCATCTCCCTCTGGGGAACTGAAGCTCTGGCGAAGAATCCTATGTCTGTGCAACATGTCTTCTCCATTAGTCATCTGACACTGGAACTCACCCTTTCTCCTGATTGCCTCATCAAACAATGTTGACATGGTTGTAAGTTGATTCATCTTACAGCCAACGGTCTCACCACTGAAAATACCGTCAATAAGTGCTTGGAGCTCTAACTGGATGTCAGCAAGCTCAACATAGTCACCACCCAAACACTGATATACACATGGTAATTGAGACACAAAGTCTCTTATATAGCGGAGTGCATTAGTAACATGCTCTCTGCTCTCAGCCACCTCAGATGCTATCTTTCCTTCTATCTCTGCCTTGAAGATCAACTGTGTTCTCCAAACGTAGACCTCTTTATCTTCTGCCTCTGTGACTGAATCAAATGACATTCCCAGGTTGGCAATCAGAATCTCATCCCTGGGTCTACTAATGGCCAAATCACGTTCCTCATCTTGAAGTCGTAAATGAAGCCCACGTGCATTATACCGCAATTGATACAATTCTGTAAGTACAAGGCGGCCTCTAGCAACAAACTCCTCTTCCCATTCCTCCAATTGCTTACCATATGCAACCAAGAGATCAATCTGACCCTGCTCTGCTGGTGGTTCTAACATATGTGGAAGCGCGGTGACAACATCCCCTATCCTGTGTACAAGGCCAGAAATGTACTGGCGAAGCTGTTGTATTTCAGCCTTGAGAGCTGATTTATCTTCACCATCTTTCACCATCCTATCCTTGGCACTATCTGTAGCAACCTGTAGGAGATCAATATCTGTCTGACGAGTACTCTTACCGAAATGAACTGTAATAACTTCGAAGTCTTGAGCTTCCATCTCGTCTAGACTCTTATCTTCTGGAGGTGCAGCAGTCTCAACAATGAATTCCTTATCTGCACTTCTCCCAATATGTATCTGTTTCTTGATCCTCTTTTCAAGCACATCTTGATGGTCATGATCGAAATCTAAATGATCAAGTACATAAGATGGTTGTCTCCTTTTTCTTCCTAGTTGACTCTCAAGCCAAGATGAATCCCGACTAATCCCACTGGAATGATCTGTACTAGTCGCAGGAGGATCTGATGAATGTGAATGTGTAGAAGAATCGCTGCGAGGAGGTGAATCCACGTCCAAATCAATGTGAATTGGAACGGGAGCCTGCTCTAATGGTGTCGATGACGGCATACGGGGCTGAACCTCAAGCTGTGGAGAAGTCTGAATAACTTCTCTGATTGGCTCTACATGTGGAATCGCAACAGATGCTTTTCCCTTCGAGTTACTAGGCGCTGGATTCTTTCTAGGAGGATTACTCCTCTTCTTCTGCTTAGGTTTTCAAGAAGAAGGCAATACAAGTCCTTCTGGTGGCGGCTCTGCTCTAGGCATGGATGCCTTTCTCAACCTTCTGCTTTCTAAATAAAGCGTACTATTTTGGATGACCCTGCTCGATCTCTCCTTTACTGATGTGAACTCTTTGGCATACCAGTTCACTAACGGCATTGGTTGTCCATCAACCTGCTCTCTGTAAAATTGAGGAAGTGTATCTCCCTCATCCTCTGTCAATCCTTCCACATCTTCTGCCAAGAAAACAGAAACCTGTGGAAGAGAGAACCTGCTATAGCTACGTCTGTGAACCTCAAAATCATCCTCACAATTCACCCAGTAATCTTCCATCGTAGGTTTGTGATAAGAGACATTACCCAGGCGAGCTGCGTAATGACCCCAAGGATCATATGTGCGTGTATCCACCAGGTACTTGAGTTTGCAATTTTCTAACTCTTGACCTGCGGTCTTAGCATCAACTGCCGTCTTACACCAATACATCCCGAATTGCAAAGGAAACTCGGCAGCTGGTTTACGCTTAATGCGCAAATGTTTGTGAACTTCATACAGCTACCTCAGGAACTCCATGAATATTGTTTTATCTGAAGGATAACGTGGTAACATAGCTGGTTTTCCTGTTTATCCATAGACACGGATATAGGTGTATGTAGGGAACTGAATGTACCAATCTGCCCAATTCTTCATTGCTGCTCTGGCAACTGTCGAGATGCGAATATGCAACTCCCGGTCCAAGTTTCTCACTGTATAAGTCAAGAAAGCCTCTTGTACACGTTTAAAATTATTTTCAGCCTTCGTGAACTCAAGCTGGTCATAGTAACGATAGACTTTCTGTACACTGAGTATGCCCACTGTATTCAAACCGTTAAACCAATTCTGATAAGCAATCAAGTACACCAGGTAAGAACACATATGAAATTGATGCGCAACTAGGAAATCGGTGATTTACTCGTGAATAGCATCGCTGATGAAGGATGCCCAGTCATAATGCTTTTGCCCAGAGATGATTCTACCAATGATATAATACATCCACGGGTGAAATTTGTTTGCATCTGCATGACTCGAGACACGATTAAGCAGTGTAATCAAAATATTGTATTCATCCTTACACTTGCCACGACCCAAGTTGTTTGGCAACTTGCTCTTCTTTTGTTTTAGCCACCTCTCTATCATCTTCTTCTGATACTTATCCAGTCTAGCATTGAATGCCTGCTCGCTCTGACTCATGGAAATGACCATCCCATCCGAATGTTGAGGAATATCCAGACTTCGCTTGATATCAAGGGGTTTGAGATTGCATATGACACGTCCATCTATTGATCGTATCTCTCGTGTAGCGGAATTGTAATGCTTGATGCAAGATATTACAAACTCCACGCAATGCACCGAAATAGGTATGGAAGCAGCCTCAAGTAACCCGGATTGCTGAATATTCTTGATAACTGAATCCCTGATTTTGAGTGGATCCAAAACTACCTCCGGCAACACCTTATGTAGATCTGTATCAACTGTTCCGATGAAGTCGTGGGTTAAGACCGATTTGGTCTTGAATTCGAGCTGAGTGAACTGCATTCTAAAACACTTGCCTGTTGACTGTGCACACGGCTATATTCTGTCAACTTTTTTGGAAAGCCAAAAATACCCTGCTGAGGCTAAAAATAGCTTATCGGATGAGAATTTTTACGAAAAAATCTGAGATATGTGTTTTGTCCAGAAAATGATTATAAGACAACCCAGAACGTCAGAAATGCAAAAATTTGCCCTTTACTCAGCCATGCAAAAGAATTTCGGTTGAGAAAATTAAAGCTTCAAGAACGGATGTTCTGGAACAAATTTTTCTGAAAAATTCTGGCACATGGGTTTTGTTGAGAAAGCTCTTCTGAATCAACCCAAATATTTTGTTTTGCCAAAATCTGCCAACACTTCGAACATGCAAGAGAATTTAAGACGAGAAGATGGAAGAAATATAGAAGAGAAAAAGACGTTTTTATTATTTTGATTGTTTTGTTTTTTGTTTCCTTTCGAAATCGCCACTTTGCCTTGAATCTAATGCTGAATCTGAACTTGTACTTGCAAAAGAATATTTTATCACCTTCGAACTTGATCCTTTGATGAAAATTCGCCAATCTCTTTGAAGAAATTCGAACTTTCAAAGCTGTGTGAATGATGAAAGGCACCATGCTTGGTTAAATAAACAATTTGTACCATCATGCATGCATAATGCAACCCTAATTTAGAAAAAAGAATTCGATTGGCTTCTCTCTAGTTGAACTGCCACTGTCTCTGAGTCTTTAGACTAAAAATAATATCTTAATTTTAAAACATGCAAAAAACTAAAAATGGCGCCAATATTTATCTTTAAAGAAATTCGTCACTTTTGAATGCTCTGCATGCAAAATATTTTTTTTATCATTTTGCCAAAAATAGCATCTTGCTGTGCTCAACACACTTCCTTGATTCAAAAAAGTCAAATTTTGATCTTTTAGGCTTCCATTTGCAAGAGTTATGAGATTTTTGAGAATCTCCTATTTTGTAGCTGACTGCAAAGTTACAACTGACCCTGTTCAACTCTGATTTCTAGATGATTGAATGATCCTATGACCGTGCTGAGATATCCACCGCAAAGCTTGCATGACAAGGATGAAATGTCTGCTGGGAGCAACAACTGCTAAAATCATCATCTAATACCTTAGAAAATTAGGCGCCTCTGATTAAATTGATGTTTTGACTCCAAACTAAGCCATTTCTCTGTTTTTGCCATTCTGATGCTTCAAACTGCAGTTGATGGTGAATGATGAACCACGCTGACTGAATAATGGATTCATTGCGTGACTAGAAGTACTCTGCATCCAATGACTGTATGTGAGGGATCTGAAAATTGTATTAGGAACCCCAAAAGAATGAGCGCCCCTATTCTATGATAGCTCAAACACCATTTTGACAAAAGTGTGATTTTCATCTGAACACCATACTTTAACCCTTGATACCGGGAACTGGAATGTTCCGATACGCGTGCCGCCTATCTTGATGTACAGTTTGGTCAACTTGCAAGAGATGTTCTTGGAGACGACGAAGCCAGAAAATTGCTTTTAACACCTCTAAAAGAAAATCGCCTTTTTCAAAGAAAATTGTATTCTTACACTTAGTCATTTTTTGAACTGCCTTCAATCAGCTCTTCTTTACAGCATTATCATCTTGACCTCATGCGTACGAGCATTCGCCAAATCCCGGAGGCTGTCGGCTAGACTCGTTGGATAGCTTGAGTAATTGCACACAAGTCTTGTGAAGACTATAATTGCAAATAACCCCGTCTGGCAGGCCTAAAGGAGAATCGCCCCTAGCCTACAGCTGTGCAGCTTTGTGTAGCTATGCTTCACCATCCTCTGTTTTACGTGCTCGGTAGGACCTCTATCACAGTTACTCAGAACATCGAATCGTCTTGTGAACAGGTACACTGCAAAACTGAACTGAGCTGGAAGAGATCTCAAGAAGACCTCAATTGCAAATTCATCCATCAAATAGGTCTTATTCAGGATCGCCCCTGGGCTACAGGGGAGCAGATTTGTATTCTGAAAAACTTCTTCTGACATGTTTCCTGCATGCAATTTCCACTTCTAACGCTGATAACTAGATTTATGTACTGGATACGCTTCCGCTTGATAGCTCATTGAAAAGCCAAACTAATTCTGCAAAGACTGAAACCATCAAAACACACATGCATCTAGATCTGGGCCTTCAAAAAGAAAATTGCCCTTGAGCTAGAAGGGAGCGGATCTGCATTTTTGAGTTGTCTCCATGGTGAAAACACTCTTCGTAACCTCTGCTTCTATCTTCGTTTGTCAGAGTTCTGCAACTCGGATGATCCTGCTCCATGGCTAGTCGGAAAGTTAACTAAAAACATAAAACAATGAATGTGTTCTTAATTCAAAACAATCAAATCTTGACCTTCAAAAGGAAGGGCGCCCCTGGGCTATAGGGGAGCGGATTTGCTCTGAATTCATTGATTTTCACCATTTTATACTTTGCAAACGTTGTATCTACTGCTAAGTCTGACCACGTCGAAGCGTTGTGACTGCTGAGGTGTGTGGATGACTATACTTCATCATTTTCACTTGTACGGACACTATAAAGTTGATTTGCATGTTGATTGCGCAAGTGTCTACTACGTTACATAGTGAAAAGTTCCCAGACTAAGAATATTTTAGCACTTTTTGCCAATGTGAAAATCCCCTCCATCAAAAAGCATTATTTCCAACATCTTTTATCGTAGAGCATTCCTCTTTGAGTTTCAGGCTTAGATATTGATACCTTGTACTGGTTGACTGCCATTGATGACCCCGAAGATCCTAACTTTTCTTCTGAAAAAGTGAAAACTACCCACCAGCCTTAAATTGGCTTTTAATTGAAACTGACTTCACCACTGTGATTGTGATGTGAAATAAGCCAATCAAAATTAATTTCAGCCAATTCTGACAAGTTCCTATTTTTTAGGGTTTCGAGCTAAAAATAGATTTCAGAAACCCTAATTTTCAAAATTTTCAAATTTTGCCAGTATCTTCCTGGCATCACACTGACTAAAAGCCCATACTTTATTTACCCAAAAACTGAGTTTTGACCCCATATTTACAAGGTTTAGACCATTTTAAGCAAAATGCCTTAATGAAGCAAAAATTTCGGTTTGGGTACAACACCATGAAAAGAACCTTATCCGATGGGTACCTCGGTAGCATCAGAGGTTCTCCTATATATCCATATACACGAATATATGTGAAAGTAGGAAATTGGATAAACCAATCTGCCCAACTCTCCATTGCTGATTGTGCCTCTATAGAAATCCTCATATGCATCTCGTTATCCAAATTTCTAACTGTCTTCATAAGAAAGTGGTCATTCACTGTTGTAAAGTCCTGTTTAGCTTTCGAAAACTCCAATTGAGGGTAGTATTCGTGCACTCGCTGAACACCCAGAACTCCATTGGTCTTTAATAATTTAAAGCTGCCTTGGAATGCAACTAAGTAAACCAGAAAAGTTACCATATGGAATTCGTGAATCTTTAGGAACTCTATAATCTGCTGGTGAAGACACTCGCTGATAAACATGGCCCAGTCAAATGTTTCTTTTTTATCAATAACTCGTGAGAGGAGGTAGAACATCCATGTTCGGAAAACGCTTGCGTCTTCAGAACCTGCTAACCGGTTAAGGAAAGTTATCAAAATAGCAATCTCGTCCTTGAAATCCCCACGTGCAATCTTCCTTGGCATGTTGGTTTTCTGAACCTTCAACCATCGTTGAGCTACTTTTTTCTGTGATCTATCCTTGTCCTCTTCCCATATTCTATCACAATCTGAAATGGATATAGCGAAATGATCTGAACGTGGAGGAATAGAAAAACATTTTTCTACATCCCTCGGCTTAAGGCTACAAATAATCCTTCCATCTGTCGATCTGATTTGTCTGGTAGACGAGTCATAATGCTTGACACAAGCAAGTACGAACTCGAGATCAATGATTGAGATAGGAATAGATGCTGCTGCAAATATACCTGAACATTCAAGATTTTTAATTGTAGTACTGCTAATACCCTCCAATGAGTTCAGATTGACGATGGGAAAAACATGACTTAAGTCGGTATCGGTAGTTTTCAGAAAGTTATGAAGAAAGACCTGTTTGCCCTTATAGTCTATGGGATTATACTGCATTCTGAAAAACTAGACTTTTGACTGTAAAGTCGAGTATGTTTGGACAACTTTGGAAAAACTGGAAAAGCTCGGGGATAGGCTAAAAATAGCAAGGGGAAGTGAATTTTTTCGGACAAATTCTAAGATATGGGTTTTGTGTAGAATCAAATTCTAATACAACCCAGAATGTCAGAATTGCGAAAAAATGGGATTTAGGCTTGCATGCAAAAGGTTTTCGGTTGATATTTGAACTGACAGTTAGGGGCACTAGAGGCAAATTTTTCCCGCGAAAATGTGGAACATGGGTTTTATGTAGAAATGAATCCTAAAACCACCCAGATCAACAAATTTGCGAAAAAACGTGATTTAGGCCCACATGCAAAGAGAATTCTGGAAAAAAGCACAGTGCTTCTAGAAAAGAGGCAGCGGGGCAATTTTCGCAAAATAATCTAAGACATGGGTATTGTTGTTGATGCTGAAATACTCGAACCCAGATGATGCTTTTCTGAAAAATTTGTCGTTTTCTTTGATGACATGCAAAGAAAACCTAAGACGAGAATAGAAGAAAAGAAGACAGAAGAATGGAAGTTTTATTTTTTTTGTTTTCTCTCTTTTTCTGTAAAAAATTCGCCTATGCTTGAAGTAGAACTGATAAAACTTGCATGCAAAATAGAAACCAAGTCTGAAATAATCCTCCCTTGAACAATCTGAATCTATAGCTACAAAGAATACTGAAATCTGACACCTGTAGCACCTACAGATCAATTTTATGCTCAAGAAAGATGTTTCTTGTCAACTCTGATGAAGAATAATGGACGCCATTAGCAAAATATATAGAAAAATATCTTCTAAGGCGTGTGAAATGCATGCCAAGCATTGGAAATGGCGCTTGAAGTACAACTGGTGCTTCAAAACTCACGCATGGCCTATATTTGGCTTCAAACTCGGTTAACTGGATGTAGAACCAACCCAAGTTAGGGCGGCATCTTGAAGATTCAGTTAACTGATGCATGCAAACTAAGTTTAGCCAGTTATGACTAAAAATAGGTAAAATAGAAGTCAACTTAAAAGAGTTTAACTGAAGATCAAAATTTGGCAAACTGAAAACTCTCTTCATGCACACTTCTACTTTTGAATTTCAAAAAGTCAACCTTTGACTTTAGGCGTCCTTCCTTAGACATTTTCTGAAAATTTAGAATCTAAAACCTCAAACGAAGCTCATGTTCGATCATTGATTCTGGTTGACTATCACGTCGGATCAACTGGCTGACAATCTCGATGAAGAGCAGGACCAAATCTAACAAGAAGATTCCTTGAGGTGGCAATTCAAAATTCAACCATCTGAGGCTTCAAAAAGATGGGCGCCCCTGGCCTCCAGGGGCGCTTTTGACCTCAGTGTTAGAATATTTTCAGGCATTTTCATCATTTTCACTGATAACTTGACCATATTTCACTTCACGTTTCCCGGTATTTGACAAAACTTCAGAACATGCTGACTGGCTCACTGCAGAGCAGATTGATTTCTGAGCAAAGGCTCCTAATGAACACTTTGTATAAAAACATCTTTAAACCTTCCTAAATCATGGGCCAGGGGCGCTTTTCCCAACCAATGTCATCCATTACTGCAACTGGCAAAAATTACTCAACTTTCGGCTGTGGATTGCCAAGACATCTTCTGACCTGGCTGAGATAGGGAATGGAAAGCTGGAACTGACACGAACGAGACGAACCTTTGAAATCATCAAACAGATTTCATTAAAGGTCTTAAAACCTTGGGCGCCCTTGGCCTCCAGGGGCGCTTTGTCCTTTCTGAACAATCTCTGATCCAGTCTGAAACCTCAAATTTGACCACTAATGGCGGCAACTCGACAACTTAGATTCACCTGCTGACAGATGCATCGCGAAGCTGGACCAAAAATGGAAACAAACTTCTTGGGTGTCACTCAATCAAAAGACTTCATCTGAATCTTCAAAAAGATGGGCGCCCCTGGCCTCTAGGGGCGCTTTTGTCTTCAAAGTTATCTACTTTGCATTTCCCTCGTTCTATACTGAATTTCCGTTTTCAAGCGTTTTACTCCTCCGTCGGACTGGATGGCTAGCTCATTGCAAAGCTATTAGGAAACTGGAGAAGTCGTCTTGGCAGAAAACCTCACAAAAAGTTGAATACAGCTTCCATAATGATGGGCGTCCCTAGCTGAGAGTGGCACTTTTTCAATCCAGACTTAGCCAATTTTACAGTACTTTTACCTTGTTGAAAATCTCCTCCGTCAAAAAGCATAATTTTCAACATCTTTCATCATAGAGCGTTCTTCTTTGAGTTTCAGGCTTAGATATTAACACCTGGTACTGGCCAATTACCATTAATGACCTCAGAGGTCCTAACTTTTCTCCTGAAAAATTTATAACTACCCACCAGCCTTAAACTGACTTTTAACCAAAACTGACTTCACCACTGTGATCGTGATGTGAAATAAGCCAATCAAAATTAATTTCAGCCAATTCTGACAAGTTCCTATTTTTTAGGGTTTCGAGTTATAAAAATAGATTTCAGAAACCCTAATTTTCAAATTTTTCAAATTTTGCCAGTATCTTACTAGCATCACACTGACTAAAAGCCCATACTTTATTTGCCCAAAAACTGAGTTTTGACCCCACTTTTACAAGGTTTAGACCATTTTAAGCAAAATGCCTTAATGAAGCAAAAAATTTGGTTTGGGTACAACAGGGAGGAGGCACAACCCAAACAAGAAGCACAAGTTCCTATGGCAAATGAAGTTCAGTGAATTTATGTAGAATATGTAACTCTTTCAATGGAGATTCGAGACATATTGTCTCTTGACTAGTTTATGAATTAAAAAAAGAAGAGATGTGGTGGAAGGCAAGAGAATAGAGGCCCATTTGTTCAAAGGGATTATCAACAAGCTTTGGGAAATGTAACACTTTTTTCATTTTGATGAAAGTGACAAGAGTACTTCTCTTGCATGGGTCCAAATATCAGAAGAGGCGATTAAATTTACAACCTTGCACTTGGATGGAACAACTCATGAATGGTGGTACCATGGGTTGATAACCCAAGGCCAAAATCTCATTACCACCTATGATGAGTTTACTAATTGTTGTACCCCAAATTAAAAAATTTACTACACTTAGGCATTTTGAAGAAATGAGTCAAAATCTTGTTAAATCTATAAAAAATGTCAAAATTGGGGTTTGCATGTCTTACATGAAGGTCAAAAACTTAGAATTTTCAAAATTTGACAATCTAGGTCCGCTCAGAGCGACCAAATCTACAATACCCAGATTTAAGTTTTTCAACCCTAAATTTTTTGGAAAATTTCTATTTTTAGCAGTTTTTTAAATAGAACCTTTTTCTAGGTTTTTTTGGGTTTCTTTTGAAACGGATACTAGCAAAATTTTCTAAAAATAGAAAGTTTGGCTTCTAGGGCTGAGATTGATTTTGATTGGCTCAAAATACTTCCTCATCAGGCTGGTGCAGTCAGAATCACGAAAAGATTAGTTCTGCCCTAGTGGGTCTATTCTTCTTTTTCAGGAGCACCAAAGCCATTAATGGAGACCAGTCAACTGCCAGGTGTCAGATGCAAACATTCAAACACTGGATGTGCACACAGAATGAAGAAAGGAGGAGATAAGCTTGAAACCTAAAAAAGCGTGAAAAAATGGTGAAGTCTGGAGAACTTGGGCGCCCCAGAAAGAGAAAGGCGCCTAGGGTTTTGAAGGTTCAGATTCAGTAGTTAGGGTTTGCAGATAGACTCAATCTTTTTAGTTTCCTGTCAACTTTGCAGCGGATGTCTTTGTCAGCTCATCAGATCATTCAGCCACTGGCAAACTCAGATCGAACAGAGGCCATGATAAGAGATTTTCAAGCTCAAGGGAGAAAAAGAGAAAAAATTGTCTAAGTCTAGTAAAGATGGGCGCCCCAGAAGGAGAAAGGTGCCCAAGTTTTTGAGGTGTCAAATGAATGAATTCTCCATAACGCCTCCAACATGACTTCTTCCAACTTGATCAAGCTTTCCAATGCAACCATCGGCATGTTCGTCAGAGTTGGTAGTCGTCGGATGTCGAAGGCTGAACAGAGGGGAAAACATGAGTGAAATATCAAAAGTCAAAAGAAAAGGATGAAAATCTTAGAATAAAATCTAACTCTAAGGAAGATAGGCACCTCCAGTCAAGAAGGGCGCCCAAGCTTTTGAAGCTTCAAATCAACTTTTTCGGAGATGCAATATCCAAAAGACCCTCTCCAGAATCTTCTCAACTATCTAGTGAATCTGACAGCTAGTCAATCAGCTCAATCTAGCTCCCGAAATTGCGAAATTGTCAGAAGACAAGGTTGAAACTTCAAAAGCATAAAAATGGCTAACACTGGTAAAGATGGGCGCCCTTGGAGGAGATAGGCGCCCATGATTTTGAGGGCTCAGATGAAGTTTTAATCAAAAGCAGCCTACAAGACAACTTCATTAGATTTACTCCAGCTCCGCGATGAGATCATTTGCCAGTTCATAGGATTCACCGAGCTCCTGGGATCGAGGATCAAACAAAGGTTAAAAATCAAGAAAAGATTGAAATTCCAAGAAAATAGCTAAGTATTGAGAAGAAAAGCGCCCTAGGAGGAGATTGATGCCCAAGGCTCAATGCCTTAGGAAAACTTTCAGAGTTTTCATCATTCAGCATTCGAACAACGTCTACATTCGATGAGCCTGCCCGAGATAGACTTCGAAAGTTTTAAAACAAAAAGAAAGCAGATTTTTCTCAACCTCAACTTATTTAAGAGAGCTTTTTCCTTTCATTATTCATTTTTGCAGGTTGGCGTCCAGAGCAAGAAGATTTTGTCTTTTCTCTCAACGAATTTTTGAAGATGGCATGCTTTTTCGGTGTTCTTCGTGGTTTCGTGATCAGTAAGCAAAGAGGAACACTTTTTCAGGCTCCAAACTTCTAGGGCATTTCTTTTTTAAAACAACCACTCGGCTTTTTTCGTTACTGATCACATGGGTCTCTCCGCTTTTTCATCCTCTTGAACATTGAGAAATTTTTCCCTCTTCTAGAAATTGCTTTTTGGCCGCTTTTTCAGGATGGATTTAACTTTTTCAGTTTCTGAGCATCTGGGTTTCTCTGGAACGTGATTTTCTACCAAACCCAGGTCCCATCTTTTTTCAGAGAAATTGCTTTTTCAAGGCAGATCAACATTATATTTTCAGCAACACTCTCCACTCGAAATCGAGAAGCAAATCAGCTTTTTGGCAGATGTAATCGAGAATCTTCTAGAATCTTTCGTCCTAGCTTTCTTTCTATTCTCGTTTTAATTCTTATCCACTCTTTGGAGAAGAGAAAAAAAATGTAATAGTTGGCATTTCCTATTTTTCATGCTTTCTTAGGTTTTCATAGGTGTTAGATGCTTATCTTCTTTAGTTTTAGAAATAAAACGCTTGCATGTTGGCAAGCCCTAGTTGTAAAAGCAAGGAGATTTTAGGGTTCCCTACTCCTCTACTTGTCTATAAATAAGAGTGTTTGCTCATTATTTTCTTTAACCATGCTAGTGATAACAAGACGTTGAGCCTCTTAGTGCCTTCTTAGTGTTATTCAGTGTTGTTCAAAACTTGGATTGTGATAGTGAAATTGATGAGCTTATTTTGGCCTTCAAGATTGCTATTTAGTTTTTGTTCAATCTTGTGCTAAGTGTTAGTCTGGTTTTGATCGCATGTTGCATGTATTTTGCTACAACTTGCTGTCCCAGAAGTGTAATCTCTTGTGCCCGAAGTTTGAGAAAATAAAGTCTTGTGCTTGCTTTGCTGCCCTGATATAAAGTCTCAGATTTCTATTTATTGTGTTATGCTTATATGATCTCCATTTCAGCTTGCATCGAAATTCGGTAAATGTATGTTGGAAGAAAGTTTATCTAAGTATCTATGTCAAAGAATCAAACTTTGTTCATTTCTAACTCTCTTGCTCTGCGTTTACCTGAGAAGTTAGAAACGTCATTAGCGTAAGTTAGTTGTAGTTGATAGTTTTTATTAAAGAGAAAACCTCAGCTGCAACGTCAAGAGTTCTATAACCTTGTGTTCTCGTAGCTGAAATAAAAAGATAGGCAAATTAGCATTAGTTTACTTTCTTTTAGCAAACTCAGCGAAAGAGGGAGCTTCCCCTCCAAATTTGAAGAGCGGGTTACTGCACATAGCTGTCTGTTTCCAAACCGCATTCCATAGGTGCGATTTGAGACGCCAACACTAATAAACTCATCGAAAGATTCAAGAAGAAGGACCCAAAACCATAATTCGAAGAGTTGGCTCAACTGAGGCAACATGGAACAGTTGATGCCTACATTCCTAATTTTCAAGGGCTTTTTGTGATGTTGCTGAATATTTCAAAAAGAAGACTTGTTTTGTTTATTGAGGGGCTAACCAAACCTCTTAGGGTGGGTGAAAGATTTTGACCCACCAATACTTCAACATGCAATCAAGAAAACAAGGAACATGGAGTTTGTTGTTCCTAGGAGTAAATATCAACCTAGGACCTTTCAACGCAAAAGAGATAAGAAGCATTTTCACAAGGAAACAAATCAGTCCAAAAGTTTCCCTTCAAAAATGAATGATGACCTCTGAAATGAGCTAAGGAAGAAAAAAATATGCTTTACATGCAAGGAGCCATGGGCCCCAGGCCATAAGTGCTTTGAGAAAGGTCGAATTTGTCATTTGGAAGTATATTCAGCTGATAAATCTGAATAAGGAAATTTAAAACAACAAGCTGATTTGGAGGAAAATTATGGCACTTTTTCCCAGTTCTTGAATTATCAAAAGAATGTTTCTTTCAGGGTTCGTGGACTACTATGTGGGCAGCGAATTGTTTCTCTCATTGATACTGGTGCTACACACAACTTCATTGACAAATGAGTTGTGGCACGAAAAGGCCTTAAGAAAGAATAATTTGAAGGTTTCAAAGTCATGTTGTTAATGGGTTCACTCTTTCATGCTCAAGAAGAATTCCATAATTGAGTCTACACTTGGGCAACTATGAAGTCAAAGATGATTTTTATGTGGTGAGTATTGGAGTCACTAATGTTCTTGGCATCCTTTAATGTCCTCTTGGAATATACACCCCTATTTTGTTTTGGAAATGTCACCAACTGAAAATGAAATGCAATGCAATGCCCCTTCCACTTTTTGATCACCCAATTCTTGAGATGGGCAAGGTGAAAGCATACAATGTCAGCATTATATAATTAATTTGAATGCTACAATTAAAAGGGAAATGCACTAGGCAGCAAGCCAATCAATCTCACTTATTTAGTGGACTGCATATGCAATATTGAAAGAAAGAACACTACACACTTATTCAACAAAGTGTGATTAGAAAACTTCCACTTATTTAGTGGAAAGAGAAATTACAATTGTAACGGCTTGTTTAGTGGGGTAAGTACATACTTAAATAAGATTTGATCAAACCCACTGGCATTACTACCCATAGTTGGAATACTCGCCATTTGCAAGTCCTCGGCAAGCCCGAAAAATCCGTTTTAAAAAAAACTCGACAAAAACTCAAAAGAAACTCGACAACTTAAAAAATTGCTTAAACTTCACTAAGAACTCATTTTTTTTGCAAAATTCAAAGATAAGATGCATCCAATGAGTCAATAAATGAGTACATATAAGAAACAAGCTGTATTTAATTGATTTGAAAGAAAATTGGATACAAAATGGCATCCTCATGTGGAATGTCCAATGCGCTGATATGATAATAGTCTGAAACAAAATGAAAATAGCAAATTGTTTTTGTAAAACTGAAAGTAAATACTACATAAACATTAATATATTTCAGTTTTTACAAAATCACATCTTCCTCTTCCCATGTCTAGATCTCAATAAGGGACCGGAAGAGGGTCTAATCGTAGGACTCTGCTCCTGTTGTGCTTGTGGCTGTGGCTCCTCAACCTCCATCCTGGATGTAGATCCTCCTGCAGTTGCTGGTGGTGGCACTAGCAATGACTCCTCCTCAGGGTCATCCTCAAGGTCATCTAATGAGAATACAAATCCACCCTCCTCCATTGCTTGTCACTCTAAATCATAAATGCCATCCTCGGAAAACAATGGAGGTTGCTCCCCTCACCTTGTCCAATCACTGTATGGATCTATCTCATCCAAGTCAATTGGATCATTTGATATTTCCTGGACCTTTCTTGTGCGCAATCAAAGATTATATTGCACATAGACAAGGTCATTGAGGCATTTTTGAGCAAGTTTGTTCCTCTTCTTTGTGTGGATGGCCTCAAACAAGCTCCAATTGCACTCACAATTGGACGAACTACAAGGCTGGCACAAGACGCGTTGGGCAAATTTTTGAAGATTTGGGGTTTTTCCACCCCAATTTGCCCACCAAACATCTACAAAATAAAAAGGAGTTAGGAACTTGTAACTTGTAATTATCAATTTTTGTAACTTGTAACTTGTAAATTTAAAATTTTATACCTAGTGGCTGATTAATTATTGCTCTCTTTGCCAGGTTTGAAGAGAAGAGTGCACCCCTTTTTTCCCTATAACTTTGCAATTCATTAACAATGTGATCTGCCTCCTCGGGTGTGGATGTCATCCGCTGAATGCAAGTAGTGAGGCCCTCCATAACCTCTCCAGTAGGATTTGCATAGGTTCTTGAATGGAAGAAACGGGGGTTCAAGAAGTACCCTGCTGCATGGATGGGTTGGTGGAGTTGACTGTTCCACGACCTGTCAATAATCTCCCAAATGGGATCAAATTTGAGGCTGTCCCCCTGATAGTAATTTTTAATAGCCTCCTTGGTCCTATCCATGGCCTCATAAAGATACCCCATTGGTGTTTGATCCCCATCCACCAAGCGGAGCACTCTAACCAAGGGCTCTGACACCTACAATATAAATTTAAAAATGCAAAAAAGATTAGAGTTACAATTTACAAATTTACAATGAAAGACATTAAGAAAAAATATTCAATTTGAATTTAGATTCAAACTCAAAGTTTTGAAGTTACCTTCACAATCTTTGTTGCTCTTTGTGCAAAGAGGGGGTCAAAGACAATGTTTGAAACTCTATCTCCTTCTGGCTTCTTCAAATAAGTTGAGTCTAGCCATGCTTGACTCACAAACATTTGTTTCAAAGTCGTCAATGCACCAAGAATGCTTTGCAACGTTAAGAAAACCGTTGCAAACCTTGTCACACCGGGTCTCACCAATTCTCTCCCTTTGGTGTGCTCCCTCATCAAGTGAAGAACCCAAGGGTGATTGTAGATAAATTTAGTGACTCTCCTTTCATCCTCTACAATCTGTGTGACCCAATCTAATTTGCCTATGTCCTCCAAAAGAAGGTCTAGGACATGGGCAGCACATGGTGTCCAAAATACTGTGTGGTGTCTATCTTGGAGGATTCTTCCTGCTGCCACATATGCCGCTGCATTGTTAGTTATGATTTGCACCACATTTTCAAGACCAACCTCCATGCACACTTGTTCCAACATTTTAGCCAATTTTTTTGCATTTTTTATTATGTTAAAGGCTAAGTTACCGAATCATCACCCTCTCTTGAGCAATTCCCGTTTGGAATTGTTTCGGGTATTGAAACGGAATCGGATCGCTTCAGAATCGGATTTTGGCATGTGAGTTATTTTGGCGTGTGAGTTTCATCTTGCGGATTTACGACACACAAAAACGCAAAGAGAAGCGACTACAAAAAACGCGAAGGAGTTTGATGGCACACAAAAAACGCACAAAGGAAACACGAAACCACAACAAAGAGAAACCATAGATGTGGGAAGAGAAACCACAGGCGCGGGTAGAGAAAAAACACGAGGGTGCGCGACCAGGTAGGGCATTTTCAACATTTTATTTTATTTTTCGTTTTTATTTTGGGATTGTTTTAAAAACGAAACCCTATTTTATATTTATAGTATAACTTTAAAAAATTAAAATATAAAGTTAAAAATTTATAATAGTTAATATATATATAATATAATATAATAATATTTATAATTTATTATTTAAAATATAATTTTATATATTAATATTTTGTGAGTTTGTCATATTTTAAAAATTTAACTTTTACAGTTTTTTATTTGTAGTCTTATTTTTTAATTCTTATATAAATAATTTATTAATAAATAATAATATAATAGTAATATATATAATTTTTAAAATATAATATTCATATATTATTTTTAAAATATAGTATTCATATATTATAATTATATAATTTTAAAAATTTATAATTATTTTATTGTTTAGAAATTAGAATCTATCATTTTTATAATTTTTAAAATTTCACATTCAAGTTTGATCCTTTTGATATTGGAAATTGAATTTAAATTAGTATATTATGTTTCAAAAATTGAAATTTGTCATGGTTTTGTTTATCAAATGTATTGGTATATGACATTCTAAACTTAATTTTGTTTCTAGGTTACATATATATATATATATATATATATATATATATATTTAAATATTTTATTATATTTTTGTACGAGTGTACCCGATTTCGTACCCAACCCCCCAAAAAATTTTGCCGTACCTACGTACCTGTTGTGACCTATTTCACACATCGCCCCATCGCAAATGGGGACCCCCAAGTTTGGGTCCGCCCTCTGCGCAACGTCTTTGAGAGTCTTGAATTTGGATAAAATTTTGAAAGTCAGTCTGGCTAAGTTGAGATTTTGAACCCGTTTTTGGGCCTTAACGTCATAGAAATGCTTAGAAGACCCGGTGGACGAGGATCGCCATTGCTTTCGATCTTTTCTGACACTTCCTATTTTTTAGGGAATCTGCTTTTTTGCTTTTTGCTTTTTTGATTTTTGGCATTTTTAGGCCATTCTGGAGTCCCTATTTTTTAGGGATGCTTTTTGCTTTTTCTATTTTTGGAACGTTTCTATTTTGGGAAAAAGTTTCTATTTTTGGATCCCACAGAGCAGAAAATCAATATGTCTCCAGAAATCAAGAAAATCAAGGTAAAGTGAAAAATGGCAGGAATTTTTGAAAAATGTCTAAGTCTGAGAATGGCGCCATCAAGAGAGGAATGGCATGAAAAGTCAAGGTCCGCCCTACCTTTGGCATGCCAAAGGTAGGCACTGGCAAGAAATTCACCAAGTCCGCCCATGGCATGAAAGTCTTCAAGTCCGCCATAGGCAAGGTGGTCTCCAAGTCCGCCCAAGATGCTTGGAAGAGGCGCATGGCACAAAGAGGCCGAAGTCCGCCATAGGCATGAAGGTTGCCAAGTCCGCCCTTGGCACAAGGAACTCAAAGTCCGCCCAGCAAGGTAGGAAGTGCGCCATATGGAAAGTGGCATGGAGAGGCTGAAGTCCGCCATAGGCATGAAGGTTGCCAAGTCCGCCATGGCATAGAGAAGCTAAAGTCCGCCCAGCAAGGTAGGAAGTGCGCCATATGGAAAGTGGCATGGAGAGGCTGAAGTCCGCCATAGGCATGAAGGTTGCCAAGTCCGCCATGGCATAGAGAAGCTAAAGTCCACCCCTAGAGAAAAAAACGGCATAAAACTCATGAAGTCCGCCCCTAGTAGAAAATGGCATGAAAAACACAAAGTCCGCCCCCAAGAAGTGTGGAGAAGGGTAAAACATGAAGGGGTGCGCTCCAAGGTGTTTGGAAAGGGGTAAAATTGTAAGATAATTCATTGAAAATTGAATTAAATGATGGAAACAAGTGAAATTTTCCGTTGGACAAGGCACAAATAAAATTTGCCATGGCAAGGAAAATCTAAGACCAATGGATGATAAAATACGCCATAGGCAAGGAATTATAAGACATTCGCCCAACTCTTGAAGAGAAAATTATCCTAAGGCATGAAAAACGGAGAAATGTCTAGAAGAAGAAGAGGTTTTGGCCGGCATAAAAATCACGCCCCAGCACAACGGAGTGAAATTTTTTGGCACAAAATGAAAGTGCTTGGCAGAGCAAACATGAAGTCCGCCCCTCTCAGCTTGGAAAATTCCTAAAGCGCTAGTAAAAAAATGGCAAAGTGGCAGAGGTCTCCAGGTTCGCCCAACCCAGAAGATGAATCATTCGGCTAAAATAAAAATGTCCAGAAAGGTCAGAACTCCGCCTAGAGAATTAAAATTTGGCAGATGAGCTATTGAGCACATTTTGGCTAGGCAGACAATTTAAAAAAGAGATATTTTGCCTCTGACGAACGAAATTAGCCATGTATCAAGATTAAACGGGTTGGAATTTAATATTTTAATATTTTTAATTATTTCCCTGACACTTAGGGAATTTTAATTAAAAATTCAAAATCCGGAGATTATTTGGAAGATTAAACTAGTCTGCCTTAGATAAGTTTAAACTTTGCCATGTTCGGAGGATTTAAAATACGTTGGAAAAATAATTTTGGACAATTAATTTAATATATTTTCCAACACTTAGTCAATTTTCCTTGAGAAAATTCGAAAATCTCAGCAGAGATGGCACAGAGACGAAAGTTAGAAACTTGCCTCGATAACTGAAAGTGAAATTAGAAGTTTGCTAATCCGAGGAGAAAACGTTTCTAAAAATTGGAAGAAAATCAAAAGAAAGAAAGCAATGCCTTGAGGAAAATCGCACTTCTCAGCCATAAAATGAGTTTCAGCAACTCATTTCTTCACAAATTCCGGCTGAGAAGCAACTATCTCTCTCGAATCTTTAGGAAAACATTCTCGAAGGAGAAGTTTGTGAGAATAACATCATTGTGAGAATCGAGATAGCATTCTCTTATTGACAGGCGTGATTTTTGCGAGAAGTAATTTATTTCTTTGCTGAAATCGTACTTCCAGCATATTGGCGCACTTCTTCTGGCAGATTTTTTTGAATTTTTAAATTCATTTGCAGCCACAACGTGATCTTTGAGGTTTGGAAGTTAATCGACAACGCATTTGCGCTGTGTTTCTATCTTCTACTTCGTTTCCGGCACGAATTTCATTCATGATAGGCGAATTTAATTACTTTCAGCTTGCTTTTTGACAGAAATTTTAATTTAATAAGGCTGAAAGTGCGATTTTGTCTAAGCTATACCCCGAAACTCATTAATTCTTAAATGATATTGTGTTAATGTTAAGTATCTTGTGCTTGCAGGCTGCCGATCGATCAAAGCGAAATATCCAGGCAGGCACAGATGAAGTTTGCAAGTAAAGGATCGCAGCCAGAGACCAGAATAAAGTCTAAGTGGAAAAATGTCTCAGACACTGATCTTGGCCACATCGATCTCGTGGAATTTAAAAAGAGGATATATGGACACAACGGACCCTTACCAACGCCTGCAGCTAGAAGGATAGTGAGAAATGGCATATTTCAAGCTGCCGGATTCCAGCCTGCACTTTGCTGTGCTGAACTGATGGTGGAGTGTGCACTTCACTATGATGCTGAGTCAAGGCGGATTGTGGCGCCTGATGGGAGAGTGTTGGCACATCTGACAGAGGTGGCCATTCAGGAAGCCTTCGGCATTCCGGCATATCCTAAAACTGTCTACAAGACCAAGGAAGATGCTCAGAAGTTATATGACAAAAATCCTGATCTTTGTGCCGCCAACCTTAACAAATCTTGGCTAGACAAGCCTAGACCGTCCTTTAAGAAGATGCCCAAGAAGTTGATGCGCACGGACTTCAAGGAGGACTATGGAGATATTATTATCTTGCTGAACAGAGTGGCAGGCAGTCCCTCGGGAGCACCCTTTGAGTCGTGGATGTATTATTTCATTGAGGACCTCACAGAAGGTGTCAAGATGTTCAACTGGGCTAGGATGATAAGCAATAATCTTCACCACCAGCTTATCAATCTAGAGAAGACCAAAACGTTTTATATGGGTTCTTACGTCGTCTATATGTTGGCCAGAACTTACAGATATGCAGGCTTGATCTGCAAAGGCACAGTTGGCAGTAAGGAGAACGAGCTAAAACCTTATGACTGTTACCCACAACTCCAGCTGAGGGAGAAGGCGCATTTTAGACGAGCCCACGACGCGTTCCTGATGTACATCACCAGGATACTCCAAGGAGGGACGCATCAGCGGCTGACACATGAAGCCAAAAGCCTAATCGGTAAATACGGGTCTTGGTTTATCCAGTATCCAAGATTTACGTATATCAGAATTCAAGGATTCACTGGAAGCCCGTACCGTCTGCCCATCTTCCCCACGAATAAGATGGTCCTGCTCGAAGTGTTGAGGCAGTTAGAAGATTTTCAGGGTCTTCAAAGAGCAAAGCAAAAGGCGGCAGTTACTTTTCCCTTCTTTATAGGGAACATGCTGGAGTCGTGTCCGTCATCACAGGCAGCTGACAGTGCCAGAATCGAGATACAGCATTACCCTTTCTCTCCATATCCGGCCAGAAATCACTACGACCCCCATCACCACATCAAAATGGTGGATGGAAGGAGGTACAAGCATAGGGTCGAACTGGAGGACTATTGGGCAAATGCTGCGGATGAATTTGAGGTCAGACGGAGGATGTGGTCCAGATTACCTCTCAGCTTGATCAGGGCAACAGAATTTTGTCACGTGCCAGATCAGTTGGAAGAGGACGAGAATCAGACGCAACCGCGCTTCGATGAGAATTCAGCTTTGCCCGCTGTCCAGTGGTCAGAAGCAGAGCATGCTGACTTGAACGTCTTGATGAGGCCTGTCATCAAGTTTACTCAGTGGTGGGTTGATCAACGAGTTCAAGAATTAAGGCGCCAGAAGATAACCCTGACCTATGATATGCTAAGCGAGGCAGAGTCTTATTCTTCCAATGCGGGAGCATCACAGGACCTCCCAGTGATAGAGGCCACCACATCTAGGAAAAGAAAAGAAATAGCTGCAGGCAAAGAGCCGGTCCAGAAACAGGTAAAGATGAAACCTTCTCAATCGGCCGCCTCCAGAAATATTGAGGAGATACTGGCTACCGCCGATGCTTCACTGGCAGATATGAGGGATCCTTCTCCGATTCCTGAAAACAACGCGGAGCTTCAGCCAGATGAGGATGCGCCACCTTCTCCCACGGGCACCGAAATATTGGAGTCGGATGACGACAATGTGGGCACCCAAGATGAGGATTTTCAGGAAGGGATGATTTCAGCCCTTAGGGGAATTGTAGACGTTCCTGATAGAGAAGGCGTGCCGGAAGAAGACGGTGTTGAGCAGCTTACGATACCGGATTGGCTGAAGGAGAGGCTAAAGGTACAAGTGCCGGCAGATGAACCAGAAGAGGATGATACGGCAGACTTTTTGGCCAGACTGTCTCAAACCGTGCCCAAAAAGTCGGCAAAGAAATTCTCCAGCATACATAGAGACGAGGCCGGCAACAGGACAGTGCAAATCGCCGTGCCTACAGTGGACAAGCCACGGGAGGATATGGCTCCACAGGATTACGCCATCACGACCATTGACTTGGGTCCAACCACTAAGGGCCAAGAAATGGAAGATTTGGACAATTCTGTGTCCGCCATCAAATCAAGGTTAGCGAAGGAGGTAGCCAGAAGGAAGGAGTGCCAATTAGAGATTGAGCGCTTAAGGGAATATATTCAGCACTTGATCAAGCCACTTGATCAGGACACTACGGCAGCTCCTCTACTTCCGAACTCTTCGCAGGAGGCCATTAAAGAGATGGAAGAAAACAGGCTCACGGTTCAGGAGGCCAAAGAATGGATAGCCGTAAAGGGGACTGAAGCTGAGACATTTGTGGAGCGGCTAACTTTGGTTTATGGCCAGGCCACTGCCTTGCTTTCTAGGTTCGCTTCTTTGGCAGAAGTATGGGACAGCCTTCCAGACGTGCAGGACAGAATAATCCCTTGCCTTAGGATTCTGAAAGGAGTTCCTAAGCAAGAATTGATAGAGGGAGGCGTCATCGCAGCGGGAGCAGCCTATGACTTCCACACTTGGTATTGGGCCTTGACGGCACGAGGTGAAGTCTTGGAGAGGGTTAAGATTGACGGCATCAGACTGGAGGAACAGGTCAAGGAAGTTCAGGCCAAAATCCTCAACATAATTGCCGATGTCCTGGATAAAGAGGCGCTGCGAGAGAATGACCTGCAGTTGGAAGTTTTGAAGAAAAGTGTCCAGGAAAATATCTTCTACATCACTGGGCCCATCTTGAGGCAGGACTGGGCCAAATTGGCGAACTTCTTGAGCATCAGAGAGTCCTTTGAGAAGACTGAACCAGAGTGGGAGGAGACCTTCGCCAGATGCGCCGAGAGCATGGATGGGCTTGAATTCAGAATCGGCATGCTTCCGCAGGTTACCATGGACGAGGTTGCCTCGATCGTGTCCAGATTCGGCGAATACACGGCAGCTCGAGAGGATCGGGATATAGTCCCTTGAAAATAGCTCCTATTGCCAACTCATTGCTGTTCATTGCCAGTTAACTGAAGTTATTTTGGGAAACCCTAATTAGGGTTTCGTTTGTTAAATCTTGACCGTCGGCTCATTTTTAATCTGAGCCATTTATTCCATTTATGAAACTCTATATAAACTCATTGACCCTCATTTGTATTGTGTGAAGTGAGTAATAAAAGATTGTTGCAACGAAACTATTTCCGTTTATAAAAGCTCTTGTGCATGATTTGCTAAGAACAACTTTTATTTTCAAGTAGTATGCAAGGTTGAATATTTCTCCTTCAACACTTAGAGTAGAATTAGAATAGCATTTCATTACATGTTGGTTAGATGAGTGATAGATTTGATCGCAGTGGCGGATAAAATTTTGCTCATACTTTTGTCGAGTGGATGATTTGCATTTGACGTGTAAAGTTAGTCTAAGCCATTAAATCGTGGATGCTTAACTTCTGTTTGTTTCAATTACCGATTCAAATATGAAAATTCTTATCACTTCCGTTGAAGATTGCACCTGCTTCGCGTAGTTGTCCAAAGGTGGCGAAACGAAGTGTGGTTACCCATTTTGTCTACTCACTGCTGTCTCTTGAATTCTTAGGCGTAGTTTAGATCTCTAAACCCTTATCTTTTTTTTATTTTTTTGGAAAATCTGAAGATACCCACCGAAAGAGCCTTCAAGGATAAAACTGTCTAAGTTTCCAACCCGCAAAAAGAGAATTTCATGTAAGTCCCCTTGTGATTACCAGCAATCACAACGCCCACTGGCCTTATCCACATGTCAAGACCTGACCAAAGAAACCTTGGAGTTATTGTATTGTCTACTAGATTTTTGCAAGCACTTTTCAAGAGAGGATAAGAGTGTCCTTTGGGCATTTTTATTCTGTGTTCGGTGGCGTACTCAAAACACGCACCAACAGTACCTATACCCGTGCCCATACCTGATTCAACAACTTAGGTTAGAGGCATCCACGGATTTCAAGGACATCGGCTCATCTTTGCAAGAAACCAAAAAAATAATAATGGTACAGTTTTTTCCATCCATCCACCCATCAGAAAGAATAGTACAGCCATATTTTTGCCATTCTTCTCTTTGTTCTTCTATTGCTGCCCTTGCCCTTTCAGTTGCATTATTAAGCAACCTACAAGTACAAAGTGAAGTTAAGTACACAATTTAAATTTGTAAACTAAAAAATAGCTTAAATTAATCATAAATTAAACTTAAAAAACATAAATTAAAGAACATAAACTAACCTCCCACTCAAGTCTTTGCGCGAAGGCGCCTTGTAGCCTTTCCCTGCAATTGTCAATGCGGTCACCAAATTTTGCCAGTAAGGTGAGCTTGCCACATTGAAAGGGATGTTGTTGAAGTACCAAAAATCGGCACAAGCAACGTCTACCTGCTCATGCACCTCCTTATTCCACCCAGTTGCCTCTAAAGAAGGTTGTGCACTAGGTGTGTTTCTCGGCACAAAAAAATCACCAATGCGTGAACCCATAGCTGCTGATCCTAGTACTCTACTAGATGTAGATGAAGGAATGGAGTTGGTGATGGGTTGCAGCGATTTCCTTTGCACACGTGGACCACGAAGAGAGCCCACTATGTCGGCTGCTACATCATCATCATCTGACAGTGACTCAAGGTTGACTGGAGCACCTTGAGAAGAAGCTATGGCAGCTTGCGTTGCCGCTTTTTCCTACATGCTCCTTACACCTTTTTTTCTTCTGCAGCGGAAAGTATTGCATTCATTTTTCTTTTTATTTCCTCATTGGTGTTTATGCAAGCCTTAGCATCACGTTTAGGGATGCCTGCAGGTGGTATTTGAGGCGATTGATGCCTCCACAGTATACATTTTTACATCTAATGCAATACACTGATCCAGGTTTTGGTCCTTCATATGCATATTTCCAAGCAGGATCTCTAGCTCCTGCTAGACAAGTGCCTACATATTCCCCACTCCTAGGCACGGATGGGGCTGAGACAGAGGTAGAAGCGGATTCTGAAGCCATTATCAATTAACCTACACACACAAAGTGAAAGCACAACTTGTTAGTTTTTTGATAGAAAATTTAGAAACAAGCTAAATTAAATTAAATCAAAATAGATTACTTTAAATTAGTAAAATCTAAACTGATCGAAGATTCTAAAGTCATTTTCATCAAAAATAAATGGATTAAAAAAAGAAAATAATAAACTAGGGTTTCAAAAAAATGTGAAAAAAAATGTAAAAATCAGAAAATTACTTTAAATTAGTAACAAATTAACCTAATATATGATTTTAAACATGTTTTCAACACACAAGAAGAATCAAAATAAAATAAAATAACTAGGGTTTGAAGAAAATTTCAACAAAATAAAAAAATCAGAAATTCTTATTTTGATGAATCTAAATCTTCTTTTCAACAATATAAATGTATTTAAATCTATTTTACAGTTCATTCATGATGTTTTTTAAACATACAATCAACAAAAATGGAGAATTTTTTTTTTTAAAAAAAGATACTAGTAGAAAAATCAGAAAACCTACCTGGAAATCCAATTTGCGTTCGAAATCCGATGAAAATCTCCTTCAAATCTCATCTCCTCGATGCAAAATCACTGAAAAATGGTGCAAAATTCTTTGGAGTGGGTTTTTACTCTGCCAAGAGCAAAAACAACTGAAAAAATGAGATGAAAATGACCTTTTTGCCGGTCGCGAGCTTCATACCCAAATCGCCCGAGTGTTTTTTTAAAACTCGCCAGGTGGCGAGATTCTATCAAAAAAACGGCGAGTAAATATGGCGAGTACTTTCCATTTAAACTCGTTTAAAAAAAAAACTCACGAGTTTTTGGCGAGTGTGCCAACTATGGTACTACCATCCAATGTTCACAATATAAAATGCATAGATATGTGTAATGTTCCTTACCTAGATTGTGATGGGAAGCAATCACAAGTCTCTTTCCACCCAAGGGTTCCCTTATTTTTGTTAGGTACCTGCCACATCATGTGTAACATAACCATGCCCCAGTGTGTTAGCTATAATGTCTAGCATCCATAAGTTAAACAAAACAACATGCAAAGAATCATATTTCATTAGAGAACACTCAACCCATCAGGAGAGGAGAGTCCCTAAGGGGCCAACGGTCTACCACCTCTTATTACCCAACCCTTATCTTAGGCCAACAGGGCAATTGCCATATGTGGAATCCCCCATCCCTCCAGGACCCAACCCTTGCCTTGGGCCAACGGGGCAGTATGCCCAACCCAAGTTTAAGGGCCAACAAGGTGGAAGCCTAGATGGGATTTACAGACAATCTACTTAGGTGATAACTGGCCTCTCCTGGCAAGTGAACAATTAGTTTGAATACAGTTGGTAAAGCATTAGAAATTCCGATATTGTTATATCATTCACACGTAACATGTATCGTATTTATTCAAATAGATTGTGAATGGAGCACAGTTACTTTTATTCATGAAAGAAGAATAGAAGAAAAGAAATGCATTGCTAAAATAAAATATTCAGTTCTCAGATGAATTACATATGCTTTCAGGAGAGTAGAAATATATTCTAAGGGGGTCTATGTTCAGTCACTGTTCCTGAGCCTGACCTTGACTAGATCGATTCAAGGATTAGGCGCGGGCTTACACAGTCAGAGATTCCATTTCAGTTTCACCCAGTCGCACTAAGCATATGCCCAGCCGCGAGTTTAGCCTGGGGCCGTTTGATTCAAAATGGTAGTCAGGGGTTTGGATCAATGTTCAGGCATATGAGATTCCATGTTTACATTTATTTTATTTAAGAAAATGGAAAATGTACATTAACGCTAAGTGTCCTCACCTGGTCTTCTGCAAATTCACGCCTCCTTCCCTTGCCGTCGTCACTTCTTTTCCCTCTCCTGGCCTTGGCGACTGTCCCTATTTCTATGTCCGCATGGGAGGAGGGTGACCTTTCCTAGTCAGGCGTGTCTCCTGAGCGAACCTGTCTTGGTGACTATTCGCACCCAGTGACGACTCTCGGGAGTTGTTTGATTTCAGTTTATTGCATTGAGTTTAAGTTTTAGGAATTTCGATTGACTCTAAAAAGATATCGATTATTGCTTAAACTTAATATCATATTTCTTGTAATGTTTTTATGATAAATAAGGGATTAAATAAAATAAAGGATTTAGGATATATATATTTTAATGTTCTAATGATAATTAATTTATAATGACATCACAAAGGTATTTTATTATTTATAAATCTTATATTAGCTAGGCATCAAATTTCATTTTATTTTAGATTATTATAATATTTAAATGGGGATAATAGTTATATTTGGAATGATATTTAAATTATCAATATTATGATTATGGAAACATTTAGATCGTCCATACTTAGCATATTATGATTATGGAAACATTTAGATCGTCCATACTTAGCATCTATCATAATTATAATATTGCGTTTGGCAATTATAATTATATCAAAGGGTTAATTTGAGTGTCCTAATTCTAGGGACATGACAATATGATAAATCTTCGGCAGTATAACTATCTGAAGTATTACAAGGTTAGTTCATATGCATTATAAACACTATTTGAAAGGAATAACTGCTGATATGAAGTGTTGATAATAACAAATTGTTGTAACACTCCAAAATAATGTGAAATACCATAAGCAAACTACCCTATTGTGAACTAACAACAATATACCTTGATGAATGATGAGGAATATGTTGGTGCAAGTCTGATAATGCTCTGAAAGCATGCTACAACAGGTTTGGACAACAAGAAAGACACCTTGAAATCTCCACCAATTTACACCAAACACACAAAACATGAACACAAGCTGATACACCTCAAAATAACTCCAAACTCCATCATACTCACTAGAAGAAGAATATGCAAACTGATATTTGAAATAAGTTATGTTACAGGTTTGTCATGGTGTTGGTACAACAGATACAACATCCAGAAAGGTCACTATAACTTCGTAAAAACCACCAAACAACTTGGAATCATCAATCAATAGCTAGGCACCACCAAACAAGAGAAAATAGTCATCAAAGAGAGGGAAATTCATCTATAGAAGTCTCACGCCCGCATCATGACTAGTATGACCTCTTCAAGGATGGTAAGACCTTCACAAACTTAAATCTGCTCCATTAAAAAATGTATGACTTACAAGTATGCATAATAATGGCATCCCAAATAACATATTAGAAAATCAAAACTTAAGATTTTACCCACAAACTTCTAGCAAGGAATTGTACAACCAACATGAGGTATTCGACCAACTATTGAGTCTTTGGAAACACCTCAAGAAAAACCCTTCAGTAAACCTTAAAAACCGGATAGCAAATGATCCAAAAATTGCAACTCAAAACACATAAAAAAACCTCCATATTTGCAAATCAAAATTTGAAACTTCAATTGATAGCACAATGGTGATTCTTGGATGAAATCACACCAACTAGCTAGAGGGGTTTTCATCCTCAAAACTAGAAATATCAGAAGGGTTTTCGTTCTCAAAATATTTTGGAGGAAATTAAGTTCTATCCACAGCAAAAGAAAATAAGATTTTCAAGTCTAACCTTGCAAATTAACTCTCATCCTCCTTTTATAACTTTTCCAGAGGGAAATAACCAATATTTTAAAATAATAAATCCATTAATTCTCCCAAAATGACCTTTTTGAAAAATAATAATAATTCAATGTGCAAAATGGCCCCTTTCCCTAGGTGTCCAACTTGAGGCACACTTAAAAATACCTTTTTAACGAATTATTACATTTTAATAATTCAACACTAGACAACTTAAGTGAATAATTAAATTAATTTACCCAAGTTGCAGAAAGCGATAGAATGGCATAGAAATCAAATTTTGATCATGCCAACATGATACGAAAGACTTGGCATGATAATCAAAAGCAACTTTGTGACTTACTAAAAATAGCTTGCTCCTCCAAGAAGTTTGGAGAGCTGCCAAAAGGTCAAAAATCAATTTTGAAAGTGACATGATGATCCACACCACCAATTGAGCTCATTGCCAATAACAATAACCCTTCTAAACTGAACTTGTGCTCTCCAAGAATTTGGAGTTTCCCTTTACTAACCAATTAGCCTACAGGAAACTTAGAAAATAGGCTAATTGTCCACCAACTGATTAAGCTCGAGAAGGGGACATTATAATCCTCCCTCCCCATAATTGCTTGTCATTGCAAGTCTGGATGTTGCAATACCTACTCACTCTCCCAAGTAGCATCCTTCACAAGTAAATTCTTCCATTTAACCAAATATTCTCTAATACTCCTCTTCCTCAAAGTACACTCCCTAAAATCAACCATTGCTTCAAAAACTAGAATAAGTTTCCCTTCTTCATCCAAATGGGGCAATTCTAAAGAGGCTACCACATTATGTCAAAGCGCCTTCCTGAGGTGTGATTGACAGAAGACATTATGAACCTTGCTACTTTCAAGTAGATTTAGCTCATAAGCCACTTCTCCAATCCTCTTGGAGATCCTGAATGAGCCATAAAAATGTGGCTTAAGCTTTTTTGATCCATTCTTCTTGAGAGTAGATTGCCTATAGGGTTGCAACCTTAAGTACACCACATCTCCAACTTCAAATGCACACTCTATACGTTGTTGATTTGCATACAACTTTTGCTGATTTTTTGCATGCTAGAGATTATCTTTCAAGGATTTCATGATGTCTTAGGCTCTGTTGCAACAAATCCTTAGCTTGGCTGGGGCACTCTACTATCACCAAACAAGAGGTCAACAAAGCTAGGAGCTTCATATCCATATAATGTCATAAACAAAGACATCGTAATTGACATGAAAAGTAGAGTTATAACAATACTAACCCATTTTTCCTGCCTATCATTGACATCTTTTTGATTGAGGAAATATTTGAGGCTATTATGATCAGTTTTAACAATGAATTTCCCACCAACCAAATATTGCTTGAACCCAAGGCTTGCATTCTTGCAAGCATCTCGTTATCTTAAATTGAATAACTCTTTTCTCCTTTCGAAAGCAATATGATGTTTATTCTACATTAGAACAACACCTATTCCTTCTCTAGATGCATCACACTCAAGCTCAAAGGGTTTGGAGAAATCAAGGACAGCCAAAATATGATATGTGCTTATGATTTGCTTGAACTGATCAAAAGATTTATGCACTCTAGTAGACTATACAAATGCCCCTTTTTTGGTGAGATCGGTAAGTGGAGCAACCAATTGTGAAAAAACTTATACAAATCTCCTATAGAATCCACAAAGACCAAAGAAACCCTTCAATTGAGTGATATTTTTTGGTGGAGGCCAATTCAAAATGGCCTTAATCTTCTCTTGGTCAACACTAACCCCTTTGAGTTGATCACATGACTAAGGTACAAAAGTTCTATCATGCCAATCTCGCACTTGGACTCCTTTGCAAATAAAAATTGAGCCTCAAGGATACCCAAAACCTCATCCAAATGCCTCATGTGGTCCTCCCAAGTCTTAACAAAAATCAAGATATCATCAAAAAATATCAATACAAACTTTTTGAGCTGTTTGTTAAGACTTGTTTCATACATGACTGAAATATTTTTGGAGCATTTGTTAAGCCAAAAGGCATAACTAGGAACTCATAATGCCCAAAATGGCATTAGAAAGTAGTCTTCTCAATATCTTCTTCCTCGACTCTAATCTGGTGGTATCTAGATCTCAAGTCTATTTTCGTAAAATAGACTACTCCATGTAGCTCGTCAATCCTCGATATTGGGTACCAATTTTTTATGGTCTTTTATTAAGAGCTTTGTAGTTTATGCACATGTGCATTGTCACATCCTTCTTCACCAAAACAACAAAAGATGCAAATGGGCTCTTGCTTGGATGGATGTGCCCCATCTCCAAAAGGGCCTTGATTATTTTCTCAATTTCATCTTTTTGTCTCTTGGGATGTCAGTAGGGAGTGATAATAATTGGTTTTGCTCTCTCCTCCAATTTAATCAAGGAACATAGAAAATAAGGGCATTCCTCTCCTAATCTTTGTCTGCTATCTCTAAGTGACTATGGTTTCAAATTTATTTTTTAATATCATGATTATGATAATCAAATTTTTAATATAATTAATATCTACTTTCATTGATGCCTATTTCAATGCTTCAAAACATCATTTTTTTTATAAGTTTTTAAAGCATTTTAGTATTCTACATTATTTAAAGTTGCATATCTATTGTGTTGGCTATTTTTTTCTAAATTTAAATTATGTATAATTTTTTATTTTTATGTTTTCTATTTCTAAGAACCTATGTCCAACTCGTTTTGAAAATGACATATCAATTCCCATTCTAGTCTCCCATACAAGTACCAATCCTTGTCTCATGATAACTATGATATTTAGAGATGAGAGGATTTTGGATATAACCTAGTTGAATCGAAATCAAGTATGGGTATGGGTACATGGATACGGTATGTCAGTACAACAAAAAAATTGGGGGTTAGGTACATTTGAGTACAAAAAACATATTAACATCATAATATATACATATTTGTAGCCTAAAACCAAGAATTAAATTTGAAATACCACATATAAAATATTTAAATATATATGCTATTTTTAAAATTTAAAATTAATATATATATTATTTAATATTTAATTTATATATAAAAAATTAGTGTTATTATAATTTTAAAAGTTTTTAGTTTGTTTAAGACTTTTCACTTCAAGATTATATTAAAATTAAAACTATCAAAAATAAATTGACAAATTAGAAATATTAAAACATTATTAATAGTTATACATATCAGAACTATAGCTATATATATTATAGTTCTGTATTTATTATTATATTAATAAATGATATATTATAGTTATATAATATTAAAAGTTAAAAGTATCAAAAATAAATAGTAAAATATAAAGTTTATAACCATTTCTTATGGGTTACAGTTTACAATTGTCAATAAATAATAATATTAAAATTCTTTGTAAATATCAAAAGTCATTCTTTATAAATATTAATTTCTAAAATATATGATATATAAAAATTAGATTCTTACTTGTTGTGGGAAAGTTGAACACAACAGTTTTGAAGAGGTTGAGGGCTTTGTGCAAGTTGAAGGTGAATAAAACCCTTTGCCTTTGTGTAGTTATGGATTTGGCAGCCGAAAAATTAAATATCAGCATGCAAAATCATGTCACATTTTTCCTGTTCAGTCAAGTTTTTCCTATCCATTCACTCAGGGTTTTTCACTCACAGTTTTAAAATAATATGCGGTTTAAGTTTTAGCATCTAAACAATGGGCTAGGGTTTCCACTTTCAACCATAAAAAAATTGAAAAAAAAAACACAAAAACTATGCCTTTCCAAATTGTGTTGAAATCTTCTTAGAAGTGCCATGTCAACCTTGGATTTGTCCGGAATCGACCAACAAATGTCAGAAACGTTTCAACCATGAAAATGATGAACCATGTTCAATTCCATAGGGATTCCATGCAGTGCCCTTTTCTAAGATGTACTATACTTGGAATTGGCAAGGAAATTAGCCGATTCTACAACTTAGGGTATAACAATGTGGATTTTTTATTATTGATGTTCCAGACCATTCAAGTGATCTATCATCCCATGTGTTATATTGTTGGCATTGATTGGTACCAAGCCAGAGAGGTTGTTACCACCAATGAAAGAGCCTGTAGCATGATTACAAAGAATATTAAATGATGTTGATGCCCATTGAGAATCAACCCCTCACTACCACCTAGTTCATATATTTTCTCTTCCAACTTAGTTAGGTGGTAGTACAAGAACAAAAACAAATAAATAAATCACATTGAACATAACTATTATTTAGTCACTTAAGATTACATTTGATTCAACGGTACATAAGAGCCAATGCCATCTTGTAGAAATTATTTAAAGAGTACCACTCAAGTTGGTTGTTTTGTACCTATATCTATTAAAAATGAATTTTTTCAATATTTTGGCATGAGGGGAAACCTTACTAATTAGCTTACTTTTTAATTAGCTTATTTATTGGTTATTATAAATTTTAGTCCTTGTAATATGCAAAGTTGCAAACAAACCATTAACATGATTGATGTATTTCTTCTTTGCCTAGAGTTAATTATTGTGGATGATTAGGAGGTGAAGACATCTTTATTTTCAATAACTTGGAATTGAATGTGAATTATAAATGCAAAGAGTAAGGAAACTTTTTTATGTGCCTTTTTGTATTAAAATTGTTGGAAAACAAAACAAATAGTCAAAGTTATCAAATTGCTAGAAAATCAAGCCAATTCTAGGTATAAATCATTTTGGAATCGGAATCTACATGGAATCAGTGCGGAATCCATCCAGGATTGGAAATTTTGTGCCTAAATTTTGCTAAGTTTCAACCTTTGAAAAAACCCAAACAATATTTTTTACTCCCAAAAATTTAAAACCCTAAACATAAACTCGTTTTGCATTACGAATAAGATTCTTGTTTTGTTTCAAATGACTCTCATGGCATTCTATGAATAGCAATGGGTACTTGAAAACACGAGTACTTGATTCTCGCCACCTGCTAAAATAACTACATGCCTAGCACAATAATGAGCATCTGTCTCACGAGCGTCGTTATCTGAAACATCTCTCACCACATTCCCTCACCTAATGCTTGCTCACTCCCACCGCCACCAGTTTTCATCTTATGGCTTTCTTCGACAACCCTTCCCTGGACAGGAATCAACAACATCGGAAGAACAATTAAATAATTAATC
This sequence comes from Sequoiadendron giganteum, assembly GCA_007115665.2. NCBI lineage: Eukaryota > Viridiplantae > Streptophyta > Pinopsida > Cupressales > Cupressaceae > Sequoiadendron > Sequoiadendron giganteum. The sequence goes on along the minus strand of VCHN02000014.1, from coordinate 42,533,667 downwards.
ATAAAATAGTTTTGAAATTTAAACTATTAAATACTTATTAAACTATATATTAATAATATGTAATAAAATTATAAATTAAAAACTTGTATAATTTTTTTTTTTTTAAAGGGGTAAAACGCTTTTGACCCGGAGCTATGAACCGATGAGGTCACAAACGGGGGACCTCATCCCCAGTTTAAACATTCAACAATAACATGCCAATGGGGTTTGAAACTTGATGGCAAGAACAACGTAACAACTTAACCATTACACTATGCCACTATTGGCTAAAAACTTGTATATTTATACTACATTATTAAATACAAATATATATTTTTTCAATTTATAATGTATATATTTAATTTTTAATGTATATATTTAATTTTTAATGTATATATTTTTTTTTAATTTATAATTAATATATTTGATTTTTAATATTTATTTATGATTTATAAATGTTTTTTGTATGGATGTACCCAAACGTACCTAGCCCCCCCAAAAAAAATTGCTGTACCCACATACCCGATTCTGATTCCATTCTGATTCAGCAACTTAGCAAGTAGTGAACAAAAAAATTACATCAAAGAAAATGTCATGTAACGACTAACGAAAAGTGAAATTATATTTGTTTGTGGAAGGATACAAAGAGATTATAAGGCCTCTAAAACATGTTTGTACATTTTTTTGAGCTTCTGGCACTTAGATAACTTGTAAAAGTTTGATGATGAAAAGTCAGGTAATACCAAAACAGTACAGAGGAAATTTTGGTGAATACGTTCCTTTGGAGATTTGTAAGATAATTGGTTTACAAGAAGATATTAGGAAATCAAATGGTACTTCTGCTTTACAGGAACAAGCATATTCCTTTCAAATACTGATCACTTAAAACAATAAGAGACTCAATTTCCAAAGACTCGCATACAAATGAGTGGATGCCTCTGTGTAGGGCTTGCCCTCTCTGAGGCATATAAAGTTAGAGTAATGAGCTTTTACCATGGTCAATCTAAGGTACAATGATTATGCTACAGGTGAGGAACCTGATTTTGGTTTAGAACTCCTAAGCCATGTTTAGAGAAATGATCTGTAATAAGAATGGAAAGTCATTTGAATGGAAACTCTCACTGACATACAATTCAAAGCAACAAAAAGAAAAGATGATGTTCAGCATGTCTCTAAGATGTATATAGTATATATGCATCATGGTCCCCATTGTAACAACACCCCCTTATATTTTTTTTCAAGTTTCCACCCTTTCTGTGAATTGTTTCAGTTTTGCATATTGCTGTTTGTTTGTTTGCAATGATTTGATACAGAGTTGGCATTTACAATGAACAGCAAATTGAAATATAAATTTTGTTTATCAACAAGCACAATGTAGAAATTACTCCACATTTGCTAACATGATAACAGAAGTAAAAAGAACAAATCGTGACCTTTTTCTCAGAGCTCGGCAACTTTACAATCAGCAAACCTTGCTCCCAGCTTTAGGAATGAGCCTCTAATTAGCGTAACAGGAGATTACAGTCCTGCTGTAGCTGATTACAGAGAATAATTACCCTTAAATTCACCCTATGACCTTATATAATGCACATAAATTCTTCTTTGTAACCTTAGCAAGGTGTAAGAATATCAAATTATCACCCGGCTTGAAGAAAACTTGCTGTTACCAGTCTGCAAATGAAAACTGGGTAATGCTGGCTGCTAGGGAGTGAAGTTTCAGAACTTCACAAGCAGTTGTACACCTTCTATACTGGCTTCCACAAATGAAATTAAGATTGTCAACACTTCCCCTTCAGCAATTGACTTTAATATTTCCAGCTACAAGAACTAACAACTGTACAATCTGAAGATGGCACTCCATGCTCTTTCCACGGGTGGCACACTTCCAGCAGAGGCAATTAGACATTAAAATTAATATTAAATCTCTGAAGTTTCAAAATCTTCTTATTCCTGCTCCAAACCCCTATACCAACATGGGCGCTGAGGAAGAATAGAGTTTTATTATCAAACACACCTCCAGACTTAACATGTGAACAAAATAACAGAAAAATAGCTTGTACGGCCTGCAGCTGGGCGATTTGTTTTAGAAAAAACAGAACAGATTTAATCTTGGTTAAAACATCAGCAACAATGGCGCCCTAGCATGATAAAAACATGGAACAAATACCCATAACAATTAGAGCCTTCATTCATCCATGGCAATCTGAACAGTAGGGTACGGCCTGTTGGTTGAGAGGTACGGTCAAGCATTAAGAAAACTCTTGCAAACAAATTTCTAACTCTCCAAACTCTCTGAAATTGTCTTTAACAAAGACTTCACAAAATTCAATAATCTCCAATCGATGAATTCCTACTGTGAAATCTGAATGACTCCAACTGTACCAGCCAGGGTGGATAGTCTCATCACCGAAACTGATCTTCTTCAAAAGGGATTTTGTCCTCCAATCCTCATGCTGTGGATAGTTTCCATTTTTAAATTTCAGGTTGCATGTGTCTTTTACTAATAAAACTCCCTCGTTCTTTACTGCATGCTAATGCACGTAAAGGATAATGCTTTTATTTTATTTTTTTAATGCTGTTATCTTTTTCATCCTGGAGGCTGCGAACTCCATAAGTTTGTCTATCCTATTTAATCATGTAATATGTATGCTGTTCTGCGACTTATTTTGTCTTTAAAATAGTATAAAGATTTTTCTTGTTGAATAGAAAATTTCTGAGTTGTTTTGTTTCTATATGCTGAAAGTAAGTTTGGTTCTTAGAATCTTCATTTGGTATCAATCCCCAAACTACAAGGGTTATACCAGAGAAAAAGTAATAAACTGCATAATGCAAATGAGCTCACAAAACTCCTTTTGTAATGTTTTCAGAAGCTTTTCAGAAAATATAATATAAAATCATTTTATAAATTAAATAAGCCTTATTACTCCAAAAAGTGATTTGTTTTACTATTTAAACCTTCCCCACACTTAAAGTCACTTTATCGGTGTCCAACAGTTAAAACTTTTAATTCTCATTCCAACAAAATCGAAATTTGACTGCATTGGAGTGATATCGATGATGAATAATGAAAACCGGGTCTGACTGGGTGACTTACTATAAATAGACGCTCTCTCCAAGAATCTTGGAGAACACACCAGAAGCCGGAATTCACTTCGGAAAGTGGCATAAGTGTCCTCAAGACTAACTGAGCTCATTGGCAACATCAAATAATCCTCTGACAAGACTGACACTCATCGAGAAGATCAGAGCCAACTGCAATACTAGAGAAACCAAAAATAGGGATATTACACCCATTGCCAAACAAAATTTCAAATTGAAGAGATATCCCAGTATTTCTTTTCTTCTTCATTTGTCTTGGCACCTTCGACTTCGTATTCACAGTCCATAATCATGTAATCATGTAAAGGACTCAAATTAGTAGACATTTCCCTCTTTATCTTCATATTTAAATCCTGTAAACATACAATGCAGTTTCCATTATTAAAACTTGTTGGAGGTTTGATGATTACCTTACTATGCCTGTTTCTGTGTTAATCTTCATGGTCATTCGACAGCACTCACTCCCATTTACTACATCATGATCAGCAAGCAGTGGTTACTGTGCTTTCCCTGTGTATTACATTATTTTTTTCCAACATTATAATAATGACAAGCAGAATGATGTCAAATTTTCATGTATACTATATTTAATCTGGCTTGCCTACTATGAGCAGAATGGCTCATTTAAAGGCATGGGATTTACATTAAAACTTGAGTAAATGCAGGTGACACTTGAAGATCCACAGAGGTACCGTATTGAATTGACTTACAGCCGTGGTGCAGGTCTTAGCCCTCTTGAGGTATGCTGTCCTACCATGATGTTTGATGCAGAAGGTTAATTAAACAACAAAATTCATGTATATATGCTTATTTTCTTACAATGAGATATTAGTGTGACCTTTTCTGGCATGAAAATTCTGTATATGGTCACAGGCATCTCCACTGTATAGGGATCATACTCTTCCTATTATGGGTTCTGAACTATTGCAAGAAGCAGGCTCATATCTAACACTTGATAGGCTGGAAAAGATGATTCACCCATTTGCCATGCCAGCAGAAGATTTTCCTCCAGCAGCAACTCCTCAAGGTTTCTCTGGCTTGTTTACAAAAGGTGGTGGAGTTCTAGAACGCCTTGCTAATCTATGGCCATTCCATAAGCACGCCAATGGAAAAGCAACTTAATACACTTTTCTTTCCCTGGATTGAATTCTCTTTTTGGTATTGTAAAATTCATTCATTAGAGATGCCAGCCCATCAAAAACCCCAAAGCTATTAGAATTTTCTGTAATTCATCCTCAAAATATTTAACTAAATTGTTGTAAACCTGGCAGATATGACCAGATTGTGGAAGAGAATAAAGATACCTTGTGCTAAACCAAACATTTTCAATGATTAACTGATTAGTCCTTAAATTTGTTTATGCAAATTTGATGGCTTTTGAGAGTTCAAGAAGCATATTGGAACAGAGATTTGGATCAACATCGTTGCAAGACAAAACCTATTCGAAAGGTAAATAGGAGATTGGTGAGAGGATTATTTTCAATTAAAAAGTTTCTTGGTAAGGTTTTTGTGGGATCACCTACAGATAATTTGAGATTATGTTTCTTATGTTATATTTATAAGACCTAGGAATATGTATGTTATGCCAGATTAGGATACCTAGCATGGAAACTACTCCATGTTTGTACGTACAAACTTGCACCATTATGTATTGCAGTTTCCATGCCAGGTATCCTATTCATTTTCCTATTCTGTACATCAAGCTTCAGTTGTAATAAGATAATAGTTGGATATCTTGGGCTTCTGCAAATTTTAAAGTTAGATGCCATTTGTCTTGAACAAATTTAATTCTAGGTGCAATTAGATATTCAGATTATGCCCCACAGTTCTACTTCTTCACAAGACAACATCAATATTTGGTTATTATTGATGCATATGGTAGGGAGATAATATTGTTTTTGCGATGTTTCAGTGGATAATCTTGGCTTATGTGATAATTATGGAATCTTGGAAGATGTTTCAGTGGAAAAGTTTGTTTCATCATTGCTAGGTGAATAAAACAATGGTTTAGCGACAATTTTACAACTTTGTCTGCAATAGTAGGAGCTGCTTTAGGTTGAGCTGTTAGATTCCTAGGAATGAGGGTGCATTGAAATGAACTGACACTTATGTAATGTGCGAATATTAAGGTTCATTTCATTATCATGATGGACATGTTTACGAAAATATTAATTGAAATCAAACATAACATAGGAATAAATGTGGAGAAATAAAGGGCTTGAACTACTTCTCCCTTTACTGTGTTTTAGTTTTGATGCGATTTGAGGAGCAGTTTGAGATGATTATTGTCATAGGATATACCAGTTTTAGCTAACCAAATATTCTCTCATTTTTCTTATTTGAAAGCATACGTGTTCCTTGCAGATTGATATTGAAGAAGTAAAGAGCTTCAAAATAGTTATTGTCCTTGAAGCTTCAATTAAGATGATAGGCAATTGGTGAAAAGTATTGATGGCCATGACAACGATTATTTATAATGAAAGCTACAAATAAATCTAAGTAGTGGTACTGTTACAAAAACAGTAGAGTTTATAGGATATAAATTGGTATTAGTTTTACATACAACTCCTAAATAGTTTATAAACCTTAAGACGTTTTGAAAATCCATGGTATTAGTTAGATGGTACTGATCGAAACTCTAGCTTGTATTTCTTATCATTGCTACAAAATTTAGAATATATAGGATATACATTGCTTTCTTTTAACTCACATTTTTTGCTGAATAATCTATAATCCTAATGATGTTTTGAATATCCATGGAATTACAAATGATAGGCTAAGCTCACTTTAATTGTTTATTGTTTCATTCTTGACATATTATTGGTTCTTAAATTTACTAATATTGGACGTTTCCTTGATTTCTAAGCTACACCAAATTTTGGGAATGGAGATAGTAAGGGATGTGGGGGACTCGTTTACAGGATATATTTTTCAAGGGGGCTACTAAAAAGAAAAGGAAATTTTAAATTATAAGGAAATATCATATATTCATACGATGGCATTAATTAGGATTCATCATAACCATCATAGAACATTAATATGTAGCATTCAATTTGAATTGAGATTCAAATGAGAATCAATAAACTAATTAACAAATTTTAGTTGCTTTCATTGTCTATTTGCATATATATTATATATAAATTACTACTAGCATATATATATTTAATATAATATATATAAAATACACCGAGAGATATTCTTTTTGAGGTGTCTATTTGTTTAATCAATTTCTCACATAAAAGTGCAATAGGCGCCTCGAGAAGGATATCTCTCAGTGTATTTTATATATATTATATTAAATATGTATATGCTAGTAGCATTTGCAACGCAACATGGAAGACATAAAATTAATTAGAGTTAGGGTTAGGGTTGGGATTAGCATTAAGATTTTGGTTAGGTTTAGGGTTATAGATAGAATTAGGGGTTAAGGTTAGGATAATGATTTGTTGGGTAAAAATTTTGTACACCTGGAAAAGCGTGCAAAATTGTGGTTTCAACCACAATGTGTGAGATAAACTTCTATTTTCAAGGGGAAGGCTCCCCTTTTGCTTTTTATTTTAAAAACTCATAAATAAACTCTAACTATAAATCTATTCTAAAGATGGGTAAAACTCTGTCTTGTTCTTTTTTTTTCAAAAGAGACTTATTCTTTTCTCTTATTTCAAAAAAGAATCACAGTTGAAAGCATAAATGATTAATGAAGTAAACAAATAAAGAAGCAAAGTTTCCATAAAGGCACAAAGTCCTCTGTTGCTCCTTTGGGACGGGAAAATAAATTGAAAGCACAAAGTCTTTGACAATTTACTTTACTATCAACCTTTTTAGATGATTTTCTGGTAACCAAGTATAGTATGTAGCAACTCAAAGTCTAACTACGTGATACACTTTTAATGCACAAACATAGAAAATAAAAGCAGCACAAAGTTTGCAAGTTACCCTTTTTTGCTTGAGCGTTCTACAATAGCTTCAAACGTGACAAACAACTCAAAGTCTACAGTATCAAATCTGAAAACCAATCTAAAACTCCAAACGCATTAAACGGCTCAAAGTTTGCAAAGTTAAGCTTGAATCCCTTTTGTATAATACCACAAAACTCACAATTAATAAGCAAAAAATGTCGTCACATAACACTTTGAATCAATACAAAGTTTGAAAGCAATTTGCCTATTTTATTGATTGCAATCAAATTTACATCTAAGCTCAAAGTCTTAGAGTGCACATACAAACTAGTAGAGTTTTTTTGCATTGCCAAAAGATAAATATTACAATAGACCCCCTCAAGTATTTATAGGAGAGAAGCCTTGAGAAAAAGGTGGGAGGATCCCAACAAACTTGAGAAATTCTCTCAACCACTAACTAACAACAGTTGACTTATTCAACATTACAAGTCCTATTGTAATTTGACTTGTAATGTAATTACATGTAATTACAATTTAAAACTTTACAAGTGATACTATCGCATGTAATTATGTCTTTCAATTTTACATGTGATTTGTCAAAACTAAATTACAAATACATAATTGAAACTATTCTAAATGTTCGAAGACACGATTTGAACTACATAATCCTTGATTGAATCTTCATGTTGTTTGGAAAACATTCTTCCATCTCTATCTTGAAAGCTTTCTATTGTCCATCAAACATTCATGTCACTTATTCAACTCCTTGTATAGCTTTGTCACTTTCCTAGCTCTCTAGACATCACTAGGATCGTCTTCATCTTCATAAATTTGTATTGCAACTTGATATAATCGTCTTTTGACATAGAACATCATATTTTGTTGTCATCCTCTATCAATGAAGTCCCCATGTCATATGCTCACAAGTTATAAGTTGATAAAACAAATTACAAGTTGTTGATAAAAGCAATTTCAGGTCTGGAAACTAACATTGCAAATGATTTCAAAACATGCAAGAGATCATGTTACTTGCAATTTCCTTTTTGTAGCTTCGTCATGTTGTTTTTCTTTCTTTGTATCATTCTCTAGCCTTGGAATTTGTTTGAAAAATAAGGCCCATGCTTTATATTAATGATTTGGTAGGTCATGTGTGCAAATAAGACTAACGAGAATGAGACAAAGGGTTGCAAAAGTGGGGCCAAAACTCAATTTCGGGTTTTGGAAGGTTGACTGCAAGTGCAAGTGAAAAAGTGACTTGCAATGTGGAAGAACATTATTACAAGTGATAAAACTCCCAAACTCAAATGGATCGGGCCTTGAAAGACCATATGCAAGTAATCTCAAAACATAAACTCTCTTATGCGAACTTGTAATCGGGTCTCCAAGACTCGATTACAAGTGATAAACTTGACTTTTGCCTTTCAACTTGTAATTCAGGTCTCAAGACCCCCATTACAAGTCACATATTAATAAAAGGTAACGTTAAAGCCTCTAACTTGCATTTCAGGTCTCAAGACCCCCATTGCAAGTTACATGAGATTTATAAAATGAATAAAAAGTGCCTTCACTTGCATTTTGGGTCTCAAGGCCCCCATTACAAGTGACATATAAAAAGTAACCTTTTAAAAAGCCTTCAACTTGTAAATCGGGTCTCAAGGCCCCCATTACAAGTTACAAACCAATTTTTATAACCTTTACTTGTAAATCGGGTCTTGGGACCCCCATTACAAGTTAACAACAAAACACAAGAGTGACTCAAAAAGCCAATAAGTGAAATCGGGTCTTGGGGACTTGATTGCAAGTAAAAGTATCACTTGCATCTTAGAACTTAAAACCCCCAAACTTGCAATGAGGTCTTCAAAACCCGAAGTTGACCAAAAATGACTTAGAATTTCACGAAAACGGACGAGAGTGAATGAAAAATGTTGGCCAATAGGACTATGGACCCAAAAACTTAAAATGCCCAACCTTTGTACCTCGTAATACATGCCTTGAGGCCTAAAAATGTCAAAATTTTAATGGGTTATCTCTAATTTTTGCATGTCAAAAATCAAGGACAACAGGACTAAAGATAGATTTAGTGTTAGGGTTACGAATAGGGTTAGGGTTATGGTTAGGGTTAGGATAAAATGTAAGGTTAAGAATATGGATAAGGTTAGGGTTAGAGATAGAATTAAGGTTGGGGTTGGGGTTTGTGTGAGGAATAGGGTTAGTGTTAGTGTTAGTGTTAGTGTTAGGGTTGGGTTAGCATCATGGTTAGGGTTATGGTTAGGATTAGAGATAGATTAAGATTAGCAGTAGAGTTAGGGTTAGAATTATAATTATAATTCAATTATGGTTTAGGATTAGGGTTATGGTATAATTAGTGTTATGGTTAAGGTTAGAGAAAGAATTAGGATTAGGATTAGGGTTGGAGTTAGTGAACTAGTATTAGGATTAGAGTTAGAGTTATGGTTAGGGTTAGGATTAGGGTTTATGTCATGATTAGGGTTAGCATCAGAGATATAATTAGGATCAAGGGTAGGATTAGCGTTAAAGATAGAATTAGGGTTAGGGTTAGGATTAGGATTAGAGATAGAGTAAGGATTAGGGGTAGAGTTAGGGTTATAGATAGAATGTGGGTTAGGGTTAGTATTAAGATTATGATCGGGATTAGGGTTAGGGTTAGATTTAGAGATATAATTGGGATTAAGGTTGGAGATGGTGTTAGTATTAGGATTAAGGTTAGGGTTAGAGTTAGAGATTGAATTAGAATTAAGGTTGGGTTAACATTAAGATTAGGGTTACAATTATTATAGGGATGGGGTTAGCATAAGGATTAGGGTTATGGTTAGGATTACAAATAGATTTAGGATCAGGAGCAGGGTTATGGTTTGAGATAGAATTAGGGTTAGGGTTATGGTTAGGGTTAAAGATAAAATCAAGATTATCTTTTGGATTAGAGTTAGGGTTAGTATTAGGATTAAAGTTGGGGTTAGAGTTAGAGATTGAATTACAATTAGGGTTGGGTTAATATTAGGATTAGGGTTACAGTTATGATAGGGATGGGGTTAGCATAAGGATTAGGGTTATGGTTAGGATTACAGATAGATTTAGGATCAGGAGCAAGGTTATGGTTTGAGATAGAATTAGGGTTAGGGTTATGGTTAGAGTTAGACATAGAATCAAGATTATCTTTTGGATTAGAGTTAGGGTTAGAGCTATATATAGTTAAGGTTTGAGTTAAGGTTAGAGATATAATTAGGGTTAGCTATATGGTTAGGGTTAGGTTCAGTCTTAGGTTTAGAGATGGATTAAGGATTAGGGTTATAAGTTTTTAATAGAATGAATGTTAGGGTTATAGTTACAGTTAAGAGTTATGATTCTTATATTTTTATATACTACAAATAGGGTTTGAATTAGGGTTACAATTAGAGTTAGAGTGAAAGGATCATGTTTAGTGTTAGAGATAGAATTAGGGTCAGGGTTAGTGTTTTTGTTGAGGTTAGGGTTAGGATTAGGGATAGGGTTAGAGTTAGAGTTAGAGATATAATTAGGGTTAGGGTTGTAATTAGAATTAGTGTTAGCTAAAGAATTAGGGTGGGTTAGAAATAGTGTTAGTGTTTTTGAAAAGTTAAGTAGCATTTACAGGGTGTCATACCCTTCACAACGAGCTGAAAAGGCCAAAGGAAAACAATTGTTCAAACAGAACTTGAACTATAGGCACAACCAGAAACAGCTGACAGACAGTTGTCGAAAACCAGCTGAAACAAGAAATTAAGCAACCCCAGACATAGAAGGTTCAGAGCTGGCTCCACGAGCCCAAGATCGAGAAGCAAACACAGATTTCTTCTTTCGAAGAACAGCCGACCAAGGAGGCTCAGAAGCAGGAACCAAAGAGAACGGTGAGGGGATCGACTCCACCACAGCCACCACAGGAGCACCAAGCAGCAAGGGAGACAAGGTAGCCGAGAAAGAATCAACAGTAGAGGCACCCAACAAAGGGTGGACAAGGTCTGACAGAGCAACGACAGCAGGTGCAAGGTCAGGCACAACAGTGTCAGCGGAATGGTCCAATGGTGGATCCAAAGAAGAGGGGTTTAGATGAGGAGCAACAACCTCTGAAGAAGAACCCACCGTGAGGTGATCTAGAAGAGCATATTTCCACCAAGTCGCATCACCCTTGTGGCAGGCCTAAGGGCAAGAAAAGGCCAAGTGACCTACCGAAAAGCACCTCCTACACCAAAAGGGGAGACCCTCATAGTCTAAGAGCTGCTTCCATGGTCTGTCCTCCACCAGCAAAACAACATCCCCATGGAGAGGTTTGGAGATGTCCAAATCGACTAACATCTAAGCAACCGTGGTGTGCCCAAACTCCCTAGTAGTAGAATCCACCAATAAGAAGCGACCAATAGTATTGCCAATGGCCTCAAAGCACGATTCCTCCTAGAACTAGAGAGGAAGGTTAGGCAGACGGACCCAAATGGGCCTGGTGTTCAACGGCTCCGTAAGGGGGTTGAAAGATCGAGACCAAGGCCTGATAGACAAAGAATGAATGCCCCACATCCATCCTCTGTCAAGAATACAGCTTCACTCACAAGGGGAGCCAAAGGTAGCAATAAAGAAGCCCCTAGTGCTAGGGTAGAGCTCGATTTCCCCAGCAACCAAATAATTCCAAGAAGCCTCCACCCAGGCATGGAGTTCAAGGAGGGAAGGCCATAACCCATTGAATCTACAGACCACACCCGTCTTCAAATAAAACTCCTCATTTTCTACTATCTCAAGACCACATACCACCACCGGGGAGTCCCGGGCACAAGGAATAGACCTCAGGGGAGGCCGACCATATCCCCTAGCAGCATCAAAAAAATATTTTTCCTTCCCCAAAAAAATCCCAACAGCAGGAGGACCAGAGGCAGCAAAACCACCAACAGGACCAAACACAGGCACTGAGGCAAGGGAAGGATGAGAGCCCCTAAGAGGAAGACTAGGAACAACACGCACCTTCACATCACACACCTCCGCATCAAACACAGAAGTCGGAACACTGTTGATAACACCAAGCCCAAAGGAGGGTGGAAAAACAGTGCTAGACAAAGGGAGCACAAAATGATCCCCAGTGCCAGCAGAGAGAGAGCCCACACCATAGGAACCCCCAGCCGGACTATCCCCAGCCATGACCAACACCCCAGCCACAAACGCATGCGATCCATCAGACCGTTGCAGAGAGCCGTTCGCGACACTCCCATTCCTCCCGCCGATGCACATTTCAAACTATTTGATTTATCCAATTAGTGTTAGTGTTAGGGTAAGGGTTAGGGTTACAATTAGAATTAATGTTAGACTTAGAATTATGATCAGTGTTAGGATTAAAATTATAATTAGTGTTAGACTTATAATTATGATTAGTGTTAGGGTTAGAGATAAAATAAGAGTTAGGGTTTGAGTAAGTCTTATTGTGAATTTTAAGGTTAAGGTTAGAGTTACAGTAAGAGTTGCAGTTAGGGCTAGTGTTGTTATGAGTGTTAGGGTTAGTGATATTGTGAGTGTTAAATATATGTTATTGTGAGTTTTAGGGTTAATGTTAGTGTGAGTGTTAAGATTAGTGTTAGAGTTAGAGTTAGGTTTAGGGTTAGAGGTATAATTAGAGTTAGAATTAGGTTAGGGTTAGGGTTACAATTAGAATAATTGTTAGTTTTAGAATTAGGATTAGTGTTAGGGTTAGAGATATAATAAACTCAAACCACAATCATAATTATATCCTAATTGAAGGTTAATTTTTACCATAATTAAAACCCTAACCCTTATCCTAATTGAATTATAACCTCACATAACCCTAACCCTAACTCTAAGCTTTATCTTAAAACCCTAACCCTAATTGAACATCAATTGAATCCTAACTCTAACCCTACTTAAATTTTAACCATAGTTAAACCCTAATCCTAACATTATTTAATCCCCAAATATAACCCTAACCCTGATGTCATTATAACTCCTAACCCTATCCCTAATAGAAATCCAACTCTAACTCAAACCCTAATTATATGTGAACCCTAACCCCAAGATTTATCTTGGAGCCCTAACTCTAACCACAACCTTATTTAAATTTAAGCCTAATTAAAATCTAACCCTAATTGAACCCAAACCATAACCCAAATCCTAGTTGAATCCTAACCCTAACCCTAAGATTTATTTTAGAACCTTAACCCTAATTTAACCCTAATCATAATTGAATTCTAGCCCCAATCTTAAACCTAACCATAACCCTAATTAAATTATAACCCAAATCTTTATCCTCTTTCTAACCCTAACCATAACTATCACCTGAAATATAATTCTAACCATAGCCATAATTTTAATTCTATTTATCATTCTAATTCTAACACTAACCATAATTGTAATGTTAACCCTAATTCTTATTTTATTAATAATTGAACCCTAACCCTAACCCTAATTAAAACCCAACCCTAGTTGAACCCTTACCCTAACCTAACATTGATTGTAACCTTAACCCTAATTTAACCCTAATCATTATTAAATTCTAGCCCTAATCTTAAACTAACCTTACCCTAAATAAATTATAACACAAATCATTTTCCTCTTTCCAACCCTAGCCATAACTATAACCCTAATTCTAATTCTAGCCATAATCGTAATTTTAACTCTTTATAATTCTAATTCTGACACTAACTGTAATTGTAATGTTTATTAGATAAAATGGGAAATAAGGGTCCTAGCCCTATTACAAAGCAAGCTCATAGGTAGAAACAAATACAATGGCTTCTCGAAAAGGAGTAAGGCTTAGCTACAACCAAGAGGCCAAACACAAACTAGCATGATGTCATGTCCTTCGAATTGCAACAGTAAAATATAAAAAATAGAATCAAATCAAACATTGAAATGAAAATAAATAAATAAAATAAATAACAATCTACATATAAATATTGACAATTTAAATAATAAATAAAATATTAAAAATATATAATTAATATAGAAACACCAATATAAATAATATTATAATCATAATATAATTATTGAATACAAAATTGTTAATAATGAAAAATGTGATAGACATAGACACTAAATATTTTAATATAAGGTATAATATAAGGAACAGTACATCCTCATTAAGGGAGGCAGGTTGTCATATACCTGTCCTACATCATACATCAAAACAACAAAATCTGACTAAGAAGTAATGTCATTGTCCAAGACTATTTGATCATGCATAAAGCCATTAAAATGCATTTAAAAGGGGCGAAAGCTAACTGTTAGACAAAATTCACCTATGTGTATATCATAGCATATGTGGCCATACCGCATGGAGAAAAGAGCTACGACGGAAGAGGTGGGACCTGCGGCGATGAAAAAGGTTGTCGAACGAAAGGAAAGACATGACGGTCGGACGTCTCATCCCCCATGCCATTTGTTGTCCCATCATCAGGAAATTGTGTCAGCGCCGGCGGTTTTTTCAAAATAATCGTTCGGCGTGGATGGACAAAAAGCCTAAAATGTGGCCAAATGAAACCATTATTAGCAAACAATAAAAAGGGCTGACAAGGTCCCATTTTTGCCATTTTTGGACGGCGACATTTTGGTGGATAGCGAGGGCAAGAGTAGCAGCCAGAGTAGCACCGAAGTAGCAGCCATGCGGAGCTCCTTCAGGTATGTATATCAACTCTGTGTATGTGCCATCTTGCCATTATGCTATGAACAGCGAAGAAATGAACGGGCATTCGTTGCTCCATTGAGGGTTTGTTATTTTTAGTTGAGGTTTTTAGTTTTGCGTCTCCTCCCGTCTGTGTTTTTAAAATTATGGGGTTGCCAAAGAATCTATTTAGTTGAAACCGTTTTTTTCTGTCGAGGGTTTTGAAATTTTTTGTTTGTTTCCTCCCTGTTTGCTGGTTATCGAATTTTTCCCTTTCCGAATGAAAAAAATGACAACCCATTGTACAAATATGAGTGAAATTACTGAATAATGTTTATAGAAAGCAGAATCACCTCCAATAATAAAATGCTATATTTGGAAAATCATGTAAAACCCGCAATGTTTCCATTGTTCGCATAGTTTTTCGGAATGGATAGAAAAGGGCATAACATGGCATTCAAAATCATAATTGGGAAAAATAGCAAAAAGCCCACATCCAATCCCATTTTTGCCACCATTTTATACACTGTTGTTTTGGGAAACACATTGTCTCCTAAAACTCAGACTATTGTAAAACCCATTGTTTCACTACGACATCTCTTCATGTTATGTATGTATCCATGTAAGTTCATGTGTATGTTTTTCATGCATTTTTTCAATGTGCATAGGTGAATTTTGTCTAGCATTTTTCCAGCTCCTGCCCATTTGGTGAAAGTTAATTGGGAAATAGTCAAAAAGCCCACTGAAATACTCCACAATGTGTTTCCAAAATTTCAAATTAAAACATCTTGCAAAACCCTCTGCTTGCAACAAAATTACCCTTCACCTCGATGTTATCTATATTCTGCTCCAAATCTTGCATGTGCACTCCACGCTTCAGCTTATTTGGTTGGTATTCTCCTCAAAGTTGTCCACGTTCTCTAAGGCCTTCACCTTTCCCTTTCAACGTGCACACAGGAAACAAAACAAATAGTATTTTCGCCTTGCTTTCTCCAAACAGAAAAGGCGCACGTCATTCCCTTCCACTTTTCTCGCGCCACACAAAAGAAATAGGAAAAAACCCACATCCAATCCTATTTTTGCCGCTATTTTCTACACTGTTGTTTTGGAAAACACACTGTCTCCTAAAACTCAGACTATTGTAAAGCCCTCTGTTTCACTACGACGTCTCCTCATGTTATGTATGTATCCATGTATGTTCATGTGTATGTTTTTCATGCATTTTTTCAATGTGCATAGGTGAATTTTGTCTAGCAGCTAGCCGGCTCCCGGCCATTTGGCGAAAGCTAATTGGGAAATAGCAAAAAGCCCACATCCAATCCCATTTTTTCTACCATTTTATACACTGTTGTTTTGGAAAACACTATGTCTCCTCAAATTCGAACTATTGTAAAACCCACTGATTCACTATGACACCTCCTCATGTTATGTATGTATCCATGTATGTTCTTATGTATTTTTTTCATGCATTTTTCGATGTACAGAGGTGAATTTTGTCTAAGAGTTAGTTGAAATACAGGTCTGATAATGTTTTTTCTGTCGAGGGTTTTCAAAAACACACTATCTCCTAAAACTCATAATTGGTAACTGGCAAAAAGCCCACATCCAATCCCATTTTTTCCGCCATTTTATACACTATTGTTTTGGAAAACACACTGTCTCCTAAAACTCAAACTGTTGTAAAACCCACTATTTCACTACGACGTATCCTCATGTTATGTATGTATCCATGTATGTTCATGTGTATGTTTTTCATCCTTTTTTTCAATGTGCATAAGTGAATTTTGTCTAGGATTTTGAAATCGGCATATCTTATGTTATATACATATTTGAATTTATGCCTCAAACTGGCATATCGTATGTTATATACGTATGTGAATTTTGTGCAGGAGTTAGCTTGCTCCCTCCTTAACTCTTGGAGAAAATTCAGTTATGTATATAATGGATATGGCTCCCATAACGGATGGGGAAAAGAGTCACGACGGAAGAGGTGGGACTGGCGAGGGAAAAGGTTATCGAACGGGAATGAAAAACTTGAGGGTGGGACGTCTCGTCCCATGTGCCATTTGTTGTCCCATCTTCGGGAAATCGTGTCAACGCCGGCGGGTTTTCAAATTAATTGTTCGACGTGGACGGACAAAAAGCCAAAAACGTGGCATTTGAAACCATTATTAGCAAATATCTTGTTCAATGACAATAGTTAGTGTTATGCACACAGTAAGAAGACAATGTATTGAACTTGAGCTTCATAATCTGTAACAACCCTTACTTTCAGCAAAACACTCTTCTTCGATATCTGCCCAACACATTATTCACATAACAATTGCATCATGGAAAACACAGTGGGTTGTGGCTCACTTATTATTCTATACAGTCTGTGAAAAATGAATGTTTTGAAGTTCTTGTTGTACTCTTTTAACAACACCTACTTCGAGCAAAACAATCTTTTTCAATATCTGCCCATATGTTTCCAACACAAAATTTACATAATAGTAGCATCATGGAAAGCACAGTGAGTTGTGGCTCACTTATTATTATTTTTCCGGAATGTAAGAAAATAATGTTTTCAACTTCCCTTTCTTGTCTTATGGAGGTCGGCTAACTGCTAGTCAAAATTCACCTATGTACATGAAAAACATACACATGAACATACATGGATACCTACTTTGAGCAAAACACTCTTTTTCAATATCTACCCATATGTTTCCAACACAAAATTCACATAATACTAGCATCATGGAAAACATAGTGGGTTGTGGCTCACTTCTCTTTTTTTTTCGGGAATGTAACAAATTAATGTTTTCAACTTCCCTTTATTGTCTTATGAGACCCCTTTCTTTAAGAAAAATAGTCTTGCTCACTACCTGTTCATATGTTTCCAACAAAAAATTTACTTAATTGTTGCACTATGGAAAACACAATGGGTTGTCCCTGACTTTGCAAAAATAGTAAAAAGACAGCAGCTAGTATTATGCACACAGTAAGAGGACAATGTATTGAATCTGAGCTTCATAATTTTTAACAACGCTTACTTTTAGCAAAACACTCTTGTTCGATCTCTGCCCAACACATTATTCACATAACAGTAGCATCATGGAAAACACAGTGGGTTGTGGCTCACTTCTTTTTTTTTTCAATCTCCTTGTTTAAATGTAAATCGAAACCTTAAGGTCTGAGTGCACATAGAGGAGTTGGAGTAGAATACCGATGAAATGGAGGTGAGGGGTAATTTGAAATTTGGGAAACACAATGTGGAGTATTTCAGTTTCTTGAATGTCTTCCAAATCACACATTCCATTGTTGTGTTTAAATTTAAGTCGATTGATAATAAGACTGCACAAAATAACTCTGAATGGGAAACACAGTGCTCGGTTTCAGTTATTTGAATCTCCTTGTTTTAAAGTAGAGGGTTTTACAAGTTCTTTCTGTTTAAAATTTGGGAAACAGAATGTGGAGTATTTCAGTTGCTCGAATGTTTTCAAAATCACACATTCCATTGTTGTGTTTCAATTTTGCAACATTGAAAAAAAAAAGTGCATAAAATAATTTTGAATGGGAAACACAGTGTTGGGTTTCAGTTATTTTAATCATCCACTTGAGATGTAAAGGTTCGTCTCATGCTGGGTTGTTTGGTTCTTAACACCCATGGTTTTGTAAGATGGAATGTTACAAAACAGTATGAAAGTCTTCCAGATCACACCTTCCATTGTTCTGTTTAAGTTTGAAGTATGTAACAAATTGCATGGTTCATAACACATTGCATTTTTCAACCTTGACATCACAATATACCCTAGCCCTTTTTGGTTTTTAGACCAGTATATCTAGGTGTGCACATTTTGTAGTGCATGTCGAAAAATACAACGTGTTTTGAAGTCTGCCTTCACTTCATTCTGTTTTGCAACAATTCATGTTGTAAAACCATTGGTGTTAAGAAAGAAGCAGCCCAAATAGTGTTGCAAAACCCTCTGCAACACTATTGGATAGTACGTGTCACCTGAATTTGGTCTAAGTTCTCCAACTTGTCCACATGCATTGAAATGTTCGGCTTTCCCTTTCAATGTGCAAAGTGGAAAGAAATAGTATTTTAACCTTTCTTTCTCAAAATAGAAAAGGGCCAATACCTGCAACTGTTGCCATACCTGAATTTGGTATGGCCGCATATGCTATCATATACACATAGGTGATTTTTTTCTAGCAATTAGCTTTCGCCTTCAACATGCAAACATGAAACAAAACAAATAGTATTTTCGCCTTGCTTTCTCCAAACAGAAAAGGCCCATGTCATTCCCTTCCACTATTCACGCGCCACACAAAAGAAACTTGCCAACGAAGCTAACCTGCCCGCTTTTGGAGCCCAACAACGGGGGGAAACACACCTGACGGCGTCGTTAACTCTTGCCTGACCGTAGCTCAGACGTTTCATCACCTCCGTCGGTTTCAGGCGTCTGGCGAGCCCCACACTACAACATCTTGTCATGTCATGTATGTATCCATACATGTTCACGTGTATGTTTTTCATGCGTTTTTTGATGTACATAGGTGAATTTTGTCTAGAAGTTAGCCGACTCCCACGTTGAAAGAGAAAGCTGAAGGTCTGAGAGCACCTGGATGAATTTGAGGAGAATACTGACCAAATTAGCTAAAGTGTGGACTGCACGTGGAGGATTTGGAGGAGAATACACACGAAATTGAGGTGAGGGGTAATTTTGTTGCAAGCAGAGGGTTTTACAAGTTGTGTTTGAATTTTGGGAAACAAAATGTGGAGTATTTCAATTTCTCGAATGTCTTCAAAATCACGCATTCCATTGTTGTGTTTAAATTTCGCACCATTGAAAAAATAAACTGCAAAAAATAATTCTAAATGGGAAATGCAATGCTGGGTTTCAATAAAAAAACTGTACAAAATTATTCTCAATGGGAAACACAGTGCTAGGTTTCATTTTTTTGAATCTCCTTGTTTTAATGTAATGGGTTGTCTCATGGTGGGTTGCTTGCTTCTTAACACCCATGGGTTTTCAACATAGAGTGTTACTTGAATGTCTTCCAAATCACACATTCCATTGTTGTGTTTAAATTTTGTAGCATTGAAAAATAAAAAAGTGCAGAAAAAAATTCTAAATAGGAAACACAATGTTGGGTTTCAGTTATTTTAATCATCCACTTGAGATGTAAAGGGTTGCCTCATGTTGGGTTGTTTGGTTCTTAACACCCATGGTTTTGTAAGATGGAATGTTACAAAACAGTATGAAAGTCTTCCAGATCACACCTTCCATTGTTCTGTTTAAGTTTGAAGTATGTAACAAATTGCATGCTTCATAACACACTACATTTTTCAACCTCCACATCACAACATACCCTAGCCCTTTCTGGTTTTTAGACCAGTATATCTAGGTGTGCACATTCTGTAGTGCATGTTGGAAAATACAATGTGTTTTGAAGCCCGCATTCACTTCATTTTGTTTTGCAAAAATTTGTGTTAGGAAACCATTGGTGTTAAGAAAGAAGCAGCCCAAATAGTGTTGTAAAACCCTCTACAACACTATTGGATAGTACGTGTCACCTAAATTTGGTCTAATTTCTCCTCCAACTTGTCCACGTGCACTAAAACATTCAGCTTTCCCTTTCAATGTGCAGAGTGGAAAGAAATAGTATTTTCACCTTTCTTTCTCGGAA
The DNA here is from genome assembly GCA_007115665.2 of Sequoiadendron giganteum. Lineage (NCBI taxonomy): Eukaryota > Viridiplantae > Streptophyta > Pinopsida > Cupressales > Cupressaceae > Sequoiadendron > Sequoiadendron giganteum. The sequence continues at coordinate 42,513,390 of VCHN02000014.1, read as the reverse complement.
CAAAAAAGGGCCAATACCTGCAACTGTTTCCGGGAAAACGTGACAGTGCTGACGGGATCTCAAAATAATTTATCGGCATGGAAAAAAAGCCTAAAACGTGGCATTCAAAACCATTATTAGTAAATAATAAAAAGGGCCAACGAGGTCCCATTTTCACCATTTTTGGATGGTGATGTTTTGGTGGATAGCGAGGGCAAGAGTAGCGGAAGAGTAGCAGCCATGCAGAGCTCCTTCAGGTATGTATACATGCTTTGTGTATGTGCCATCTTGTCATTGTGCAATGAACAACGAACACCCGAACGACTATTTGTTGCTAGAAAATAGTATTTTCACCTTTCTTTCTTGAAACAAAAAAGTCCCAAGAGTAGGAAACAAATAGTATTTTCATCTTTCTTTCTTGAAACAGAAAAGGCCCACGTCATTCCCTTCCACTTTTGTTGTGCCAGACAAAAGAAACTTGTCCGCAAAGCTAACCCGCCCACTTTTTTGCCTAGTAACAGGCGGGAAAACCCACCTGATGGCGCTGCTAACTCCCACCTGACCATTGCCCGGATGTTTTGTTTCGTCTACTGGTTTTGTGTCGATCGCCATTCTGGCAGGCCCTGCAGTATGACGTCTTTTCATGCTATGTATGTTTCCATATATGTTCTCATGTATGTTTTTCATGCATTTTTGAACAACTCTTTGCTATAGCCGAAATGTCATTTCACTCTCTTTATCTGATTGGAACAAATTTTTACAACACTATATGGGTTGCTTGTTTTTGAACACCTTGTATCGACATGGTGCATTTCCCAAATATGCAGATAATGTGAGCATTTATTTGGTCGAATCAGATGAGGAAAATGAAATGCCATTTTGATCTCATGTTACATGAATAGGCGCTTTTTGTTTATGAGTTTGATTTCTCCTGATTGGAACAAATGTATTGCTCTCATTATTTGCACAGTTGGAAAACACACTGCCTCCTCTCTGTTGCAAAGGGTTTTACAACACTATTTGGGTTGCTTGTTTCCATTTCTCTTAAGGAGCCAGCTAACTCGTAGATAAAATTCACCTATGTACATCGAAAAACGCATGAAAAACATACATGGATACATACATAACATGAGACGTCATAGTTGGAAAACACATTGTCTCCTCTCTATCACAGAGGGTTTTACAATACTATTTGGGTCGCTTGTTTGTTAAGGAGCCGGCTAACTCCTAGAAATACAATTACACCTATGTACATCGAAAAACATGCATGGATACATACACAACATGAGGAGACATCATAGTTGGAAAACACACTGTCTCCTCTCTGTTGCAGAGGGTTTTACAACACTATTTGGGTTGCTTGTTTCTTAAGGATCCGCCTAAATCCTAGAAAAAATTCACCAATGTACATCAAAAAATGGATGAAAAACATACATGGATACATACATAACATGATGAGACATCATAGTTGGAAAACACACTATTTCCTCTCTATTGCAGAGGGTTTTACAACACTATTTGGGTTGCTTGTTTCTTAACACCTTATATGGGGACATTGTATTTTCCAACATTGCAAATAGTGCAAGCATTTATTCGGTCGAATCAAATGACGAAAATGAAACACCATTTTTATCTCATGTTACATACATAGGTGCTTTTTGTTTATGAGTTAGCTTTCTCCTTATTCCTGATTGGAAGAAATGAATTTATCCAACAAAATGAACATTCATTGCTTCATAGTTCTAGCAAAATGGCAAAATGGCACATATGATTGTTGATATATATACTAGTGTTAGCGATAGGTTAAATTAGAAATTAAAATCCCAATGTACAGTTTAATATGTTTGTTTATTGTTTGTGCAAGCTGTCATTTTGCACTAAGCAGAACATATAAATTTTATATTGGGGAAATTTAGAAGAAATACAATTATTTCTAGCACCAATTATCTTTAATTTGCCAATTTAATCTATCGCTAACACTTGTCTTTCTTCCAGGTGGTTTATATAGGCCATGAAAGAAGATTCAACAAAACAAGGGCAGGTGAATTGACAAGGATGCTTCAGGAAATGTGAACCTTCTGCAGTAAATACAAGTGATTCTGGCTTCCATAGCTTGAATCGCAAGTGTAGTGGATGCATAGTAATGTTAATAATAATAAATGTAAGAATATAAATTAACATTTTATTGTAAACTGTATCCTAACAGGGTTAGTATAAAGCAAAATTCTATAGCATATAAACAAAAGTTCAACAAGGTTTTTTTGTAAAATGATTTAGTGAAAAAATATTCCTCAGAAGATAAACAAAAATAGCACACCTACCAGTTGAACAAGGCTTTAGAATAATAAGTTTCTATAGGATACCTACTAGAGTTGAACAAGGCTTTAGAATAATAAGTCTCTATAGCATACCTACCAGAGTTGAACAAGGCTTTAGAATAATAAGTTTCTATAGCATACCTACCAGAGCTGAACAAGGATTTCTTTGTTGTAGAGTTTATTTTAGTAAAACATATTTTATAACAGCATAAAGAAAAAGAAAAGTTTCCATAGCATTATCTACCAGTTGAACGAAGGTTTTCATAGCTCAGTAACTTTATTTGCCATAAAGTTGATCTTGGTCTAACAACTTACAAGTTACTAAAGAGTATTCAGTCCACTACTAAAGGGCTGCTAAATTAAATAAAGTTTAGAACATATGAATATTAAACTCATATATGCAAAGCAGAGCCAAATTTAATAGCTTTGGCTAGTTGTCAGCGGAAGGTCCCTGCTAGAACAGACACATTTGTCTCTTCATTAAGATGACAGTTTTGTATGAAGTTTCCTAACTGTATAAGTCATCATCATCTTTATTATCTATTGTAGAAAATACATGTGAAGCCCCAGTAGGAGTACCAACAGGTCTGTCTGGAGATCGAAACTCAGAACCAAAGCCTCGAGATTGTTGTAGTGTTTGTGCAAAGGCTTGATACTTCCAAATATCAGCATCACTAACAGTTCTTCGAGAATATTTCATAGACTCCTCACAATGAGTAGCTTTTTATTTCAGCCACCTCATTACTATCATCCTCATCCATTGCCTCTGGATTCTTGGCTCTTTTTCATTCACGTTGAATTTCTTGAAAGTGTGGGGGGAGAGGTTATGGTAAAATTGAAACGCATGCTAGTATGATGAATTGAAATAACAAGCTACAAGTTGAGGTAAGTTCAATAGGTAGACTACTTCTCTATCTTAAAAATTAGTAACATAACAGTCAAAATAAAAACCATTAGAAATCCATAAACGTATCTAGTTTGCAAAAGACGGCACAATTGGAACTCACCTTCGCAATATTTTCTCTAATAGCATACTTGCAAGCCCTCCAAAAAATCTTAGTGATATTGGCTCCACTAAATCCTTGGGTATAACGTGCCAGTTCCATTAGGTCTACATCCTTTGATACAGGTGACTTTCTCAAGCAAGATTTGAAGATTTGATAACATGAGGACTCATCGGGTAAGGGAATATAAATCAGCTAGTCAAGTCGGCCATGCCTTAACAATGCAGGATTGATGATATCAGGCCTATTTGTAGCAGCAATAATGATAACTATTTTCTTGGCTATCATACAAGCCATCTCCATCAATAGTTGATTAAGGACTCTATCTGCAACACCACTAACATCCCCAACACTACTACCACGCTAGAAACATGCAAACCAATTATGCATCACAAGTTAGAGCCTACTTCAAAAAGGTCAAACAAAATTCCCAATCATTTATAGTCAACCTTAAAATTTCGCTTATAAAAAAAGCAACACACCTGCGTAACAATAGAATCGAGCTCATCATAAAATAGGACAGAAGGAGCTAACCCTCTGGCCTTATAAAAAATGTGTCACATTAGCCTCATCCTCCCGAAACCACATTGATAACAATTTAGGGCCCTTCACACTGATGAAATTGGTCTGGCATTCATTGGCAATGGCCTTTGCAAGCAATGTCTTTCCACAACCCAGTGGTCCGTAAAATAGCACTTCTTTTGAAGGAGACATTCCAAATTTTTCAAATTTCTCAGAATGCTCCACTGGATATTGAACAGTGTACACCAAACTCATATGAATTTTGTTAGTCCATATCTCCTTCAAAAGCAGGTTTTCTGCATTGAACGAAAAGCAAGGCACAAATATAGTGAACCATGTATCTCAATATACCTCTTGAATCTCCCTCTTGAAATTTTCCAACCCTCCAATATCTTCCCAAGTGACATTTGGAATTTGACAACCTGTCAATGTTTTCCCATTATTCATAAGCAAATTTACCATTATGAAAATCATCAGAAACAAACAAACTTAGGAATTGAAAATTTAGAGGCGCAACAGATCAATAGTTTAAAAATACAATCCCTACTTAATCGATATGAGAAAAATTAAACATCTAGACATGGTTTGGAAAAACTCATAGTTTCACGGACAGCGGATGGGTTGCTAGAGCCCAATGCAGTCTAGAAGTGCTAATTAGTCACAACCATTGAATTTAGAATCTCAGCATCTATTGTCTCATCTTCTAAGTCAATGACATCCATTTTTTCCCCAATACACTGAAGTGCAACCTTAGTGCACAAAGCTACAAGATCTGCTCCAACGTATCCATGAGTATCCTTACCAATCCTTTTCAGATCAACCTGTACCAAGAATCCTAAAGATTAATATATACTGCCGCCAAGAAAAACAAAGATTAATAAATGCTCTCAAAATCCAAGCACTGCTTGACATTAGATCTAGAAGTACAAAAACTAATTTAGGTTCTACAATACGTACATCATCAAAGAGCTTCATATTCTTCGTATGGATACAAAGCACTTCCAACCCGCCTACTTTATCCAGAAACCCAATGTCAATTTCCCTATCAAATCTTCCAAACCTTCTAAGTGACGGGTCAATATTATTTGGTTGGTTAGTTGTTGCAATCACAATAACATGAGCACGAGACTTAAGTCCATCCATAACTATAAGAAGTTGAGAAACAATTCTCCTGTCAACTTCACCGTGGTTTTTTTCCCTCTTGAGAGCTATGGAATCAATTTCATCAATAAATATAATGGAAGGTGCATTCTTCGCAGCATCCTGAAAGCCTTCCAGAGATTGATTTTGCTTTCTATGGCCAACTTTGACATAATTTCAGGTCAATTGATATAGAAAAAGAAGGCACCGGTTTCACTTGCAACTTCCCTACCAATTAAGGTTTTCCCATAACCAGGTGGCCCATAAAGCAGAATACCCTTTGGGGGTTTCACACCAATTCATTTGAAGAGTTGTGGGCGCCTGAGAGGAAGTTATACCAATTCATGTATCAAAGCCATTTGTTTTTGTACACCACCAACATCATCATAACCTCTTTCATCTAATCTATCTTCATCCTCCCGCTTTACAGCCTCCCATTCACAGAAAATTTCAGTATCTGGAGGAACAACACAGTATTCCCCAGGGTTTGTCTCAATTACCTTAAACTCGACACTACGCATACCACCTCTTACAAGGAAAAGATCATGTTTTGGCACATAGACTTCACAAAGGCAAAAAGGAAGAGGGTTTTACAAGACTATTTGGGTTGCTTCTTTGTTAACACCTTATATCGAGACATTGTGTTTTCCAACTGTGCAGATAATGGGAGCATTTAGTTGGTCGATTCAGATGAGGAAAATGAAATTTCATTTTCATCTCATGTTTACATAAATAGGTGCTTTTTGTTTATGAGTTATCTTGCTTGTTTCTTAACAACTTATATCGAGACAGTGTGTTTTCCAATTGTGCAGATAATGTGAGCACTTATTTGGTTGAATCGGATGACGAAAATGAAATGCCATTTTCATCTCATCTTACATAAGTAGGTGCTTTTTGTTTATGAGTTAGCTTTCTCCAGATTGGAACAATTGAATTGCTCTCATTATTTGCACAGTAGGAAAACACGCTATCTCCTCTCTATTGCAATGAGTTATTCAACACTATTTGGGTTGCTTCTTTCTTAACACGTTATATCCAGACAGTGTGTTTTCCAACCGTGCAGATAATGGGAGCATTTAGTTGGTCGAATCAGATGAGGAAAATGAAATGTCATTTTCATCTCATGTTACATAAATAGGTGCTTTTTGTTTGAGTTAGCTTGCTTGTTTCTTAACACCTTATATCGAGACAGTGTGTTTTCCAACTGTGCAGATAATGTGAGCACTTATTTGGTCGAATCAGATGAGGAAAATGAAATGCCTTTTTAATCTCATGTTACATAAATAGGTGCTTTTTGTTTATGAGTTAGCTTTCTCCTTATTGGAACAATTCAATTGCTCTCATTAATTGCACAGTTGGAAAACACACTATCTCCTCTCTGTCACAGAGGGTTTTACAATACTATTTGGGTTACTTGTTTGTTAAGGGGTCAGCTAACTCCTAGACATACAATTACACCTATGTACATCGAAAAATGCATGAAAAACATACATGGATACATACATAACATGACGAGACGTCCTAGTTGGAAAACACATTGTCTCCTCTCTGTTGCAGAGGGTCTTACAACACTATTTGGGTTGCTTGTTTCTTGACACCTCATATGGGGACATTGTATTTTCCAACACTGCAAATAGTCCGAGCATTTATTCAATTGAATCAGATGATGAAAATGAAATGCCATTTTTATCTCATGTTACATACATAGGTGCTTTTTGTTTACGAGTTAGCTTTCTCATGATTCCTGATTAGAAGAAATGAATTTATAGAACAAAATGAGCGTTCATTGCTTCACAGTTCTAGCAGAATGGCAAAATGGCACATATGATTACTGATATATATACTAGTGTTAGCGATAGGTTAAATTGGAAATTAAATTCCCAATGTATAGTTTAATATGTTTGTTTATTGTCTATGCAAGTTGTCATTTTGCACTAAGCAAAACATATAAATTTATATTGGGGAAATTTAGAAGAAATACAATTATTACTAGCACCAATTGTCTTTAATTTGCCAATTTAATCTATCGCTAACACTTTTCTTTCTTCCAGGTGGTTTATATAGGCCACGAAAGAAGATTCAACAAAACAAGGGCAACTGAATTGACAAGGATGCTTCAGGAGATGTGAACCTTCTGCAGTAAATACAGGTGATTCTGGCTTCCATAGCTTGAATCGCAAGTGTAGTGGACGGTTAAATTTCCAAAATTTAATATGCATTTAGAAGTGCCAATTTGTTTGAAATTGTGAAATGTTGGGGTTTTCATTCAACTGTCATTTTCATGTCATTCTAAAGTGTTTTGTGGTAATTTGAAATCTTTCACCAAAAGGGTATATATGTGGTGCATAAGTTTTTTCGTAATAGTTCTTTTTACAATTTTGCTATTTGTATACAATATTTAGTAAGTTATAAATGGTTCATTTTTTAACAACATCTAATGGCAATTTTGTAGAATGTTATTTCTATATTCTATTTATGCTCTTTTTTAGTATGTTTTGATCTGACCACCACACTGCAAAAAGATGTGCACATATAACAAGCGACTACTCCAAATAGTTCTATGCACTGTATTAAATAGAACTTGTAAAGCCAATGGCTAGGAATAACTTAATTGATAATTTGGCCTAATCCCATTACTTGGCCCTAACTATTATAGATAAATTGTAAAAGAGCTATTAGAATAACAACATACATGTAAACAAAAAGTGACGAAACGGGCAGACGGGACGAAACGTCCAAGCTACGGTCAGGCAAGATTTAATGGCGCCATCAGGTGCATTTTCCCGCCTGTTGCTGGGCAAAAAAGCGGGCGGGTTAGCTTCGTCAGCATGTTTCTTTTGTGAGGCACGAGAAAAGTGGAAGGGAATGACGTGGGCCTTTTCTGTTTGGAGAAAGCAAGGTGAAAATACTATTTGTTTTGTTTCCTATCTGCACATTGAAAGGGAAAGCAGAAGGTCTTAGTGCACGTGGACGACTTTGAGGAGAATACCGACCAAATTGAGGTGATGTGTACTATCCAATAGTGTTGCAGAGGGTTTGAAAACACTATTTGGGTTGCTTCTTTCTTAACACGTAGGGTTTTCCAACATGAATTGTTGTGAAACAAAATGAAGTGCGTACTATGAATTACACTATGTGTTGAGCGTTATTATTGTCCCCATTAAATGAGAGATGTGCTATTTGATAAAATAAAACACCATCTATACGTTTGTATATTTGTGTTACAAGACAAAGGTTGGGTATACCATATAAGTAAAAACCAGAAAGGGCTAGGGTATGTTGTGATGTGGAGGTTGAAAAATGCAATGTGTTATGAAGCATGCATTTTGTTATATACTTGAAACTTAAACACAACAATGGAAGGTGTGATCTAGAAGACTTTCATACTGTTTTCTAACATTCCATCTTACAAAACCGTGGGTCTAAAGAACCAAGCAACCCACCATGAGATGACCCTTTACATCTCAAGTGGATGATTAAAATAACTGAAACCCAACACTGTGTTTCCCATACAAAATTTTTTTTGCTTTCATACTGTTTTCTAACATTCCATCTTACAAAACCGTGGGTCTAAAGAACCAAGCAACCCACCATGAGATGACCCTTTACATCTCAAGTGGATGATTAAAATAACTGAAACCCAACACTGTGTTTCCCATACAAAATTTTTTTTGCACTTTTTTTTTTCAATGGTGCAGAATTTAAACACAACAATGGAATATGTGATTTTGAAGGCATTCAAGTGACATTCCATGTTGCAAGACCATGTGTGTTAAGAAGCAAGCAACCCACCATGAGACGAACCTTTACATTTAAACAAGGAGATTCAAATAACTGAA
>VCHN02000014.1:42488667-42504488 GCA_007115665.2 Sequoiadendron giganteum | reverse complement strand
GGCATGGACAAAAAGCCTAAAACGTGGCATTCAAAACCATTATTAGCAAATAATAAAAAGGGTCGACGAGGTCACATTTTTGCCATTTTTGGACGGCGACGTTTTGGTGGATAGTGAGGGCAAGAGTAGCAGAAGAGTAGCAGCCATGCGGAGCTCCTTCAGGTATGTATATCCACTCTGTGTATGTGCCATCTTTCCATTATGCAATGAACAATGAAGACAAGAACAACTATTTGTTGCTAGAAAACAGTATTTTCACCTTTCTTTCTTGAAACAGAAAAGTCCCAAGAGCAGGAAACAAATAGTATTTTCATCTTTCTTTCTTGAAACAGAAAAGGCCCACGTCATTCCCTTCCACTTTTGTTGCGCCAGACAAAAGAAACTTGTCCACAAAGCTAACCCGCCCACTTTTTTGCCTGGCAATAGGCGGGAAAACCCACCTGACGGTGTCGTTAACTCCCACCTGACCATCGCCCGGACGTTTTGTTCCGTCTGCCGGTTTTGTGTCAATCGCCATTCTAGTAGGCCCTGCACTATGACATCTCATCATGCTATGTATGTTTCCATGTATGTTCTCATGTATGTTTTTCATGCGTTTTTTAACAGCTCTTTGCTACAACCGAAATGTCATTTCGCTTTCTTTATCTAATTGGAACAAATTTTTACAACACTATATGGGTTGCTTGTTTTTGAACACCTTGTATCGATACGGTGCATTTCCCAAATGTGCAGAGAATGCGAGCATTTATTTGGTTGAATTAGATGAGGAAAATGAAATGCCATTTTTATCTCATGTTACATGAATAGGCACTTTTTGTTTATGAGTTAGATTTCTCCTGATTGGAACAAATGTATTGCTCTCATTATTTGCACAGCTGGAAAACACATTGCCTCCTTTCTGTTGCAAAGGGTCTTACAACACTATTTGGGTTGCTTGTTTTCATTTCTCCTAAGGAGCCAGCTAACTCCTAGACAAAATTCACCTATGTACATCGAAAAACACAAGAAAAACATACATGGATACATACATAACATGAGGAGACATTATAGTTGGAAAACACATTGTCTCCTCTCTATCACAAAGGGTTTTACAATACTATTTGGGTTGCTTGTTTGTTAAGGAGCTAGCTAGCTCCTAGACATACAATTACACCTATGTACATCGAAAAATGCATGAAAAACATACATGGATACATACACAACATGAGGAGATGTCATAGTTGGAAAACACACTGTCTCCTCTTTGTTGCAGAGGGTTTTACAACACTATTTGGGTTGCTTGTTTCTTAAGGATCCACCTAAATCCTAGACAAAATTCACCAATGTACATCAAAAAACTCATGAAAAACATACATGGATACATACATCACATGACAAGACATCATAGTTGGGAAACACATTTTTTCCTCTCTTTTGCAGAGGGTTTTACAACACTATTTGGGTTGCTTGTTTCTTAACACCTTATACGGGGACATTATATTTTCCAACACTGCAAATAGTAAGAGCATTTATTTGGTCGAATCAGATGATGAAAATGAAATGCCATTTTTATCTCATGTCACATACATAGGTGCTTTTTGTTTATGAGTTAGCTTTCTCCTGAATCCTGATTGGAAGAAATGAATTTATCCAACAGAATGAACGTTCATTGCTTCACAGTTCTAGCAGAATGGAAAAAATGGCACATATGATTGCTGATACATACACTAGTGTTAGCGATAGGTTAAATTGGAAATTAAATTCCCAATGTATAGTTTAATATGTTCGTTTATTGTCTGTGCAAGCTATCATTTTGCACTAAGCAGAACATATAAATTTTATATTGGGGAAATTTAGAAGAAATACAATTATTTCTAGCACCAATTATCTTTAATTTGCCAATTTAATCTATCGCTAACACTTGTCTTTCTTCCAGGTGGTTTATATAGGCCATGAAAGAAGATTCAACAAAACAAGGGCAGGTGAATTGACAAGGATGCTTCAGGAAATGTGAACCTTCTGCAGTAAATACAAGTGATTCTGGCTTCCATAGCTTGAATCGCAAGTGTAGTGGATGCATAGTAATGTTAATAATAATAAATGTAAGAATATAAATTAACATTTTATTGTAAACTGTATCCTAACAGGGTTAGTATAAAGCAAAATTCTATAGCATATAAACAAAAGTTCAACAAGGTTTTTTTGTAAAATGATTTAGTGAAAAAATATTCCTCAGAAGATAAACAAAAATAGCACACCTACCAGTTGAACAAGGCTTTAGAATAATAAGTTTCTATAGGATACCTACTAGAGTTGAACAAGGCTTTAGAATAATAAGTCTCTATAGCATACCTACCAGAGTTGAACAAGGCTTTAGAATAATAAGTTTCTATAGCATACCTACCAGAGCTGAACAAGGATTTCTTTGTTGTAGAGTTTATTTTAGTAAAACATATTTTATAACAGCATAAAGAAAAAGAAAAGTTTCCATAGCATTATCTACCAGTTGAACGAAGGTTTTCATAGCTCAGTAACTTTATTTGCCATAAAGTTGATCTTGGTCTAACAACTTACAAGTTACTAAAGAGTATTCAGTCCACTACTAAAGGGCTGCTAAATTAAATAAAGTTTAGAACATATGAATATTAAACTCATATATGCAAAGCAGAGCCAAATTTAATAGCTTTGGCTAGTTGTCAGCGGAAGGTCCCTGCTAGAACAGACACATTTGTCTCTTCATTAAGATGACAGTTTTGTATGAAGTTTCCTAACTGTATAAGTCATCATCATCTTTATTATCTATTGTAGAAAATACATGTGAAGCCCCAGTAGGAGTACCAACAGGTCTGTCTGGAGATCGAAACTCAGAACCAAAGCCTCGAGATTGTTGTAGTGTTTGTGCAAAGGCTTGATACTTCCAAATATCAGCATCACTAACAGTTCTTCGAGAATATTTCATAGACTCCTCACAATGAGTAGCTTTTTATTTCAGCCACCTCATTACTATCATCCTCATCCATTGCCTCTGGATTCTTGGCTCTTTTTCATTCACGTTGAATTTCTTGAAAGTGTGGGGGGAGAGGTTATGGTAAAATTGAAACGCATGCTAGTATGATGAATTGAAATAACAAGCTACAAGTTGAGGTAAGTTCAATAGGTAGACTACTTCTCTATCTTAAAAATTAGTAACATAACAGTCAAAATAAAAACCATTAGAAATCCATAAACGTATCTAGTTTGCAAAAGACGGCACAATTGGAACTCACCTTCGCAATATTTTCTCTAATAGCATACTTGCAAGCCCTCCAAAAAATCTTAGTGATATTGGCTCCACTAAATCCTTGGGTATAACGTGCCAGTTCCATTAGGTCTACATCCTTTGATACAGGTGACTTTCTCAAGCAAGATTTGAAGATTTGATAACATGAGGACTCATCGGGTAAGGGAATATAAATCAGCTAGTCAAGTCGGCCATGCCTTAACAATGCAGGATTGATGATATCAGGCCTATTTGTAGCAGCAATAATGATAACTATTTTCTTGGCTATCATACAAGCCATCTCCATCAATAGTTGATTAAGGACTCTATCTGCAACACCACTAACATCCCCAACACTACTACCACGCTAGAAACATGCAAACCAATTATGCATCACAAGTTAGAGCCTACTTCAAAAAGGTCAAACAAAATTCCCAATCATTTATAGTCAACCTTAAAATTTCGCTTATAAAAAAAGCAACACACCTGCGTAACAATAGAATCGAGCTCATCATAAAATAGGACAGAAGGAGCTAACCCTCTGGCCTTATAAAAAATGTGTCACATTAGCCTCATCCTCCCGAAACCACATTGATAACAATTTAGGGCCCTTCACACTGATGAAATTGGTCTGGCATTCATTGGCAATGGCCTTTGCAAGCAATGTCTTTCCACAACCCAGTGGTCCGTAAAATAGCACTTCTTTTGAAGGAGACATTCCAAATTTTTCAAATTTCTCAGAATGCTCCACTGGATATTGAACAGTGTACACCAAACTCATATGAATTTTGTTAGTCCATATCTCCTTCAAAAGCAGGTTTTCTGCATTGAACGAAAAGCAAGGCACAAATATAGTGAACCATGTATCTCAATATACCTCTTGAATCTCCCTCTTGAAATTTTCCAACCCTCCAATATCTTCCCAAGTGACATTTGGAATTTGACAACCTGTCAATGTTTTCCCATTATTCATAAGCAAATTTACCATTATGAAAATCATCAGAAACAAACAAACTTAGGAATTGAAAATTTAGAGGCGCAACAGATCAATAGTTTAAAAATACAATCCCTACTTAATCGATATGAGAAAAATTAAACATCTAGACATGGTTTGGAAAAACTCATAGTTTCACGGACAGCGGATGGGTTGCTAGAGCCCAATGCAGTCTAGAAGTGCTAATTAGTCACAACCATTGAATTTAGAATCTCAGCATCTATTGTCTCATCTTCTAAGTCAATGACATCCATTTTTTCCCCAATACACTGAAGTGCAACCTTAGTGCACAAAGCTACAAGATCTGCTCCAACGTATCCATGAGTATCCTTACCAATCCTTTTCAGATCAACCTGTACCAAGAATCCTAAAGATTAATATATACTGCCGCCAAGAAAAACAAAGATTAATAAATGCTCTCAAAATCCAAGCACTGCTTGACATTAGATCTAGAAGTACAAAAACTAATTTAGGTTCTACAATACGTACATCATCAAAGAGCTTCATATTCTTCGTATGGATACAAAGCACTTCCAACCCGCCTACTTTATCCAGAAACCCAATGTCAATTTCCCTATCAAATCTTCCAAACCTTCTAAGTGACGGGTCAATATTATTTGGTTGGTTAGTTGTTGCAATCACAATAACATGAGCACGAGACTTAAGTCCATCCATAACTATAAGAAGTTGAGAAACAATTCTCCTGTCAACTTCACCGTGGTTTTTTTCCCTCTTGAGAGCTATGGAATCAATTTCATCAATAAATATAATGGAAGGTGCATTCTTCGCAGCATCCTGAAAGCCTTCCAGAGATTGATTTTGCTTTCTATGGCCAACTTTGACATAATTTCAGGTCAATTGATATAGAAAAAGAAGGCACCGGTTTCACTTGCAACTTCCCTACCAATTAAGGTTTTCCCATAACCAGGTGGCCCATAAAGCAGAATACCCTTTGGGGGTTTCACACCAATTCATTTGAAGAGTTGTGGGCGCCTGAGAGGAAGTTATACCAATTCATGTATCAAAGCCATTTGTTTTTGTACACCACCAACATCATCATAACCTCTTTCATCTAATCTATCTTCATCCTCCCGCTTTACAGCCTCCCATTCACAGAAAATTTCAGTATCTGGAGGAACAACACAGTATTCCCCAGGGTTTGTCTCAATTACCTTAAACTCGACACTACGCATACCACCTCTTACAAGGAAAAGATCATGTTTTGGCACATAGACTTCACAAAGGCAAAAAGGAAGAGGGTTTTACAAGACTATTTGGGTTGCTTCTTTGTTAACACCTTATATCGAGACATTGTGTTTTCCAACTGTGCAGATAATGGGAGCATTTAGTTGGTCGATTCAGATGAGGAAAATGAAATTTCATTTTCATCTCATGTTTACATAAATAGGTGCTTTTTGTTTATGAGTTATCTTGCTTGTTTCTTAACAACTTATATCGAGACAGTGTGTTTTCCAATTGTGCAGATAATGTGAGCACTTATTTGGTTGAATCGGATGACGAAAATGAAATGCCATTTTCATCTCATCTTACATAAGTAGGTGCTTTTTGTTTATGAGTTAGCTTTCTCCAGATTGGAACAATTGAATTGCTCTCATTATTTGCACAGTAGGAAAACACGCTATCTCCTCTCTATTGCAATGAGTTATTCAACACTATTTGGGTTGCTTCTTTCTTAACACGTTATATCCAGACAGTGTGTTTTCCAACCGTGCAGATAATGGGAGCATTTAGTTGGTCGAATCAGATGAGGAAAATGAAATGTCATTTTCATCTCATGTTACATAAATAGGTGCTTTTTGTTTGAGTTAGCTTGCTTGTTTCTTAACACCTTATATCGAGACAGTGTGTTTTCCAACTGTGCAGATAATGTGAGCACTTATTTGGTCGAATCAGATGAGGAAAATGAAATGCCTTTTTAATCTCATGTTACATAAATAGGTGCTTTTTGTTTATGAGTTAGCTTTCTCCTTATTGGAACAATTCAATTGCTCTCATTAATTGCACAGTTGGAAAACACACTATCTCCTCTCTGTCACAGAGGGTTTTACAATACTATTTGGGTTACTTGTTTGTTAAGGGGTCAGCTAACTCCTAGACATACAATTACACCTATGTACATCGAAAAATGCATGAAAAACATACATGGATACATACATAACATGACGAGACGTCCTAGTTGGAAAACACATTGTCTCCTCTCTGTTGCAGAGGGTCTTACAACACTATTTGGGTTGCTTGTTTCTTGACACCTCATATGGGGACATTGTATTTTCCAACACTGCAAATAGTCCGAGCATTTATTCAATTGAATCAGATGATGAAAATGAAATGCCATTTTTATCTCATGTTACATACATAGGTGCTTTTTGTTTACGAGTTAGCTTTCTCATGATTCCTGATTAGAAGAAATGAATTTATAGAACAAAATGAGCGTTCATTGCTTCACAGTTCTAGCAGAATGGCAAAATGGCACATATGATTACTGATATATATACTAGTGTTAGCGATAGGTTAAATTGGAAATTAAATTCCCAATGTATAGTTTAATATGTTTGTTTATTGTCTATGCAAGTTGTCATTTTGCACTAAGCAAAACATATAAATTTATATTGGGGAAATTTAGAAGAAATACAATTATTACTAGCACCAATTGTCTTTAATTTGCCAATTTAATCTATCGCTAACACTTTTCTTTCTTCCAGGTGGTTTATATAGGCCACGAAAGAAGATTCAACAAAACAAGGGCAACTGAATTGACAAGGATGCTTCAGGAGATGTGAACCTTCTGCAGTAAATACAGGTGATTCTGGCTTCCATAGCTTGAATCGCAAGTGTAGTGGACGGTTAAATTTCCAAAATTTAATATGCATTTAGAAGTGCCAATTTGTTTGAAATTGTGAAATGTTGGGGTTTTCATTCAACTGTCATTTTCATGTCATTCTAAAGTGTTTTGTGGTAATTTGAAATCTTTCACCAAAAGGGTATATATGTGGTGCATAAGTTTTTTCGTAATAGTTCTTTTTACAATTTTGCTATTTGTATACAATATTTAGTAAGTTATAAATGGTTCATTTTTTAACAACATCTAATGGCAATTTTGTAGAATGTTATTTCTATATTCTATTTATGCTCTTTTTTAGTATGTTTTGATCTGACCACCACACTGCAAAAAGATGTGCACATATAACAAGCGACTACTCCAAATAGTTCTATGCACTGTATTAAATAGAACTTGTAAAGCCAATGGCTAGGAATAACTTAATTGATAATTTGGCCTAATCCCATTACTTGGCCCTAACTATTATAGATAAATTGTAAAAGAGCTATTAGAATAACAACATACATGTAAACAAAAAGTGACGAAACGGGCAGACGGGACGAAACGTCCAAGCTACGGTCAGGCAAGATTTAATGGCGCCATCAGGTGCATTTTCCCGCCTGTTGCTGGGCAAAAAAGCGGGCGGGTTAGCTTCGTCAGCATGTTTCTTTTGTGAGGCACGAGAAAAGTGGAAGGGAATGACGTGGGCCTTTTCTGTTTGGAGAAAGCAAGGTGAAAATACTATTTGTTTTGTTTCCTATCTGCACATTGAAAGGGAAAGCAGAAGGTCTTAGTGCACGTGGACGACTTTGAGGAGAATACCGACCAAATTGAGGTGATGTGTACTATCCAATAGTGTTGCAGAGGGTTTGAAAACACTATTTGGGTTGCTTCTTTCTTAACACGTAGGGTTTTCCAACATGAATTGTTGTGAAACAAAATGAAGTGCGTACTATGAATTACACTATGTGTTGAGCGTTATTATTGTCCCCATTAAATGAGAGATGTGCTATTTGATAAAATAAAACACCATCTATACGTTTGTATATTTGTGTTACAAGACAAAGGTTGGGTATACCATATAAGTAAAAACCAGAAAGGGCTAGGGTATGTTGTGATGTGGAGGTTGAAAAATGCAATGTGTTATGAAGCATGCATTTTGTTATATACTTGAAACTTAAACACAACAATGGAAGGTGTGATCTAGAAGACTTTCATACTGTTTTCTAACATTCCATCTTACAAAACCGTGGGTCTAAAGAACCAAGCAACCCACCATGAGATGACCCTTTACATCTCAAGTGGATGATTAAAATAACTGAAACCCAACACTGTGTTTCCCATACAAAATTTTTTTTGCACTTTTTTTTTTCAATGGTGCAGAATTTAAACACAACAATGGAATATGTGATTTTGAAGGCATTCAAGTGACATTCCATGTTGCAAGACCATGTGTGTTAAGAAGCAAGCAACCCACCATGAGACGAACCTTTACATTTAAACAAGGAGATTCAAATAACTGAAACACAGCACTGTGTTTCCAATTCAGAATAATTTTGTACAGTTTTTTTATTGAAACCCAACACTGTGTTTCCCATTCAGAATTATTTTTTGTAGTTTTTTTTTTCAATAGTGTGAAATTGAAACACAACAATGGAATGTGTGATTTTGAAGACATTCGAGTAACTGAAATACTCCACATTCTATTTCCCAAATTTCAAACACAAAGAACTTGTAAAACCCTCTACATTAAAACAAGGAGATTCAAAAAAATGAAACCCACCACTCTGTTTCCCATTTAGAGTTATTTTGTGTAGTTTTATTATCAACCGACTTAAATTTAAACACAACAATGGAATGTGTAATTTGGAAGACATTCAAGAAACTGAAATACTCCACATTGTGTTTCCCAAATTTCAAATTACCCCTTACCTCCATTTCGTCGGTATTCTACTCCAACTCCTCCATGTGCACTCAAACCTTAAGCTTTCCATTTACATTTAAACGAGGAGATTGAAAAAAATAAGAAGTGAGCCACAACCCACTGTGTTTTCCATGATGCTACTATTATGTGAATAATGTGCTGGGCAAAGATCGAGCAAGAGTGTTTTGCTGAAAGTAAGGGTTGTTAAAAATTATGAAGCTCAAATTCAATACATTGTCCTCTTACTGTGTGCATAACACTAGCTGCTGTCTTCTTACTATTTTTGCAAAGTCAGGGAAAACCCATTGTGTTTTCCATACTGCAACAGTTAAGTAAATTTTTTGTTGGAAGCATATGAACAGGTAGTGAGCAAGACTGTTTTTCTTAAAGAAAGGGGTCTCATAAGACAAGAAAGGGAAGTTGAAAACATTATTTTGTTACATTCCGAAAAAAAGAAGAAGAAGTGAACCACAACCCACTGTGTTTTCCATGATGCTACTGTTATGTGAATTTTGTGTTGGAAACATATGGGCAGATATTGAAAAAGAGTGTTTTGCTCAAAGTAGGTGTTGTTAAAAAGGTACAACGCGAACTTCAAAACATTCATTTCTCACAACTTGCATAAAATAATAAGTGAGCCACAGCCCACTGTGTTTTCCATGATGCAACTATTATTTGAATAATGTGTTGGGTGGAGATCGAACAAGAGTGTTTTGCTGAAAGTAAGGGTTGTTAAAAATTATGAAGCTCAGATTCAATACATTGTCCTCTTACTCTGTGCATAACACAGAGCGAATATACATACCGGAAGGAGATCTGCATGGCTGCTACTCTAGCCCTCACTATCCACCAAAACATTGTCGTCCAAAAATGGTGAAAATGGGACCTTGTCAGCCCTTTTTATTATTTGCTAATAATGGTTTCGTTTGGCCACGTTTTAGGCTTTTTGTCCATCCACGCCAAACGATTATTTTGAAAAATTGTCGACGGTGACACGATTTCCTGGCAACGGGATAGCAAATGGCACGGGGGATGAGACGTCCGGCCGTCATGTCTTTCTTTGCATCCGGCAACCTTTTCCATCGCCGCGGGTCCCACCTCTTCCGTCACGAATCTTTTTTCCATGCGATATGGCCGCATATGCTATCATATACACATAGGTAAATTTTGTCCACAAGTTAAGGAGGGAGCAAGTTAACTCTTGGTCAAAATTCACATATGTATATAACATAGGATATGCTAGTTTCAGGCATAAATTCACATATGTATATAACATAGGATATGCCAGTTCCTCTGCAACAGAGAGGAGATAGTGTGTTTTCCAACTATGACATCTCGTCATGTTGTGTAGTATCCATGCTTATTTTTAATGTGTTTTTCAATGTACATAGGTGAATTTTGTCTACAAGTTATGCCGGTTTCAAATTCCTTGACAAAATTCACCTATGCACATTGAAAACCGCATGAAAAACATACATAAGAACATACGTGGACACATACATAACATGAGGAGACGTCGTAGTGAAACAATGGGTTTTACAATAGTACGAGTTTTAGGAGACGGTGTGTTTCCCAAAACAATAGTGTATAAAATGGTGGCAAAAATGGGATTGGATGTGGCCTTTTTGCTATTTTTCCCAATTATGATTTTGAATGCCACGTTATGCCCTTTTCTATCCATTCCGAAAAACTATGCGAACAATGGCGACATTGCGGGTTTGACATGATTTTTGAAATATAGCATTTGATTGCAGAACCCACAGATTCTGCTTTCTACAAACATTATTCAGTAATTTCACTCATATTTGTACAATGGGTTGTCGCTTTTTTCATTCTGAAAGGGAAAAATTCGATAACCAGCAAACGAGGAGGAAACAAAACAAAAATTTCAAAACCCTCGACAAAAAAAAAAATGCTTCAAACCGGCATATCCTATGTTATATACATACGTGAATTTTGTCCAGGACTTAGCTTGCTCCCATTATATATAACCTAAATGATCCTAAAGCTAAAAAATAACCATAATTATTTAAGCTTTTGAGAAGCGACGGACAACCCACTGGGTTTTCCATACTGGAACTTTACTTCTTTTTTTTGTGCAACTTTTGTTGCAAGCAAGGGTAGTTATAAAATATGAAAGTGACCTTCAATACATTGTTTTCTTATAGTGTGCATAACACTAAGTGTCGTCATTGAATAGTATTTGAAAAGTGAATGACAACCCAATGTGTTTTCCATCGTGCAATATTTTTTGTGCATCTTCTGTTTGAAACATATTCTGATATTGAAATGGAATGTTTAGTGCATGTGATGGATTCTTATAAAATATGAATGTGAACTTCAATACAATGTTTTGTAATAGTCTGCATAACAGAAAGTGTTGTCTTTTAACAGTTTGTGGGTTGCATGGTTTATAACACCTTGTGTTTTCCAACCTGAAAATTCGGATAACAGTTTGAGTGTCTTGAAAAGCTTTTCTTATTTACACTGTATGAATGTAAAAATGGAACCTCCAAAAATTACAACTATTATTTATGGTATAAATTGCAATTCCTTATCTTTCTCATGAATGACAATAATAATTGGAAAAAATAATTGCATGTTGTAAACCAGAGTGGGTTACTTGTATAACGTTTTACAAAAGTGTGGGTTGTGCATTTCAATTTCTTCTTTTCATTGAAAACAATATATGCCTGATTACTGCAAAATTGTGCAATAAAATTTTGAACTTTAACTGTCCATAACACTTGCAACAATTTTATAGTTTATAGGAAACCAAGGATGTGTGCTGTAAAACAGAAACTGGTTCCTACAGTGAAGAACGTCATTGACCTGGACAACACATCTGAAAGGTTGTGTAGTAGGGCATCTTCTTCGGGGCGGTCCCATTCACGAAATGTGCAAGTAAGATCTGGTGATTACAAGATGCAATCCAATGTACAATTTTAATCTCCCATAAGTGGTTATGAGGTTGATTGGAAAGTGGGAATGTTGTATTCAGGAGGCAACAACCGCGATACAGAGGAAGTCCCCTCGGTTTACAAAAACAGTCAATCATAAGGCAGCGACGTGTTCAGTAATTGATTGTGAACTTCCAATTGCCCTTCCCTTCCTATGCATGAATCAGAATGGTTTTTAATTTCAGTTCGAAAATATCATGTCTCTTACAAATATTCTGATTTTGGCATATATCATTCCTTTCATTCAGGAAAATAATCAGGGAGATGATCTTGCTCTTGTCATAGTCCATGACTGAAAGGAAATGCGTGCAGAGGGAGACCCTAAGGATGGAGAGGGATCCAATGAAGCACGAGGTGATGTGCTGGGCAGGAAGGTAGATATAATAACCGAATTATTGCATCGTTTGGCTATGTATATATATTGTGCATTCAATTTGATTGAATATCAAATATATTAAGCGATTTTCTTTTCCACACTTGTTGTGCAGGTTGTTGTTGAATACATAAGAGAAACGGTGAATGGAAGATATATATATTATTGTATTGTAGAAGAATGTACCAGAAAGTATTATGATTGGAGAGTGTTCAACATTGATAGGTTTCAACATCACCACCTTCCTATTCTTGACACACCAAAGTGTGGCCAAGTTGTGTTGGGGGGGGAACCAAAACAACCCGCTCCTCCCCCTGATAAATTGAAAGAGTACCTTCTAAAGAAGGTGGAAAATACAAAGTACCAAATGAATATACGACAGCGTTTGCAGCAGAAGTGTGTTGTTAGACGTGTCTGTCAAAATTTTGGGAAACAAAACTTCCTTCAACTTCTCGGAGAAGGAAAGGATGAGGTGAAGAAGCAAATGGTGTTATACAAAACTGACGAGATGAAGGAGCAGAGAAGGCAAAGAATATTACGATTGCAGGAGAGAAAGAGACAGGAAGGAATGGTAATGTCGAACTAAATTGTTAAATGTGAATTTTCCTTGCTAAATCATTTATGTTCGGATGCATAGAAGGTTCACTTAATGTTAGCTTACATGACATGCCAGGGTGATGGTCGAGAAGCGATTTCTTCCCACCAACACAGTAGGGCTCATTCGCTAGAGGAAGTTGTGGCCACGAAAGGCGAAGACAGTGTTGTTCCTCCCACCCCTACGTATAATATTCAGAATAAGCATCCTACACAGTTGAAAGTTTCAAGGCACCATCTGAAGAAGAAACGAAAACAAACAGTGATCTCTAAATCTTCTATTTACTATAAAGTTTGTTTTTCTTATTTGAATGAATTGGTTGCATGCATCTGAGTTTGGTGCAATGTTTCAATTCCTCCTATTACACAACAATGATGAACAACGAATTGCTGCCCTCAAGCAAGTTTTTGTGATTTTCGATGGTGAACAATTGCCCTTGGAAGCACCAGATGATGTTGTTCCTCCCGACCCGCTGTCTAACAATATTGAGAAGAAGAAGAAGAAGAAGAATGAGCATATGCCATCAAACGTGTCAAGGTGCCTTGACATGGAGGAAGTAGAAGAAACGGTGAATTGCAATTATTTTATTTAATGTTTGTTTTGATTATTTCAATGAATTTGTTGCATGCACCTAAATTTTAAATGACCTTTTAATTCCTGCTATTATAGGGCAAGGATAAACAATGAAGTGTTGGCCTTGACCTAATTGGCGATGCCGTTGCGATTGAAATAAGAGAGGCTAATACAGATGGACATGCGGATGGGGAGAGCACTGGCCATGAAGTGGGATAGGGTAACACAAATGGTCATGAGGACGAGGAGAACACTGGGCTGAATGTGGAACTGGGTGACAGAGATGGACATGGGGATGAGGAGAGCACTGGATTGCAAGTGGGAGAGGGTAATAAGGATGGACCCGATGAGGAGGAGAGCGCTGGCCTGCAAGCGGGAGATGGCAATAAAAATGGAAATGGGAATGGGGAGAGGTGCGGCATGCCATCTATATCGGTATGAAACCAAACACACTTCCATGGTCTGTTCTTATTTCTTTAGGAATCTTTTAATGTGCCTTGAATTATGCTTCACGTCAATGACGTTTCCATTGCAGGAAAATCCAGTGGATGAACAGATGATAGAGTTCAACGGCATAACTTTTAAGGTCAGTGATCACGTCGACCTTTGGAGGCGGCATAAATGGGTTGCGAAAGGCATTCTACAGGTTGTCGCCAGAAACGCTCACACCCACTTCTTGAGGAATCCAATAAATTGTGCGAGAGTCAACATTGTTGAGGCCATTGATGGTCGATGCCACGTGCCTTTTCCCATGCCTGGCATAGATACCATCGTAGAGTGCATGGGCGGCTTTGTCATATGGCAGCTTGCCGAGATGAAGCATTTTGTTCCAAAGGTACACATAAACAATATGTTGTTGTATATATATCATACTGCGTATATTGTTTCCATGCATACGTTAATTCTCATTAATTGTTTGCTATAGAGTGAAGCTATTAAACCTGACATGGACAAAGCACAGAGTACGAAGAAATCTGTTGTTTCACGTTCATCATCTATGAGGGTTCGTGGATTTGGAATCACCCCCCCCCCCCAAAATAAACAAGGACCCTAAGAAACGTGTCATAGTTTACGTAGTCTTGAACTTGATTGAAAGGAATAGGCAGCGTAGGAATTGATGAGACAGGCTCCAAATACTAATTCTGCTCTGTGGGTTTCAATATTTAAATATTGAACAATTGTGGTGTAGAGATACACTATTTGCATATGTTTCAACACTATGGTGTTATACATTTGATACGAGACTTTTCATGGGCTTCTTTAATTATTTTATTATTGTAAAACTATGTTGAACATATAGGCATATATACTTATTTCATGTCATTGGAACAAATAATTGTTATCCATTTCAAATCAGACTTTAAGAAAAACAGTCTTGTTCACTATTTGTTAATATGTTTGGAACACAAATTTTACATGACTCTTGTGTTGTCCCCTCTGGCATGTGTTGGCATTAATGTCAAAGCAATAAGACAATAAGATGTTCTTGATTGGTAAACAAGTCAGTATTGGTTTGGTGATTCAGTTGATGGTCTCTTCATTTCAGCTCTTTGACAATCACTTGACTTGGCATACAAGTTTTTTTCAACTCTAGTACACTGCATATTGTTTCATGTTCACTCATCTTGGATATTGTGATCAGGATCTAAAATTCTGACTATATGTAAATAGAATTATATGAGTTGAAATAGTTATGAAGACAATTTTTCTCCTCATGTTCATTTATTTATCATATGTCATTCAGTTATAAATTTGTAGTAAGATTATGTTATCTTGTAAATATTTCAGCTTTTCGGTTTGCATAATGTTCAGTCTCCGCGATCTGGTTATGGTCTTTATGTTCATACATGTTAAAAATCATCAAACATGCTTCATAACTAATTGCTCTAGAGCTTGCACTTTACATTTGCTTATTAATGCTAAAGTGGTTGGTATGGGAACAATTGATGCCACCATTTATCAATAAATTTGAGATTTTTTTTTTTAAAAACAATCCATGAGGTATGGGATTTGAAACCCATCAAGTGTCGGTAATCTAGTTTTGGATTGTGATAATCCATACAATTGGATAGAATGATATACTAATATTTGAAATGCACCATTTGTAATGCATATTATATATATAACTACCAGAAAAATATTGTTAGGTCTCAATCCTAGAAACATAGAAATAAGGACTATCAATGACTCACTCACAAGATCAAATCAACTGCCGAATTAATAAGTTCTATGCCTCAAGAAAAGAATGATGAAAATCAGACTAATGCCAACAATTGCAAAGGTGATTGCAATAGGCCCATCAAAATATCTCAATCAAATAATGCA
>VCHN02000014.1:42426490-42488567 GCA_007115665.2 Sequoiadendron giganteum | reverse complement strand
GCATGATAGAGCTCCTCAATACCTTTCTAATGTTGCAAGAATCATGAAAATTGGAGATCGTGGCAAAAATTTATGAGCTTGAGAGCCAAAAATGGAGATATGATTTCAAATGACAATAAATGTTATCAAACAACAAAATTTTGAAAGAAAATGCCCTATTAAAACCTCTAGAGACAAAAATTTACATGCCTAGTGTTAGAGTAACCATGCATTAACTAATAATTAATTAATCTTTAATTGATTATTAGCCTAATTCATTCTCATGCACTTAAGCTAAACTTAAGAGTGCTTTTTTATGTGAACTGAGGTGAGCTATTATTAGATCATTATGTCTCATTGCTTGAGATGTTGAAACTTGTCATGATCTAATCCCTTTATCATTTAAAGTCTCTCCTATATAACACTCAACCCTCATTGTATTGTCACTTTGAACTCTTGAATTTTGTGCCTTTTTCTTGTTGAGGATATTACATATTATTGTTTGCATCTCTCTTGCACGGAAGGTATCTTTGTTCATTGTTTGATCTTGTGGCTCATGTTTTTCACAATTCTAACATGGTATTAGAGCATGGATTTAGCAAACTCCTTGATTTCTAAGTTTTTCTTCAACAAGAGTTACATGGCTTCAGATTTGGATTCTCCATAGGATTTTTTACTTTTTTTGGAGGTGGGCAATTTTTAGGTGCATTTTGACACAAAAAAGACCTTACCTTTGGATTCAAGAGGCCGATTCGACAAATTTTGACTGTAAATTTTCCTATAATCGACATTGAGAGCTTCTGAGGCAATTTCTTTTGCATAGTGGCTCGTACAACCCCTGTACAGACTCTTGTGCACAAAATTAAAAAAAAAAATTAAAAAGTGCATGGCTTTTTTATCTCTTGTTTTTTTTTTAAATGTGGAAAGATTTAATTTTTTTTTTTAAAAGCAGGTTTCAAATTTTTTTGGGCAAAATAAATTGGGTACCCATAGGGTACTTGCACATGCAGGCCCCTGTGGGCACCATGCCATCGTGAACATTAGGCTTTGGGCCACCAACAACCTTATAAGTCAGTCGATGACCTTTAAAGCCATTGAAAATGGTCTTATAAGGTCCACTTGACGACCTTTGCAACCCGATGACATTCAAAAAAATCCCGATGATGATATTCAACGGCGACCAATTTTTTTCCCAACAACTTCTTTTTTTTCTAGCAATGACGTTAGTGTTTTTTGGGTGACGACTTTTTTAGAATATTCTGGCAGATTCCAATATATTTTGTTCCTTGTTTTCTTACAAGGGGCTGATTTTTTTTCTAGAAACTTGGAATATTCCCCAAAATATTTTGTTGATGTCATGCTAATGTCAACATGAGATCAATAGTATGGTCATAGGGCAGAGGCCCCTTCAAGCCCTCTTTGGTCCTAAAGGAGGTGTTTTTTTTGTTAGAGTAATCATGCATTAGCTAATAATTAATTAATCTTTAATTGATTATTAGTCTAATTTATTCTCATGCATTTAAGCTAAACTTACGAGTGTTTTTTTATGTTAACTAAAAGTGAGCTATTATTAGATCATTTATTCTCATTGCATGAGATGTTGAAACTTGTCATGATCTAATCCCTTTATCATTTAGGGCTGCTCCTATATAAAACTCAACCCTCATTGTATTATCACTCTGAACTCTTGAATTTTGTAGCTTTTGCTTGTTGAGGATATTGCATATTATTATTTGCAACTCTCTTACATGGAAGGTGTCTTTGTTCGTTGTTTGATCCTACAGATTTGTGCTTTTCATAATTTTAACACCCGAGGCTTAAAATATTCGACACTCGATCCTCCATAGGACCACTAGTTGCAAAATTGGTTTAAAAAAATACCCTTTTAGAGACGTCCGATGATGCTACTGGGGTAGTGTTGCTAGAGGGAAATGGGCCATAGGTTACACTACCCCAAGGCATAGCCTCTTGTGCTGAGTGTTGGTCATGATAGAATAGCCTGTGGCTAGGTGCTAAGACAAACAATTGGCAAAAACTTTAAAATTGTCAATAAGTGATATGAATATTGAAAAAAAAAATATTATTAAACTTGCGATTATAAATATAAATTTGTACCACCCAATAAGACTTGATTTGACAACCTAGCGAATAAAAGGAAATCCTACCATACAATGACATACTAGTGATGTGACTAGTGATGAATAAATCTGTAGAGTGCAAAATATGCCATAATCACATAAATATTCTTTACCCAACAGTACCATAGAATCTACAGACCGCGATTGCATGGTATGACCGTTGTATAGTATGGCCAAGTACATATTTGTACGTATGAAATTAGCGATGGGCTCAAATTTTTGCTTGATGCCCCTAGACAAAAATATCAACAAATGATGAATTAAAAATCATTACTTGGGTTCTCGAGCCCATAAGACGCAATGGAAAGATTAGATTTTGCCCAAAGTGCTTTGAAAATTCAGCTACCTCTAAGTTCTGGCAACTAAAATCCTCCTTAAAACCCTTGTAGATCAATCAAAACATGATGAACATTGATGAAACAAAAGAAAAACTTGGCTTTCTCTAACACCTTAGATTTAATGGTGAAGTCTTTGAAACCTCAACTCACATCCAACACAATTTTCATGCCAAGATTGGTCCCTCAAATTTGGGAAGTCTACAACACTGAAGCTCTAATACCATGTAGGAGTTTATGATGAACTCTATACTCTAGGCTCACCTACAAGACAACAATAGTTTCCACAAGAGAAATGATAGAAATATCATCCTATGATTATGGATGCAAGATTGTCAGATTGAATATGATTGTACATATGATGGCTTGCTTATAAAGGCAAGTTGTGAGATAGGCTAGCCAAGATCATGACATGTGTATTAATCCTGTACAATTAGACAACTATATCAACAAATATTGAATGACCTAGGACAAAAACATTAAATGCCAAAAGATAAGATCTAGTGACAATTAACACTAACTAGAAAGATTCCCTCCTAAGATCTAACTGGACTTAATATGTAAATAGGACTTAGATAGGTGAAACATCTATTTACACCAACACAAAGGACATTGATTTGACCCTTGATGATAACTTATGGATGTAGGGAGAGCACTTTCTTTTAGTCAAGCCTTAGACTATCTCTTTCAACCCCCTTTTGAGCCTCTCAATGTTAGACCTATGTAGATTCAACTTCCAACTCTTCATCTCCAATTCTAGGAACATCCTTGATATGAGACCATTGGTGATGCTATTGGTCATTTCTTGAAGGTTGACTCTACTATTTCCTACATGGGTCACTCTATGTTTACTCATGTTTTGGTGGGTATTGATATCTCCAAGCCTCTTCATAAGGATATTGTCTTGATGGTGGATTGCTTAACTATGAGGATCTCCCTTTTAGATGTAGATGTTGCTTTGCCATCAACAACCTAGCTTTTAATTGTCTACTCTCCTAATACAAGGGCATGAAAACATGGTGGAGGAATGCTCGTGAAGACCACTTGACTCTTCATGTTTCTAACTCTCTAGTTGATGATTCTTCTCAAGTTGTTGGATCTTCTTTTCCAACCTTAATTTCTTGTGTGATTAAAGAGATTGTAGTGAGCCCCACTCTTGTTGTGCCTTCAACTCCTATTGGTGAATCCCATCCACCTTTTTCTCTAGTTGCTTAGATTTCTATTATGTTGGCTTTGGATCACCTTTAGCCTACCCTTTTGGTAGTTGCTCTACATTCCTCTATTCCTATTGCCCTATGGATGGGCCCTCTATGGGCCCCCGTGCTTCTTCCAGATATGAGGAATTGGACTATTTTATAAAAGAGGAAGAGAGGTCTTCCCAAGTCTATCTCCCAATCTCATACCGGTGTGAATGGTGCATGATTGAGAAGAGTTGAATTTGACATTATTTAGGTTGGATTGTTGGGTACTCTTTGTTTCATGCATTTCGATTGTAATCATGTGTAATGTCCCTTATAGAATTATGAATTTTTTTTCTTTTACTCAAGAATGAAATCAATAATACCCCTCTTTGAATAGTAATCTGCTACACTATTTTTCTATTTTATTCTGTTCTCATATTCCATCATGAAGTTTGTAAATATACTTCCTATGATCTGCTCTTATAGATCTCTTGATCTATTGTGTATGTACAATGAAATCTTCTAATTCAACACACTTATTCTTATCCTTCTACTCTCCACATATTCCTTATTTTATTTCATGTCTCCCTAAATCCCCCTTCTTCCATCATGGTGCCAATATGCACATAGTAATTTAATTACATCCAAATTTGCAGATAATTATATCAACAATACATAATAAATTATGATTATGCTATCATAGAATATGAACCATAATATGCATAAACCCCTTGATCTTATTAATCCTTTATTCTATCCTTTAATTATTTTATCGCAATCTCAACTTACAATATAAACCGAATCCTTTTTGCCAAGAGATCTCTTACTTCCTAGTTTCCTAAAATCCAATTGTTGTATATATCTATGTTTTCTTATATTCTTATTTTCTATTCTTATATCTGTTTGTGTCTCTTTAACATATTTTTGCTGCTTCCTTGAGTGTACATTTATTATTGTATATGATTCCATGATTTCTGCTCTTGTTTCATTTCCTCTTTGTACTTGATTGCATGAACTGGAGTGATACGTCCCCTTGATAAACAAGTGTTTTTTGGTTGATTGTTTATTTATTGTTTGTTAACTCTAAATCGCATCTTTTCATATATTTATTTCAGATTGCTTGCCTTGTGAAAGGGCGAAAGCTAACTGCTAGACAAAATTCACCTATGTGTATATCATAGCATATGCAGCCATACCACATGGAGAAAAGAGCCGTGACGGAAGAGGTGGGACCCACGGTGACAGAAAAGGTTGCCGGACGGAAGGAAAGACATGACGGCCGAACGTCTCATCCCCCGTGCCATTTGTTGTCCCGTTGCCGGGAAATTGTGTCAGCGCCAATGGTTTTTTCAAAATAATTGTTTGGCGTCGATGGACAAAAAGCCTAAAATGTGGCCAAATGAAACCATTATTAGCAAACAATAAAAAGGGCCAACAAGGTTCCATTTTCGCCATTTTTGGACGAAAAAATTTTGGTGGATAGCAAGGGCAAGAGTAGCAGCTAGAGTAGCATCAGAGTAGCAGCCATGCAAAGCTCCTTCAGGTATGTATATCAAATCTATGTATGTGCCATCTTGCTATTATGCTATGAACAGTGAAGAAATGAACGGGCATTCATTGCTCCATTAAGGGTTTGTTATTTTCAGTTGAGGGTTTTACTTTTGCATCTCCTCCCGTCTGTGTTTTTAAAATTATGGGGTTGCCAAATAATCTATTTAGTTGAAACCATTTTTTTTTGTCGAGGGTTTTGAAATTTTTTGTTCGTTTCCTCCCTGTTTGTTGGTTATCGAATTTTTCCCTTTTCGAATGAAAAAAGCAACAACCCATTGTACAAATATGAGTGAAATTACTGAATAATGTTTGTAGATAGTAGAATCACCTCTAATAATCAAATGCTATATTTCAAAAATTATGTAAAACCTGCAATGTCGCCATTGTTCGCATAGTTTTTTAGAATGGATAGAAAATGGCATAACGTGGCATTAAAAATCATATTTGGGAAAAATAGCAAAAAACCCACATCCAATCCCATTTTTTCCTCCATTTTATACACTGTTGTTTTGGGAAACACACTGTCTCCTAAAACTCAGACTATTGTAAAACCCACTGTTTCACTACGACGTCTCTTCATGTTATGTATGTATCCATGTAACTTCATGTGTATGTTTTTCATGCATTTTTTCAATGTGCATAGGTGAATTTTGTCTAGCATTTTGCCGGCTCCCGCCCATTTGGTGAAAGCTAATTGGGAAATAGTAAAAAAGCCCATTGAAATACTCCATAATGTGTTTCCCAAATTTCAAATTAAAACATCTTGCAAAACCCTCTGCTTGCAACAAAATTACCCCTCACCTCGATGCCGTCTGTATTCTACTCCAAATCCTGCATGTGCACTCCACGCTTCAACTTATTTGGTCAGTATTCTCCTCAAAGTTGTCCACATGCTCTAAGGCCTTCACCTTTCCCTTTCAATGTGCACACATGAAACAAAACAAATAGTATTTTCACCTTGCTTTCTCCAAATAGAAAAGGCGCACGTCATTCCCTTCCACTTTTCTTGCGCCACACAAAAGAAATAGGAAAAATCCCACATCCAATCCCATTTTTGCTGCCATTTTATACACTGTTATTTTGGAAAACACACTGTCTCCTAAAACTTAGATTATTGTAAAACCCTCTGTTTCACTACGATGTCTCCTCATGTTATGTATGTATCCATGTATGTTCATGTGTATGTTTTTCATGCATTTTTTCAATGTGCATAGGTGAATTTTGTCTAGTAGCTAGCTGGCTCCTGGCCATTTGGCAAAAGCTAATTGGGAAATAGAAAAAAACCCACATCCAATCCCATTTTTTCTGCCATTTTATACACTGTTGTTTTGGAAAACACAATGTCTCCTCAAATTCGGACTATTGTAAAACCCACTGATTCACTACGACGTCTCCTCATGTTATGTATGTATCCATGTATGTTCTTATGTATTTTTTTCATGTGTTTTTCAATGTACAGAGGTGAATTTTGTCTAGGATTTAGTTGAAATGCAGGTCTGATAATGTTTTTTCTGTCGAGGGTTTTGAAAAACAGATTGTCTCCTAAAACTCATAATTGGTAACTGGAAAAAAGCCCACATCCAATCCCATTTTTTCCGCCATTTAATACACCGTTGTTTTGGAAAACACACTGTCTCCTAAAACTCGGATTGTTGTAAAACCCATTGTTTCACTACGACGTATCCTCATGTTATGTATGTATCCATGTATGTTCATGTGTATGTTTTTCATCCTTTTTTTCAATGTGCATAGGTGAATTTTATCTAGGATTTTGAAATCGGCATATCCTATGTTATATACATATTTGAATTTATGCCTGAAACTGGCATATCGTATGTTATATACGTATGTGAATTTTGTGCAGGAGTTAGCTTGCTCCCTCCTTAACTCCTGGAGAAAATTCAATTATGTATATAACATAGGATATGGCTCCCATAACGCATGGGGAAAAGAGTCACGACGGAAGAGGTGGGACTGGCGAGGGAAAAGGTTGTCGGACAGGAAGGAAAGACTTGAGGGTGGGACGTCTCATCCCTGTGCCATTTGCTGTCCCGTTGCCGGAAAATCGTGTCAGCGCCGACGGGTTTTCAAATTAATTGTTCGGCGTGGACGGACAAAAAGCCAAAAACATGGCATTCGAAACCATTATTAGCAAATATCTTGTTCAATGACAATAGTTAGTGTTATGCACACAGTAAGAAGACAATGTATTGAACTTGAGCTTCATAATCTTTAACAACCCTTACTTTCAGCAAAACACTCTTCTTCGATATCTGCCCAACACATTATTCACATAACAGTTGCATCATGGAAAACACAGTGGGCTGTGGCTCACTTATTATTTTATACAGTCTGTGAGAAATGAATGTTTTGAAGTTCCCGTTGTACTCTTTTAACAACACCTACTTCGAGCAAAACAGTCTTTTTCAATATCTGCCCATATGTTTCCAACACAAAATTTACATAATAGTAGCATCATGGAAAGCATAGTGGGTTGTGGCTCACTTATTATTTTTTCCTGAATGTAACAAAATAATGTTTTCAACTTCCCTTTCTTGTCTTATGGGAGTCGCTAACTGCTAGTCAAAATTCACCTATGTACATCGAAGAACGCATGAAAAACATACACATGAACATACATGGATACCTACTTTGAGCAAAACACTCTTTTTCAATATCTGCCCATATGTTTCCAACACAAAATTCACATAACAGTAGCATCATGGAAAACACAGTGGGTTGTGGCTCACTTCTTATTTTTTCCGGAATGTAACAAAATAATGTTTTCAACTTCCCTTTCTTGTCTTATGAGACCCCTTTCTTTAAGAAAAACAGTCTTGCTCACTACCTGTTCATATGTTTCCAACAAAAAAATTACTTAACTGTTGCAGTATGGAAAACACAATGGGTTGTCCCTGACTTTGCAAAAACAGTAAGAAGACAGCAACTAGTGTTATGCACATAGTAAGAGGACAATGTATTGAATCTGAGCTTCATAATTTTTAACAACCCTTACTTTCAGCAAAACACTCTTGTTCGATCTCTGCCCAAGACATTATTCACATAACAATAGCATCATGGAAAACACAGTGGGTTGTGGCTCACTTCTTATTTTTTTCAATCTCCTTGTTTAAATGTAAATGGAAAGCTTAAGGTCTGAGTGCACGTGGAGGAGTTGGAGTAGAATACCGACGAAATGGAGGTGAGGGGTAATTTGAAATTTGGGAAACACAATGTGGAGTATTTTAGTTTCTTAAATGTCTTCCAAATCACACATTCCATTGTTGTGTTTAAATTTAAGTCGATTGATAATAAGACTGCACAAAATAACTCTGAATGGGAAACACAGTGCTCGGTTTCAGATATTTGAATCTCCTTGTTTTAATGTAGAGGGTTTTACAAGTTCTTTGTGTTTGAAATTTGGGAAATAGAATGTGGAGTATTTCAGTTGCTCGAATGTCTTCAAAATCACACATTCCATTGTTGTGTTTCAATTTTGCACCATTGAAAAAAAAAAGGTGCAGAAAATAATTATGAATGGGAAACACAGTGCTAGGTTTCAGTTATTTTAATCATCCACTTGAGATGTAAAGGGTCGTCTCATGCTGGGTTGTTTGGTTCTTAACACCCATGGTTTTGTAAGATGGAATGTTACAAAACAGTATGAAAGTCTTCCAGATCACACCTTCCATTGTTCTGTTTAAGTTTGAAGTATGTAACAAATTGCATGGTTCATAACACATTGCATTTTTCAACCTTGACATCACAATATACCCTAGCCCTTTTTGGTGTTTAGACCAGTATATCTAGGTGTGCACATTTTGTAGTGCATGTCAGAAAATACAATGTGTTTTGAAGCCTACCTTCACTTCATTCTGTTTTGCAACAATTCATATTGTAAAACCATTGGTGTTAAGAAAGAAGCAGCCCAAATAGTGTTGTAAAACCCTCTGCAACACTATTGGATAGTACGTGTCACCTGAATTTGGTCTGATTTCTCCTCCAACTTGTCCACGTGCATTGAAATGTTCAGCTTTCCCTTTCAATGTGCAGAGTGAAAAGAAATAGTATTTTCACCTTTCTTTCTTGAAACAGAAAAGGGCCAATACCTACAACTATTGCCATACTTGAATTTGGTATGGCCGCATATGCTATCATATACACATAGGTGAATTTTTTCTACAAGTTAGCTTTCACCTTCAATGTGCAGATAGGAAACAAAACAAATAGTATTTTCGCCTTGCTTTCTCCAAACAGAAAAGGCCCATGTCATTCCCTTCCACTATTCCCATGCCACACAAAAGAAACTTGTTGATGAAGCTAACCTGCCCGCTTTTGGAGCCCGACAACAGGTGGGAAACGCACCTGACGATGCCGTTAACTCTTGCTTGACCGTAGCTAGGACGTTTCGTCACCTCCGCCAGTTTTAGGCATCTGGCGGGCCCCACACTATGATGTCTCATCATGTTATGTATGTATCCATACATGTTCATGTGTATGTTTTTCATGCATTTTTTGATGTACATAGGTGAATTTTGTCTAGTAGTTAGCCGACTCCCATGTTGAAAGGGAAAGTTGAAGGTCTGAGAGCATGTGGACGAATTCAAGGAGAATACTGACCAAATTAGCTAAAGTGTGGAGTGCACATGGAGGATTTGGAAGAGAATACACACGAAATTGAGGTGAGGGGTAATTTTGTTGCAAGCAGAGGGTTTTACAAGTTCTTTGTGTTTGAAATTTGGGAAACAGAATGTGGAGTATTTCAGTTGCTTGAATGTCTTCAAAATCACACATTCCATTGTTGTGTTTAAATTTCGCACCATTGAAAAAATAAAACTGCAAAAAATAATTCTGAATGGGAAACACAGTGCTGGGTTTCAATAAAAAAACTGTACAAAATTATTCTCAATGGGAAACACAGTGCTGGGTTTCATTTTTCTGAATCTCCTTGTTTTAATGTAATGGGTTGTCTCATGGTGGGTTGCTTGCTTCTTAACACCCATGGGTTTTCAACATGGAGTGTTACTTGAATGTCTTCCAAATCACACATTCCATTGTTGTGTTTAAATTTTGCAGCATTGAAAAAAGAATGTGCAGAAAAGAATTCTAAATCAGAAACACAGTGTTGGGTTTCAGTTATTTTAATCATCCACTTGAGATGTAAAGGGTCGTCTCATGTTGGGTTGTTTGGTTCTTAACACCCATGGTTTTGTAAGATGGAATGTTACAAAATAGTATGAAAGTCTTCCAGATCACACCTTCCATTGTTCTGTTTAAGTTTGAAGTATGTAACAAATTGCATGGTTCATAACACATTGCATTTTTCAACCTCCACATCATAACATACCCTAGCCCTTTCTGGTTTTTAGACCAGTATATCTAGGTGTGCACATTCTGTAGTGCATGTTGGAAAATACAATGTGTTTAGAAGCCTACCTTCACTTCATTTTGTTTTGCAACAATTCATGTTGGAAAACCATTGGTGTTAAGAAAGAAGCAACCCAAATAGTGTTGTAAAACCCTCTGCAACACTATTGGATAGTACGTGTCACCTGAATTTGGTCTGATTTTTCCTCCAACTTGTCCACGTGCACTGAAACGTTCAGCTTTCCCTTTCAATGTGCAGAGTGGAAAGAAATAATATTTTCACCTTTCTTTCTCGAAACAGAAAAGGGCCAATACCTGCAACTATTGTCATACCTAAATTTGGTATGGCCGCATATGCTATCATATACACATAGGTGAATTTTTTCTACAAGTTAGCTTTCGCCTTCAACATGCAGACACAAAACAAAACAAATAGTATTTTTGCCTTGCTTTCTCCAAACAGAAAAGGCCCATGTCATTCCCTTCCACTATTCCCACGCCACACAAAAGAAACTTGATGATGAAGCTAACCCACTTGCTTTTGGAGCCTGACAACGGGCAGGAAACACACCTGACGGCGCCGTTAATTGTTGCCTGACCATAGCTCGTACTTTTCGTCACCTTCGCTAGTTTTAGGCATCTAGCGGGCCCCGCACTACAACGTCTCTTCATGTTATATATGTATCCATACATGTTCATGTGTATGCTTTTCATGCGTTTTTCGATGTACATAGGTGAATTTTGTCTAGCAGTTAGCCGATTCCCACATTGAAAGGGAAAGCTAAAGGTCTGAGAGCACGTGGACAAAATCGAGGAGAATACCGACCAAATTAGCTGAAGTGTGGAGTGCACGTGGAGGATTTGGAGGAGAATACACACGAAATTGAGGTGAGGGGTAATTTTGTTGCAAGTAGAGGGTTTTACAAGTTCTTTGTGTTTGAAATTTGGGAAAAAAAATGTGGAGTATTTCAGTTGCTTGAATGTCTTCAAAATCACGCATTCCATTGTTGTGTTTAAATTTCGCACCATTGAAAAAAGAAACTGCAAAAAATAATTCTGAATGGGAAACAAAGTGCTGGGTTTCAATAAAAAAATTGTACAAAATTATTCTCAATGGGAAACACAGTGCTGGGTTTCATTTTTCTGAATCTCCTTGTTTTAATGTAATGGGTTGTCTCATGGTGGGTTGCTTGCTTCTTAACACCCATGGGTTTTCAACATGGAGTGTTACTTGAATGTCTTCCAAATCACACATTCCATTGTTGTGATTAAATTTTGCACCATTGAAAAAAAAGTGCAAAAAGGAATTCTAAATGGGAAACACAGTGTTGGGTTTCAGTTATTTTAATCATCCACTTGAGATGTAAAGGGTAGTCTCATGCTGGGTTTTTTGGTTCTTAAAACCCATGGTTTTGTAAGATGGAATGTTACAAAATAGTATGAAAGTCTTCCAGATCACACCTTCCATTGTTCTGTTTAAGTTTTAAGTATGTAACAAATTGCATGGTTCATAACACATTGCATTTTTCAACCTCCACATCACAACATACCCTAGCCCTTTCTGGTTTTTAGACCAGTATATCTAGGTGTGCACATTCTGTAGTGCATGTTGGAAAATATAATGTGTTTTGAAACCTACCTTCACTTCATTCTATTTTGCAACAATTCATGTTGGAAAACCATTGGTGTTAAGAAAGAAGCAGCCCAAATAGTGTTGTAAAACCCTCTGCAACATTGTTGGATAGTACGTGTCACCTGAATTTGGTCTGATTTCTCCTCCAACTTGTCCACGTGCATTGAAACGTTCAAATTTCCCTTTCAATGTGCAGAGTGGAAAGAAATAGTATTTTCACATTTCTTTCTCGAAACAGAAAAGGGCCCATACCTGCAACTATTGCCAGGAAAATGTGACAGTGCTGGTGGGATTTCAAAATAATTTATCGGCATGGATAAAAAGCCTAAAACGTGGCATTCAAAACCATTATTAGTAAATAATAAAAAGGGTCGACAAGGTCCCATTTTCGCCATTTTTGGATGGCGACATTTTGGTGGATAGCGAGGGCAAGAGTAGCAGCCATGCGAAGCTCCTTCAAGTATGTATATCCGCTTTGTGTATGTGCCATCTTGCCATTGTGCAATGAACAACAAAGAAAAGAACGACTATTTGTTGCTAGAAAACAATATTTTCACCTTTCTTTCTTGAAACAGAAAAGTCCCAAGAGCAGGAAACAAATAGTATTTTCATCTTTCTTTCTTGAAACAGAAAAGGCCCACGTCATTCCCTTCCACTTTTGCTATGCCAGACAAAAGAAACTTGTCCACAAAGCTAACCCGCCCACTTTTTTGCCTAGTAATAGGTGAGAAAACCCACCTGACGGCGCCGTTAACTCCCACTTGACCAACGCCCAGACGTTTAGTTCCGTCTACCGGTTTTGTGCCAATCACCATTCTAGTAGGCCCTGCACTACGACGTCTCGTCATGCTATGTATGTTTGCATGTATGTTCTCATGTATGTTTTTCATGCATTTTTGAACAACTCTTTGCTATAGCCGAAATGCCATTTCGCTTTCTTTATTTGATTGGAACAAATTTTTACAACCCTATATGGGTTGCTTGTTTTTGAACACCTTGTATCGACATAGTGTGTTTCCCAAATGTCCAGATAATTTGAACATTTATTTGGTTGAATCAGATGAGGATAATGAAATGCCATTTTGATCTCATGTTACATGAATAGGTTCTTTTTGTTTATGAGTTTGATTTCTCCTGATTGGAACAAATGTATTGCTCTCATTATTTGCATAGTTGGAAAACACACTGCCTCCTCTCTGTTGCAAAGGGTTTTACAACACTATTTGGGTTGCTTGTTTCTGTTTCTCCTAAGGAGCCAGCTAACTCCTAGACAAAATTCACCTATGTACATCGAAAAATGCATGAAAAACATACATGGATACATACATAACATGAGGAGATGTCATAGTTGGAAACCACACTATCTCCTCTCTGTCACAAAGGGTTTTACAATACTATTTGGGTCGCTTGTTTGTTAAGGAGCCGACTAACTCCTAGACATACAATTACACCTATTTATATCGAACAAAATACATGGATACATACACAACATGAGGAGATGTCATAGTTGGAAAACACACTATCTCCTCTTTGTTGCAGAGGGTTTTACAACACTATTTGGGTTGCTTGTTTCTTAAGGATCCGCCTAAATCCTAGAAAAAATTCACCAACGTACATAAAAAAATGGATGAAAAACATACATGGATACATACATAACATGACGAGACATCATAGTTGGAAAACACACTGTTTCCTCTCTGTTGTAGAGGGTTTTACAACACTATTTGGGTTGCTTGTTTCTTAACACCTTATATGGGGACATTGTATTTTCCAACACTGCAAATAGTGCGAGCATTTATTCGGTCGAATCATATGACTAAAATGAAACGCCATTTTTATCTCATGTTACATACATAGGTGCTTTTTGTTTATGAGTTAGCTTTCTCCTTATTCCTGATTGGAAGAAATGAATTTATCCAACAGAATGAACGTTCATTGCTTCATAATTCTATCAAAATGGAAAAATGGCACATATGATTGCTGATATATATACTAGTGTTAGCGATAGGTTAAATTGGAAATTAAATTCCCAATGTACAGTTTAATATGTTCGTTTATTGTCTGTGCAAGCTGTCATTTTGCACTAAGCAGAACATATAAATTTTATATTGGGGAAATTTAGAAGAAATACAATTATTTCTAGCACCAATTATCTTTAATTTGCCAATTTAATCTATCGCTAACACTTGTCTTTCTTCCAAGTGGTTTATATAGGCCACGAAAGAAGATTCAACAAAACAAGGGCAGGTGAATTGACAAGGATGCTTCAGGAAATGTGAACCTTCTGCAGTAAATAAAGGTGATTCTGGCTTCCATAGCTTGAATCGCAAGTGTAGTGGACACATAGTAATGTTAATAATAATAAATGTAAGAACATAAATTGACATTTTATTGTAAACTGTATCCTAACAGGGTTAGTATAAAGCAGAATTCTATAGCATATAAACAAAAGTTTAACAAGGTTTTGTTGTAAAATGATTTAGTGAAAAAATATTCCTCGAAAGATAAAGAAAAATAGCACAACTACTAGTTGAACAAGGCTTTAGAATAATAAGTTTCTATAGGATACCTACTAGAGTTGAACAAGGCTTTAGAATAATAAGTCTCTATAGCATACCTACCAGAGTTGAACAAGGCTTTAGAATAATAAGTTTCTATAGCATACCTACCAGAGTTGAACAAGGCTTTCTTTGTTGCATAGTTTATTTTAGTAAAACATATGTTATAACAGCATAAAGAAAAAGAAAATTTTCCATAGCATTATCTACCAGTTGAATGAAGGTTTTCATAGCTCAGTAACTTTATTTTCCATAAAATTGATCTTGGTCTAACAACTTACAAGTTACTAAAGAGTATTCAATCCACTACTAAAGGGCTGCTAAATTAAATAAAGTTTAGAACATATGAATATTAAACTCATATATGCAAAGCAGAGCCAAATTTAATAGCTTTGGCTAGTTGTCAGCGAAAGGTCCCTACTAGAACAAACACATTTGTCTCTTCATTAAGATGACAGTTTTGTATGAAGTTTCCTAATTGTATAAGTCATCGTCATCTTTATTATCTGTTGTAGAAAATACATGTGAAGCCCCAGTAGGAGTACCAACAGGTCTGTTTGGAGATCAAAACTCAGAACCAAAGCCTTGAGATTGTTGTAGTGTTTGTGCAAAGGCTTGATACTTCCAAATATCAACATCACTGACAGTTCTTCAGGAATATTTCATAGACTCCTCAAAATGATCAGCTTTTTATTTCAGCCACCTCATTACTATCATCCTCATCCATTGCCTTAGGATTCTCGGCTCTTTTTCATTCACGTTGAATTTCTTGAAAGTGTGGGGGGAGAGGTTATGGTAAAATTGAAACACATGCTAGTATGATGAATTGAAATAACAAGCTACAAGTTGAGGTAAGTTGAATAGGTAGACTACTGCTCTATCTTAAAAATTAGTAACATAACAGTCAAAATAAAAACCATTAGAAATCCATAAACATATCTAGTTTGCAAAAGACAGCACAATTGGAACTCACCTTCGCAATATTTTCTCTAATAGCATACTTGCAAGCCCTTCGAAAAATCTTAGTGATATCGGCTCCACTGAATCCTTGGGTATAATAGGCCAGTGCCATTAGGTCTACATCCTTTGATACAGGTGACTTTCTCAAGCAAGATTTGAATATTTGATAACATGAGGATTCATCGGGTAAGGGAATATAAATCAGCTAGTCAAGTTGGCCAGGACTTAACAATGCAGGATTAATGATATCAGGCCTTTTTCTAGCAGCAATAATGATAACTATTTTCTTGGTTGTCATACAAGTCATCTCCATCAACAGCTGATTAAGGACTCTATCTACAACACCACTAACATCCCCAACACTACTACCATGCTAGAAACATGCAAACCAATTATGCATCACAAGTTAGAGCCTACTTCAAAAAGGTCAAACAAAATTCCCAGTCATTTATAGTCAACCTTAAACTTTCGCTTATAAAAAAAGTAGCACACCTGCGTAGCAATAGAATCGAGCTCATCATAAAATAGGACAGAAGGAGCTGACCCTTTGGCCTTATAAAAAATGTATCACATTAGCCTCACCCTCTCAAAACCACATTGATAACAATTCAGGGCCCTTCACACTGATGAAATTGGCCTAGCATTCATTGGCAATGGCTTTTGCAAGAAATGTCTTTCCACAACCCGGTGGTCCATAAAATAGCACTTCTTTTGAAGGAGACATTCCAAATTTTTCAAATTTCTCAGAATGCTCCACTGGATATTGAATAGTGTACACCAAACT
This sequence comes from Sequoiadendron giganteum, assembly GCA_007115665.2. Classification (NCBI taxonomy): domain Eukaryota; kingdom Viridiplantae; phylum Streptophyta; class Pinopsida; order Cupressales; family Cupressaceae; genus Sequoiadendron; species Sequoiadendron giganteum. The sequence goes on along the minus strand of VCHN02000014.1, from coordinate 42,472,081 downwards.
CATATGAATTTTGTTAGTCCATATCTCCTTCAAAAGCAGTTTTTCTGCATTGAAAGAAAAGCAAGGCACAAATATAGTGAACCACGTATCTCAATATACCTCTTGAAGCTCCCTCTTGACATTTTCCAACCTTCCAATATCTTCCCAAGTGACATTTGGAACTTGAAAACCTGTCAATGTTTTCCCATTATTCATAAGCAAATTTACCATTATGAAAATCATCAGAAACAAACAAACTTAGGAATTGAAAATTTAGGGGTGCAACAGATCAATAGGTTAAAAATACAATCCCTACTTAATCGATATGAGAAAAATTGAACATCTAGACATGGTTTGGAAAAACTCATAGTTTCACAGACAACGGATGGGTTGCTAGAGCCCAATGCAGTCTGGAAGTGCTAATTAGTCACGGCCATTGAATTTAGAATCTCAACATCTATTGTCTCATCTTATAAGTCAATGACATCCATTTTTTCCCCAATACATTGAAGTGCAGACTCAGTGCACAAAGCTGCAAGATCTGCTCCAACGTATCCATGAGTATCCTTACCAATCCTTTTGAGATCAACGTGTACCAAGAATCCTAAAGATTAATATATACTATCGCCAAGAAAAATAAAGATTAATAAATGCTCTCAAAATCCAAGCACTGCTTGACATTAGATCTAGAAGTACAAAAACCAATTTAGGTTATACAATACGTACATCATCAGAGAGCTTCATATTCTTCATATGGATACGAAGCACTTCCAACCTGCCTACTTCATCCGGAAACCCAATGTCAATTTCCCTATCAAATCTTTCAAACCTTCTAAGTGATGGGTCAATATTATTTGGTCAGTTAGTTGCTACAATCACAATAACATGAGCACGAGACTTAAGTCCATCCATAACTGTAAGAAGTTGAGAAACACTTCTCATGTCAACTTCACCGTGGTTTTTTTCCCTCTTGAGAGCTATGGAATCAATTTCATCAATAAATATAATGGAAGGTGCATTCTTCTGAGCCTCCTGAAAGCCTTCTGGAGATTGCTTTTTCTTTCTATGGCCAGCTTTGACATAATTTCAGGTCGATTGATACAGAAAAAGAAGGCACCGGTTTCACTTGCAACTGCACTACCAATTAAGGTTTTCCTAGAACCAGGTGGCCCATAAAGTAGAATACACTTTGGGGGTTTCACACCAATTGATTTGAAGAGTTGTGGGTGTCTGAGAGGAAGTTATACCAATTCATGTATCAAAGCCATTTGTTTCCGTACACCACCAACATCATCATAACCTCTTTCATCTAATCTATCTTCATCCTCCCGCTTTACAAGCTCCCATTCACAGAAAATTTCAGTATCTGGAGGAACAACATAGTATTTCCTAGGGTCTGTCTCGATTAGCTTAAACTCCACACTACACATACCACCTCTTACGAGGAAAAGATCACGTTTTGGCACATAGACTTCACGAAGGAAAAAAGGAAGAGGGTTTTACGAGACTATTTGGGTTGCTTCTTTCTTAACACCTTATATCGAGACATTGTGTTTTCCAACCATGAAGATAATGGGAGCATTTAGTTGGTCGATTCAAATGAGGAAAATGAAATGTCATTTTCATCTCATGTTTACATAAATAGGTGCTTTTTGTTTATGAGTTAGCTTGCTTGTTTCTTAACACCTTATATCGAGACAGTGTGTTTTCCAATTGTGCAGATAATGTGAGCACTTATTTGGTCGAATCGGATGACGAAAATGAAATGCCATTTTCAACTCATCCTACATAAGTAGGTGCTTTTTGTTTATGAGTTAGCTTTCTCTAGATTGGAACAATTGAATTGCTCTCATTATTTGCACAGTTGGAAAACATGCTGTCTCCTCTCTGTTGCAGTGGGTTATACAACACTATTTGGGTTGCTTCTTTCTTAACACGTTATATCCAGACAGTGTGTTTTCCAACCGTGCAGATAATGGGAGCATTTAGGTGGTCGAATCAGATGAGGAAAATGAAATGTCATTTTCATCTCATGTTACATAAATAGGTGCTTTTTGTTTGAGTTAGCTTGCTTGTTTCTTAACACTTTATATCGAGATAGTGTGTTTTCCAACTGTGCAGATAATGTGAGCACTTATTTGGTCGAATCAGATGAGGAAAATGAAATGCCTTTTTAATCTCATGTTACATAAATAGGTGCTTTTTGTTTATGAGTTAGCTTTCTCCTGATTGGAACAATTCAATTGCTCTCATTAGTTGCACAGTTGGAAAACACATTGTCTCCTCTCTGTCACAGAGGGTTTTACAATACTATTTGGGTTACTTGTTTGTTAAGGGGCCGACTAACTCCTAGACATACAATTACACCTATGTACATCAAAAAATGCATTAAAAACATACATGGATACATACATAACATGACGAGACGTCGTAATTGGAAAACATATTGTCTCCTCTCTGTTGTAGAGGGTTTTACAACACTATTTGGGTTGCTTGTTTCTTAACACCTTAAATGGGGACATTGTATTTTCCAACACTACAAATAGTGCGAGCATTTATTCGGTCGAATCAGATGACAAAAATGAAATGCCATTTTTATCTCATGTTACATACATAGGTGCTTTTTGTTTATGAGTTAGCTTTCTCCTAATTCTTGATTGGAAGAAATGAATTTATAGAATAGAATGAACGTCCATTGCTTCACAGTTCTAGCAGAATGGAAAAATGGCACATATGATTGCTGATATATACACTAGTGTTAGCGATAGGTTAAATTGGAAATTAAATTCCCAATGTACAGTTTAATATGTTTGTTTATTGTCTGTGCAAGTTGTCATTTTGCACTAAGGAGAACATATAAATTTTATATTGGGGAAATTTGGAAGAAATACAATTATTTCTATAACCAATTGTCTTTAATTTGCCAATTTAATCTATCGCTAACACTTGTCTTTCTTCCAGGTGGTTTATATAGGCAACGAAAGAAGATTCAACAAAACAAGGGTAGGTGAATTGACAAGAATGCTTCAGGAGATGTGAACCTTTTGCAATAAATATAGGTGATTCTGGCTTCCATAGCTTGAATTGCAAGTGTAGTGGACGGTTAAATTTTCAAAATTTAATATGCATTTAGAAGTGCCAATTTTTTTGAAATTGTGAAATGTTGGGGTTTTCATTCAGTTGTCATTTTCATGTCATTCTAAAGTGTTTTATGGTAATTTGAAATCTTTCACCAAAAGGGTATATATGTGGTGCATAAGTTTTTTCGTAATAGTTGTTTTTACAATTTCGCTATTTGTATACAATATTTAGTAAGTTATAAATGGTTCATTTTTTAACAACATTTGATGGCAATTTTGTAGAATGCTATTTCTAAATTCTATTTCTGCTCTTTTTCAATATGTTTTGATCTGACCACCACACTGCAAAATGATGTGCACATATAACAAGTGACTACTCCAAATAGTTCTATGCATTGTATTAAATAGAACTTGTAAAGCCAATGGGTAGGAATAACTTAATTGATAATTTGGCCTACTCCCATTACTTGGCCCTAAATATTATAGACAAATTGTAAAAGAGCTATTAGAATAACAACATACATGGAAACAAAAAGTGACGAAATGGGCAGACAGGACGAAACATCTGAGCTACGGTTAGGCAAGAGTTAACGGCGCCGTCAAGTGTTTTCCCGCCCGTTGCCGGGCGAAAAAGCGGGCAGGTTAGCTTCAACGGCAGGTTTCTTTTGTGTGGCATGGGAAAAGTGGAAGGGAATGACGTGGGACTTTTCTGTTTGGAGAAAGCAAGGCAAAAATACTATTTTTTTTGTTTCCTGTCTACACGTTGAAAGGGAAAGAAGAAGGTCTCAGTGCACGTGGATGACTTCGAGGAGAATACCGAACAAATTGAGGTGATGTGTACTATCCAATAGTGTTGCAGAGGGTTTGACAACACTATTTGGGTTGCTTCTTTCTTAACACGTAGGGTTTTCCAACATGAATTATTGCGAAACAGAATGAAGTGCCTACTATGAATTACACTATGTGTTGAGGGTTATTATTGTCCCCGTTAAATGAGAGATGTGCTATTTGATAAAATAAAACACCATCTATACGTTTGTATATTTGCATTACAAGACAAAGGTTGGGTATAACGTATAAGTAAAGGTAGGCTTCAAAACACATTGTATTTTTTGACATGCACTACAGAATGTGCACACCTTGATATACTGGTCTAAAAACTAGAAAGGGCTAGGGTATGTTGTGATGTGGAGGTTGAAAAATGCAATGTGTTATGAAGCATGCAATTTGTTATATACTTGAAACTTAAACACAACAATGGAAGGTGTGATCTAGAAGACTTTCATACTGTTTTCTAACATTCCATCTTACAAAACCACGGGTCTTAAGAACCAAGCAACCCACCATGAGACGACCCTTTACATCTTGAGTGGATGATTAAAATAACTGAAACCCAGCACTGTGTTTCCCATACACAATTATTTTCTGCACTTTTTTTTTTTCAATGGTGCAGAGTTTAAACACAACAATGGAATGTGTGATTTTGAAGGCATTCAAGTAACATTCCATGTTGCAAGACCATGCGTGTTAAGAAGCAAGCAACCCACCATGAGATGACCCTTTACATTTAAACAAGGAGATTCAAATAACTGAAACCCAGCACTGTGTTTCCCATTCGGAATAATTTTGTACAATTTTTTTATTGAAACCTAGCACTATGTTTCCCATTCAGAATTATTTTTTGCAGTTTCTTTTTTCAATGGTGTGAAATTGAAACACAACAATGGAATGTGTGATTTTGAAGACATTCGAGCAATTGAAATACTCCACATTTTGTTTCCCATTCAGAGTTATTTTGTGCAATTTTATTATCAACCAACTTAAATTTAAACACAACAATGGAATGTGTGATTTGGAAGACATTCAAGAAATTGAAATACTCCACATTGTATTGAAAGTAAGGGTTGTTAAAAATTATGAAGTTCAGATTCAATACATTGTCCTCTTACTGTGTGCATAAAACTAGTTGTTGTCTTCTTATTGTTTTTGCAAAGTCAGGGAACACCCATTGTGTTTTCCATACTGCAACAGTTAAGTAAATTTTTTGTTGGAAGCATATGAACAAGTAGTGAGCAAGACTGGTTTTCTTAAAGAAAGGGGTCTCATAAGACAAGAAAGGGAAGTTGAAAACATTATTTTGTTACATTCCGGAAAAAAGAAAGAAAGTGAGCCAAAACCCACTATGTTTTCCATGATGCTACTGTTATGTGAATTTTGTGTTGGAAACATATGGGAAGATATTGAAAAAGAGTGTTTTGCTCAAAGTAGGTGTTGTTAAAAGAGTACAACGCAAAATTCAAAACATTCATTTCTCATAGCCTACATAAAATAAGAAGTGAGCCACAACCCACTATGTTTTCCATGATGCAACTGTTATGTGAATAATGTGTTGGGCGAAGATCGAACAAGAGTGTTTTGCTGAAAGTAAGGGTGTTAAAAATTATGAAGCTCGGATTCAATACATTGTCCTCTTACTCTGTGCATAACACAAAGCGGATATACATACCCCAAGGAGCTCTGCATGGCTGGTACTCTTGCCCTCGCTATCCACCAAAATGTCGCCGTTCAAAAATGGCGAAAATGAGACCTTGTCGGCCCTTTTTATTATTTGCTAATAATGGTTTCGTTTGGTCACGTTTTAGGCTTTTTGTCCATCCACACCGAATGATTATTTTTGAAAAATCGCTGGTGCTGACACGATTTCTCGATGATGGGACAAAAAATGGCAAGGGGGATGAGACGTCTGGCCATCATGTCTTTCCTTCCGTCCAACAACCTTTTTCATCACTGCAGGTCCCACCTCTTCTGTCGTGGCTCTTTTCTCCATGCGGTATGGCTGCATATGCTATCATATACACATACGTGAATTTTGTCCACAAGTTAAGGAGGGAGCAAGCTAACTCTTGGACAAAATTCACATATGTATATAACATAGGATATGCCAGTTTCAGGCGTAAATTCACATATGTATATAACATAGGATATGTCGGTTCCTCTGCAACAAAGAGGAGACAGTGTGTTTTCCAACTATGACGTCTCATCATGTTGTGTAGTATCCATGCATGTTTTTAATGCGTTTTTCAATGTACATAGGTGAATTTTGTCTACAAGTTATGCCGGTTTCAAATTCCTAAACAAAATTCACCTATGCACATTGAAAACTGCATGAAAAACATACATAAGAACATATGTGGACACATACATAACATGAGGAGACGTCGTAGTGAAACAATGGGTTTTACAATAGTCCGAGTTTTAGGAGATAGTCTGTTTCCCAAAACAACAGTGTATAAAATGGTGGCAAAAATGGGGATGTGGGCTTTTTGCTATTTTTCCCAATTATGATTTCGAATGCCACGTTATGCCCTTTTCTATCCATTCCGAAAAACTATGCGAACAATGGCGACATTGCGGGTTTTACATGATTTTTGAAATATAGCATTTGATTGTAGAACCCACATATTATGCTTTCTACAAACATTATTCAGTAATTTCACTCATATTTCTACAATGGGTTGTCGCTTTTTTCATTCGGAAAGGGCAAAATTTGATAACCAGCAAATGGGGAGAAAACAAAACAAAAATTTCAAAACCCTCGACACAAAAAAAAATGCTTCAAACCGGCATATCCTATGTTATATACATATGTGAATTTTGTCCAGGACTTAGCTTGCTCCCATTATATATAACCTAAATGATCCTAAAGCTAAAAAATAACCATAATTATTTAAGCTTTTGAGAAGCGATGGACAACCCGCTGGGTTTTCCATATTGCAACTTTTCTTTTTTTTGTGTGCAACTTTTGTTGCAAGCAAGGGCAGTTATAAAATATGAAAGTGACTTTCAATAAATTGTTTTCTTAGGGTGTACATAACACTAAGTGTTGTCATTGAACAGTATTTGAAAAGTGAAGGACAACCCAGTGTGTTTTCCATCGTGCAATATTTTTTGTGCATCTTTTGTTTGAAACATATTCCGATATTGAAATGGAATGTTTAGTGCATGTGATGGATTCTTATAAAATATGAATGTGAACTTCAATACAATGTTTTGTAACAGTTTGCATAACAGAAAGTGTTGTCTTTTAATATATTTAGTTTGTGGGTTGCATGGTTTATTTAATATATTAGTTTATGGGTTTGCATGGTTTATAACACCCTGTGTTTTCCAACCTGAAAATTCAGATAATAGTTTGATTGTCTTGAAAAGCTTTTCTTATTTACACTGTATGAATGTAAAAATGGCACCTCCAAAAATTATAGCTATTATTTATGGTATAAATTGCAATTCATTATCTTTCTCATGATTGACAATAATAATTGGACAAAATAATTGCATGTTGTAAACCAGAGTGGGTTACTTGTATAGTGTTTTACAAAAAAGTGGGTTGTGCGTTTCAATTTCTTCTTTTCACTGAAAACAATATATGCTTGATTACTGCAAAATTGTGCAATAAATTTTTGAACTTTAACTGTCCATAACACTTGCAATAATTTTACAATTTATAGGAAACCAAGGATGCGTGCTGTAAAACGAAATCTGGTTCCTGCAGTGAAGAATGTCATTGACGTGGACAACACACCTGAAAGGTTGTGTAGTAGGGCATCTTCTTCGGGGCGGTCCCATTCACGAAACGTGCAGGTAAGATCTGGTGATTACAAGATGCAATCCAATGTACAATTTTAATCTCTCATAAGTGGTTATGAGGTTGATTGGAAAGTGGGAATGTTTTATTCAGGAGGCAGCAACCGCGGTACGGAGGAAGTCCCCTCGATTATGAAAATGGTCAACCGTAAGGCAGCGACGTGTTCGGTAATTGATTGTGAACTTACAATTTCCCTTCCCTTCCTATGCATGAATCAAAATGCTTTTTAATTTTAGTTTGAAAATATCATGTCTCTTACAACTATTCTGATTTTGGCATTTATTGTTCCTTTCATTCAGGAAAATAATCAGGGAGATGATCTCGCTCTTTCCATAATCCATGATCGAAAGGAAATGCGTGCAGAGGGAGACCCTAAGGATGGAGAGGTATCCAATGAAGCACGGGGTGATGTGCTGGGTGGGAAGGTAGATATAATAACCAAATTATTGCATCGTTTGGCTATGTATATATGTTGTACATTCAATTTGATTGAATATCAAATATATTATGTGATTTTCTTTTCCAAACTTGTTGTGCAGGTTGCTGCTGAATACAAAAGAGAAACGGTGAATGGTAGATAATATATATTATTGTATTGTAGAAAAATGTACCAGAAAGTATTATGATTGGAGAGTGTTCAACATGCATAGGTTTCAACATCACCACCTTCCTATTCTTGATGCACCAAAGCGTGGTCAAACTGTGTTGGGGGGGGGGAACCAAAACAACCCGCTCCTCCCCTTGATAAATTGAAAGAGTACCTTCTAAAGAAGGTGGAAAATACAGAGTACCAAATGAATATACAGCAGTGTCTACAACAGAAGCGTGTTGTTAGGCGTGTCTGTCAAAAGTTTGGGAAACAAAACTTCCTTCAACTTCCCGAAAAAGGAAAGGATGAGGTGAAGAAGCAAATGGCGTTATACAACATTGACGAGATGAAGGAGCAGAGAAGGAAAAGAATATTATGATTGCAAGAGAGAAAGAGACAGGAAGGAATGGTAATGTCAAACTGAATTGTTAAATGTGAATTTTCCTTGCTAAATCATTTATTTTCGGATGCATAGAAGGTTCACTTAATGTTAACTTACATGACATGCCAGGGTGATGGTCGAGAAGTGGTTTCTTCCCGTCAGCATAGTAGGGCTCATTCACTAGAGGAAGTTGTGGCCATGAAAGGCAAAGACGACATTTCTCCTCCCACCCCTACATATAAGATTCAGAATAAGCATCCTACACAGTTGAAAGTTTCAAGGTACCACTTGAAGAAGAAACGAAAACAAACAGTGATCTCCAAATCTTCTGTTTACTGTAAAGTTTGTTTTTCTTATTTGAATGAATTGGTTGCATGCATCTGAGTTTGGTGCAATGTTTCAATTCCTCCTATTACACAACAATGATGAACAATGAACTGCTGCCCTCAAGCAGGTTTTTGTGATTTTTGATGGTGAACAATTGCCCATGGAAGCACCAAATGATGTTGTTCCTCCCGACTCGCCGTCTAACAATGTTGAGAAGAAGAAGAAGAAGAAGAATGAGCATATGCCATCAAACGTGTCAAGGTGCCTTGACATGGAGGAAGTAGAAGAAACGGTGAATTGCAATTATTTTATTTAATGTTTGTTTTGATTATTTCAAAAAATTGGTTGCATGCACCTAAATTTTAAATGACCTTTCAATTCCTGCTATTACAGGGCAAGGATAAACAACGAAGTGTTGGAGTTGACCTAATTGGCAATATCGTTGTGATTGAAATGAGAGAGGCTAATACAAATGGACATGCAGATGGGAAGAGCACTGGCCACGAAGTGGGACAGGGTAACACAAATGGTCATGAGGACGGGGAGAACACTAGGCTGAACTTGACCATAACAAAACACTTTACATTTCAAGTGGATGATTAAAATAACTAAAACCTAGCACTGCGTTTCACATTCAGAATTATTTTTTGCAGTTTCTTTTTTCAATTGTGCGAAATTGAAACACAACAATGGAATGTGTGATTTTGATGACATTTGAGCAACTGAAATACTCCACATTCTGTCTCCCAAATTTCAAACACAAAGAACTTGTAAAACCCTCTACATTAAAACAAGGAGATTCAAAAAAATGAAACCCAACACTGTGTTTCCCATTGAGAATAATTTTGGACAGTTTTTTTTTATTAAAACCTAGCACTGTGTTTCCCATTCAGAATTATTTTGTGCAGTTTCTTTTTTCAATGGTGCAAAATTGAAACAGAACAATGGAATGTGTGATTTTGAAGACATTCAAGCAACTGAAATACTCCACATTATGTTTCCCAAATTTCAAACACAAAGAACTTGTAAAACCCTCTACATTAAAACAAGGAGATTCAAAAAAATGAAACCCAACACTGTGTTTCCTATAGAGAATAATTTTGCATAGTTTTTTTTATTGAAACCCAACATTGTGTTTCCCATTCAGAATTTTTTTTGCAGTTTATTTTTTCAATGGTACGAAATTGAAACACAACAATGGAATGTGTGATTTTGAAAACATTCAAGCAACTGAAATACTCTACATTCTGTTTCAAAAATTTCAAACACAAAGAACTTGTAAAACCCTCTACATTAAAACAAGGAGATTCAAAAAATTGAAACCCAACACTGTGTTTCCCATTGAGAATAATTTTGCATAGTTTTTTTTATTGAAACCCAACACCGCGTTTCCCATTAAGACTTATTTTTTGCAGTTTCTTTTTTCAATGGTATGAAATTGAAACACAACAATGGAATGTGTGATTTTGAAGACATTCGAGCAACTGAAATACTCCACATTCTATTTCCCAAATTTCAAACACCAAGAACTTGTATAACCCTCTACATTAAAACAAGGAGATTCAAAAAAATGAAACCCAACATTGTGTTTCCCATTGAGAATAATTTTGGAGAGTTTTTTTTATTAAAACCCAACACTGCATTTCCTATTCATAATTTTTTTTTGTAGTTTATCTTTTCAATGGTGCGAAATTGAAACACAACAATGGAATGTGTGATTTTGAAGACATTCAAGCAACTGAAATACTCCACATTCTATTTCAAAAATTTCAAACACAAAGAACTTGTAAAACCCTACATTAAAACAAGGAGATTAGAAAAAATGAAACCCAACACTGTGTTTCCCATTGAGAATAATTTTGGGCAATTTTTTTTATTGAAACCCAACACTACATTTCCCATTCAGAATTATTTTTTGCAGTTTCTTTTTTCAATGGTGCGAAATTGAAACACAACAATGGAATGTGTGATTTTGAAGACATTCGAGCAAATGAAATAATCCACATTCTATTTCTCAAATTTCAAACACAAAGAACTTCTAAAACCCTCTACATTAAAACAAGGAGATTCAAAAAAATGAAACCTGGCACTGTGTTTCCCAATGAGAATAATTTTGTACAGTTTTTTATTGAAATCCAACACTGCGTTTCCCATTCAGAATTATTTTTTGCAATTTTTTTTTTCAATGGTGCGAAATTGAAACACAACAATGGAATGTGTGATTTTGAAGACATTCGAGCAACTGAAATACTCCACATTCTGTTTCCCAAATTTCAAACACAAAGAACTTGTAAAACCCTCTACATTAAAACAAGGAGATTCAAAAAAATGAAACCCAACACTGTGTTTCCCATTGAGAATAATTTTGGACAGTTTTTTTTATTGAAACCTAGCACTGCGTTTCCCATTCATAATTATTTTTTGCAGTTTATTTTTTCAATGGTGCAAAATTGAAACACAACAATGGAATGTGCGATTTTGAAGACATTCGAGCAACTGAAATACTCCACATTCTGTTTTCCAAATTTCAAATACAAAGAACTTGTAAAACCCTCTACATTAAAACAAGGAGATTCAAAAAAATGAAATCCAACACTATGTTTCCCATTGAAAATAATTTTGGACAGTTTTTTTTATTGAAACCTAGCACTGTGTTTCCCATTCAGAATTATTTTTTGCATTTTCTTTTTTCAATGGTACGAAATTGAAACACAACAATGGAATGTGTAATTTTGAAGACATTTGAGCAACTGAAATACTCCACATTCTGTTTCCCAAATTTTAAACACAAAGAACTTGTAAAACCCTCTACATTAAAACGAGATTCAAAAAAATGATACCCAGCACTATGTTACCCATTGCAAATAATTTTGGATAGTTTTTTTTATTGAAACCCAACACTGCGTTTCCCATTCATAATTATTTTTTGCATTTTCTTTTTTCAATGGTGCGAAATTGAAACACAACAATGGAATGTGTAATTTTGAAGACATTCGAGCAACTAAAATACTCCACATTTTGTTTCCCAAATTTCAAACACAAAGAACTTGTAAAACCCTCTACATTAAAACAAGGAGATTCAAAAAAATGAAACCTAGCACTGTGTTTCCCATTGAGAATAATTTTGCATAGGTTTTTTATTGAAACCTAGCACTGCGTTTCCCATTTAAAATTATTTTTTGTAGTTTCTTTTTTCAATGGTGCAAAATTGAAACAAAACAATGGAATGTGTGATTTTCAATACATTCGAGCAACTAAAATAATCCACATTCTGTTTCCCAAATTTCAAACACAAAGAACTTGTAAAACCCTCTACATTAAAACAAGGAGATTCAAAATAATGAAACCCAACACTGTGTTTCCCATTGAGAATAATTTTGTACAGTTTTTTTATTGAGACCCAGCACTGCGTTTCCCATTCAGAATTGTTTTTTGTAGTTTCTTTTTTCAATGGTGTGAAATTTAAACACAACAATGGAATGTGTGATTTTGAAGACATTCGAGCAACTGAAATACTCCACATTTTGTTTCCCAAATTTCAAACACAAAGAACTTGTAAAACCCTCTACATTAAAACAAGGAGATTCAAAAAAAAGAAACCCATCACTGTGTTTCCCATTGTGAATAATTTTGTACAATTTTTTTATTGAGACCCAGCACTATGTTTCCCATTCAGAATTATTTTTTGTAGTTTTTCATTTTTCAATGGTGCGAAATTGAAACACAACAATGGAATGTGTGATTTTGAAGACATTTGAGCAACTGAAATACTCTGCATTTTATTTTCCAAATTTCAAACACAAAGAACTTGTAAACAACTCTACATTAAAACAAGGAGATTCAAAAAAATGAAACCCAACACTATGTTTCCCATTGAGAATAATTTTGGACCGTTTTTTATTGAAATTCAGTACTGTGTTTCCCATTCAGAATTATTTTTTGCAATTTCTTTTTTCAATGGTGCAAAATTGAAACACAATAATGGAATGTGTGATTTTGAAGACATTCGAGCAACTGAAATACTCCACATTCTGTTTCCCAAATTTCAAACACAAAGAACTTGTAAAACCCTCTACATTAAAACAAGGAGATTCAAAAAAATGAAACCCAACACTGTGTTTCTCATTGAAAATAATTTTGTACAATTTTTTTATTGAGACCCAGCATTGCGTTTCCCATTCAAAATTATTTTTTACATTTTTTTTGAATCTCCTTGTTTTAATGTAGAGGGTTTTACAAGTTCTTAGTGTTTGAAATTTGGGAAACAGAATATGGAGTATTTCAGTTGCTCGAATGTCTTCAAAATCACACATTCCATTGTTTTGTTTCAATTTTGCACCATTGAAAAAAGTGCAAAAAATAATTCTTAATGGGAAACGCAGTGCTAGGTTTCAATAAAAAAAACTGTCAAAAAATATTCTCAATGGGAAACACAGTGTTGGGTTTCATTTTTTTGAATCTCCTTGTTTTAATGTAGAGGGTTTTACAAGTTCTTTGTGTTTAAAATTTGGAAAACAGAATGTGGAGTATTTCAGTTGCTCGAATGTCTTCAAAATCACACATTCCATTGTTGTGTTTCAATTTCGCACCATTAAAAAAAGTGCAAATAATAATTCTGAATGGGAAACGTAGTGCTGGGTTTCAATAAAAAAAATTGTCCAAAATTATTGTCAATGGGAAACACAGTGCTGGGTTTCATTTTTTTGAATCTCCTTGTTTTAATGTAGAGGGTTTTACAAGTTCTTTGTGTTTGAAATTTGGGAAACAGATTGTGGAGTATTTCAGTGGCTCGAATGTCTTCAAAATCACACATTCCATTATTGTGTTTCAGTTTCGCACCATTGAAAAAAGAAACTGCAAAAAATAATTTTGAATGGGAAACGTAGTGCATGATTTCAATAAAAAAAACTATCAAAAATTACTCTCAATGGGAAACATAGTGCTGGGTTTGATTTATTTGAATCTCCTTGTTTTAATGTAGAGGGTTTTACAGTTTCTTTGTGTTTGAAATTTGGGAAACAGAATGTGGAGTATTTCAGTTGCTTGAATGTCTTCAAAATCACACATTCCATTGTTGTGTTTCAATTTTGCACCATTGAAAAAATAAACTGCAAAAAATATTTCTGAATGGGAAACGCAGTGCTGGGTTTCAATAAAAAAAACTATCCAAAATTATTCTCAATGGGAAACACAGTGTTGGGTTTCATTTTTTTGAATCTCCTTGTTTTAATGTAGATGGTTTTACAAGTTCTTTGTGTTTGAAATTTTTGAAACAAAATGTGGAGTATTTCAGTTGCTCGAATGTCTTCAAAATCACACATTCCATTGTTGTGTTTCAATTTCGCACCATTGAAAAAAAAAACTACAAAAAATAATTCTGAATGGGAAATGCAGTGCTGGGTTTTAATAAAAAAAACTATCCAAAATTATTCTCAATGGGAAACACAATGTTGGGTTTCATTTTTTTGAATCTCCTTGTTTTAATGTAGAGGGTTTTACAAGTTCTTTGTGTTTGAAATTTGGGAAACAAAATGTGGAGTATTTCAGTTGCTCGAATGTCTTCAAAATTACACATTCCATTTTTGTGTTTCAATTTCTCACCATTGAAAAAAGAAATTGCAAAAAATAATTCTGAATGGGAAACACAGTGCTGGGTTTCAATAAAAAAACTTTCCAAAATTATTCTCAATGGGCAACATAGTGTTGGGTTTCATTTTTTTGAATCTCCTTGTTTTAATGTATAGGGTTTTACAAGTTCTTTGTGTTTAAAATTTGGGAAACAGAATGTGGAGTATTTCAGTTGTTCGAATGTCTTCAAAATCACACAATCCATTGTTGTGTTTCAATTTCGCACCATTGAAAAAAGAAATTGCAAAAATTAATTCTGAATGGGAAGCGTAGTGCTGGGTTTCAATAAAAAAAACTTTCCAAAATTATTTTCTCAATGGGAAACACAGTACTTGGTTTCATTTTTTTGAATCTCGTTGTTTTAATGTAGAGGGTTTTACAAGTTCTTTGTGTTTGAAATTTGGGAAACAAAATGTGGAGTATTTCAATTGCTCGAATGTCTTCAAAATCACACATTCCATTGTTGTTTTTCAATTTCGCATCATTGTAAAAAGAAACTACAAAAAATAATTCTGAATGGGAAACGCAGTGCTGGGTTTCAATAAAAAAGACTGTCCAAAATTATTCTCTATGGGAAACACAATGTTGGTTTTCATTTTTTTGAATCTCCTTTTTTTAATGTAGAGTGTTTTACAAGTTCTTTGTGTTTGAAATTTGGGAAACAAAATGTGGAGTATTTCAGTTGCTCGACTGTCTTCAAAATCACACATTCCATTGTTGTGTTTCAATTTCGCACCATTGACAAAAGAAACTACAAAAAAAAAATTCTGAATGGGAAACGCAGTGCTAGGTTTCAGTTATTTTAATCATTCACATGAAATGTAAAGGGTTTTGTTATGGTCAGGTTCTTGCTTCTTAACACCCACATTTTTGTTAAGGTGGCAGAATTTTGATCCCAGGTTTTTCTTCGACATGGTGCTTCTTGGTGAAGTTGTTGAATGGGAAAATGAGCCAGTACCAATCATTCAGCCTAATTTAATGTGGCTCGAGGAGGAACAACTCGACATTATTTCTGAGCTACGTTCGCTTGCATGGAAGGAAAATTCCAGCTACGCTGAATATTCAAGGGTGATCTCTGTCTTTGATAGAGAGGAAGTGCGAGCCGAATTTAATAATTTGCTTAATGAAATGCTTGCGGAGATTTTATGAAGTTCGGCTCCTCCAGTTGTTTAGCGAACTTGGTTTCTATCGACATAAACTGAATCTTTAGTTTGCATGCATGAAAATTTTGTAATTATGAATAGTGACCAAATTCATAGGGTGTAATGGAAACAATGTTCATTTATTAATGAATTAAAGAGATGAAAGGGGGGGAGAAGGGAATTTTCTATTTTCAGACAATTTTGTTACGTAGCCATGGAGCCTTTGAACCC
Organism: Sequoiadendron giganteum; assembly: GCA_007115665.2. NCBI lineage: Eukaryota > Viridiplantae > Streptophyta > Pinopsida > Cupressales > Cupressaceae > Sequoiadendron > Sequoiadendron giganteum. The sequence goes on along the minus strand of VCHN02000014.1, from coordinate 42,456,078 downwards.
ATATTTTGTATTGAGAAAAAAGGAAATAAGATTGAATCCTTTAGTTTTTTAATATTTTCTTGATCACAAATGTCTTTGTGCTTCTGCGATCGTTCTTCAATATTTGCTGACTTGAATAGTGTTGATTTTATATTTGCTGAATTTGTGAATTCTAAAAGAAATCATCTTGTCAAATTAGTTTGTTGTTTTTATCTTTCCTTGTCTCAATATGGAATGTTACAATACAGTATGACTATCTTCCAAATCACACATTCCATTGTTGTGTATAAATTTTAGTCGATTGATAAGAAAACTCCACAAAATAATTCTGAATGGAAAACACAGTGCTGGGTTCCAGTTATTTGAATCTCCTTGTTTAAATGTAGGGGGTTGTATCATGGTGGGTTGCTTGTTTCTTAAAACCTACAGTTTTGCAACATGGAATGTTATAGGACAGTATGAATGTCTTCCAAACCACACATTCCATTACATTTGAATTTTGCGTGATTGAAAGAAAAGTGCAGAAAAAAATTGTTATTCGGAAAACACAGTGTTTGGGTTGTTGGACTGTTTGATTTCCAACATGCTTTTGTGTTATATTTTTTGTCTTCCAATTTGGAATGGGCTACTATTTCCATCAACAAGGATAAGGTCCCTGACTTTGTTGCAGCAATTCCTCTTACAAGATTTGATCAGTTCATTCATAGTGAAATGTACGTTGAAGGTGTAGAAACAAAAATTTTGGACAAGAAAATAAGAGAACCTACCACCTCCTGTTCTGTCTACGAGAAAAATTATAGCAAAACAATTTTGTGTAAGAGGTTTGTATATATCGACATTCATTTCTATGGCCGAATGATATTTTACTCTCTTGGTTGAACATGATGAGATGATGCCTTTCTTGCAGCTACTGGTGTCAATACGATCCTAAAAACAATAGAAATCAGCCTCCACCAGAGAAGAAACCACATAAGACGTTTATACAAAAGCGAGGTTGTCAATACCACTTCATGGTAAAGGTTATGGAAGGCAAACCCGATGTTGCCTATATTATCTACAAAGAAATGTTCCACGTAGATAAAAACGGTGAATTTTTCCATGGCATTCATGACACAAGTGGAGAGAAGCATTCTATGTTTGCCGCTAATCTATCCACAGAGTGCAAAAGCTATATTGAAAGCCTTTTTCTCATGGATGTCAGTGTCAATGGAATAATGGATAGACACATCAGCGATCCTCTATTATGTGGCATGATGTCCAAGAGGGATCAATTCCTTACAAGAAAGGATGTAATGAATGCATGGTGAAAGGTGCATTGTAATCACTTACAAAAACACAAAGTTGATTCCACAAGTATCCTACTGTGGAGTGGAGAAGACTTTGAAAACTTCTTCTACTTTCAACGGCCCGATGGGAACAATATGCCTTTTGTTATCAGGGTTCAGATTCCATGGATGTTGGATAGGATGGTTAGCTGCTCACACAATTCAGTCATCTTGATGGATTCTACGTTTGCAACTAACAAATATGAGGTGAGGCCTTACAAACATTGAAAAATAGTTCGTCGTGTTTTCAATGATCTTACTAGCTGTAAACTTCATAATACTCACACCGAGTTGTTCTCTCTACAGTACCCATTGTATACTCTCCTTGTTTTCGACGAGCAATTGAGTGGTGTGCCGGTTGCATGGGTAGTATCTTCATGAAACAAGATTGAGGACATCTCTGCGTGGCTACGTGTATTGCTCGAACGTGGAAGAAGAGCCAGGTCCGACTGGAGAATCAATTCATTTTTGATTTATGATGCGAGTGTAGAGGTCCAAGTCATACAGTATGTGCATCCCTTTCTTCATTTGTGTACCTTTCTCATTTGTTATTCATTTTCAATGCCACTTTCTCATGTAGTTGAGCGGTAAACAATATCGTTGGTATTGTCTATTAGGGCTATCTTTCAATGCCGTGTGCTTCTATGCCTTTGGCATGTCAAAAGGGCTTGGTTAAAGAATGTATACAAGTATGCAGCCAAGGAAAGGGAAATGGACGTCTTCCATAGTCTTGGCACGATCATGATGGCAATCATTGACACCGAAGATTCCGTCACTCATCTATTGAACTCTTTCTTTGAGGAGTTCAATTTGATCAGGCCCGATTCTTAGAGTACTTCAAGAAGACTTGGTGCGAAGGAGAAGGTCGAATTGGTCAGTTGACAATTTTTGTCACCTCGCATGATTCACACCATTCAAATTCTTTGATGTCACGTCTAATACGTTGTGGCTTACTTGACTATTGGATGTTTTTGTTTGCAGCCATGTGGGCAAAAAATTGCAGACTATTCCCACATGCCAACCAAGATACAAATGCAGCCATTGAGTCGTACCATTGCGTACTAAAAACTCAATACTTGTGCGATCATTTAAAAAAATGCAATAGGAGAATGGACTATTTGTATTACACACTTGTGTATAAAATGGAACCATTCTATAGGAAAAAGGAAAAGTTGCAGCATTATGGTTTTTTGACGAACAAAAATTATTTAAATATGCGATCTAGTGTGGAGCGGGCCAAGGCAATTTCAGACGATGACTGTATTCCCGATGAAACAGATCCTGGATGGTACTGGGTGAAAAGTCAAAGTAGGTCAATGCACTACCTTGTTCAGAAATTTGGGGAGCTCATTTTTGTTTGTGATTGCCCTTGGAGTTTGGAGGGGAACATTTGCAAACCTGTCGTGAAGGTTACTCACTTGATTAAAAGATCATCTGCCGCTGAAGGGGTGCTCCATGGTAAGTGAATTTCAATTCGAATTGTGTTACTTTATGGGTGTCAATTGTGTTTTTTATTTTCTACAGCCTAATACAAATTTCTTTTGGGTCCTCATTTAGATGGGGGAGGTCAACCAATTGATTCAAACATAGATTTCAATGAGACATTGTCAGAGGGGGTCGTAGAAGAAAACAACCCTAATGTTCTAACCCCTATGCAAGCTCCTTTTATGACTCATATATATGATGAACATGTGGTGATAATGTCTCTTTGGAATGAGACTAACGAGCTCTTGAAGAAAGTGATGCGTACACCACCACAATCTCTACAACAAGTGCAGTCATATGCAAAATGCATGGATAGGTTTGTAGAAGACCTACGACAATCAAATGCATTTCCGTTTGAATTCATTATGGATCCTGATCAAGCTGTAAGTAGCACCGTTCACATGCATCCATGGTTTAGTGCAACCAGGGATCATTGTCGATGTCCAACTTGGCGTACGAAGCATTCCACACAATAGTCAGATCATCGAACCCCTTTGGATGACTCCTTTCCATTGTCCATGAACAATAGTTTGAATTTGAATGTCAATATGCAATATTAGACTTCAGGTGCAACTGCTATGGATGTGGCAGAGGATACAACATCTCATACGAGTGAGTATGAGAAAACCCATTTCAATTTCTTTATTGTAATAGGAACTGTTTTTGCAGATTCCTTTTTCCAGTATGTGCTTGTACCACGCTATGAACTTTATGATTTCGTTTATGGATTTTTTTGTTCACTTCAGCATTCCAAGCTCGAGAAAGGAGTCATCGTTGGCAACTGTCTTTTGCGGGTGTAAACCCAATGGAAGGTATGGTTCGAATTTAATAACTTTGCGTACATAAGTCCATTTTTTGGTATGACGTTATATAATTTAAGAAGTATATTTGTTGAATGATGTAGGGGAAGCGAACCATTCAATGTTTGGTTGCCGATCTTTATAAAATACAGAAGATTTCCAATGAAAAAGGATGCGTACAAGTTGGTAACCGAGGAAAGTGCATTCAAAGGGGCTGAAAGTTTGTTCCTAAAGCATAGGCAGACATTTCTAAACATGTTTCATATGGTGGTAGAGCATGGGAAGGTTTCAAATACAGTATTCTATTAAAGCCTTGTTTGATAGAGCTTTTTTTGTGCATAAAGTAAGGGTTTAGTAGATCAGTGTTGCCTTGAGCCTTTTTATTTTTAAAAGTAGATGATGATTTAAGACCTGCTCCTTTCTAGATTTCGGCTAATTGAGTGCATTTCCAGCGGTAGAGTCATGTTTTCAAGCATTCTTTTCAAAACAATAGCATCTCAATTTCTGGTATGTAAAAATTGGCACAAATGGGTTTCTGGAACATAAAATACCTTATGGAACAAACACTTCAAACAAGCTCTTCTTCGCTGTCGTGGACCCCAAAATAGGCCTATTTTACAAACAAAATAATTAAGCCTGTAAAATTCTTCAAGCATGACTAATTAAGACTGAGAAGAAGGTGAAATTTGAGACCTTCTTTTATTACAGTCTGCAGAAAATAAAAATGTCAAGCAGAACCCACTGTGTTTTCTATCCTCCAATTGTGATTATTTGCATCTTGTGTTCATAATAGAAATATATTTTGTACAATTCATTATTTCAACTCATGTGATTGCAAGAAATAAAATGCTCAAATTATTTTCCATGTTGGAAAAGACACCGTCCATACATAGTTACTTAGTTATGAAAAGTTTTCTTTCGCTTTCAATATTTTTTACCAACTGTTTCGTGTGTTTCCAATTAGAGAATGTTGTTGTATGTGCTGAAATTTTTGTTCTCTTTCCTTTCAGGCATTGTTCTCCTACTGTTCAAATCGTGCGTTGCCATATGCCCTTTCCAGATATTGCACGTGTCGCCTCGTTTAGTTCAAACAATAGGTAGAATCTCTTTAGTGCATACATTATCTAAATAAGTCCACTTTGCTCGCTTATTTTTTCACTCTTTCCATTGCATTGACAATGTCCTTCTAATTAGAGAATCCAGGTCTACCATCTAAAATAGTTGTTTTGTCTTTCATTTCAGGAATTTTACAACCTGTTGCTACAGTCCTATAGAAGATGTCTCACAGTTCTCGAGCATGGGTGGCTAGTTGGTTGAAGAACTACCACTCGTATCTGCCATGCAATATTCTTGCTTGAATCGAGGAACTCAGCCTCCCGTACAGGTTTGCGTGAAAAGATGTTAATGAGAATTAATAGAAAAGGTCCAAACTGCACAGATTTGCAATATGATAATTATGCTCACTTCTTCAATAGCGTCTTTGGAGTTTGGGCACATATGGGCATGGATGTTCAATATTACAATCTACAAATAGAGATTGTCAATTTATGTGATTGGCCAATGTCTGTTTATTGAGAAATTTGAGACCTTTTCCTAGCTAGATGCATATGGAAGGTGTGCATTAGACCAACAATTATCATATAGAGGCACAATCTTACAGATTAGCTGAGCATGAGGTTTATGAGATTCCTCAAGGAGGAATCTGTAATTAGTAATCACAAAGGTCCTATGGAGGAATGGTTGCTGGCCGTGTTCAAATTCAACCACATTGTCAGGTTTGAGATCCACCGTGTGAGGCCCTCCTTCAGGCTGCTACATGAGAATTACGGGGTGGCAACATTGTATGCTGTCAATTCTACCTTGACAATTAGAGTGCGACAAATGCTTCCAAATGCTAAGAACATAGAGATTATACCTGTTTGTAAATGGTTGACATAGTCTTCAGTGTGACCAGTATTAAATGTGCATTGTAATTTTGTTCATATTGTGTAATATTGACGCGAACTATTTTTACATTTCATTGTCTAATGCGTATTGTTATTATAAAATTTGACAGTGAACTTGAATACACTATTTTCTTACAGTCTGTGTTTTCCATTCTGCAAATTTTCTTATACATCTTCTCATCGAAATGTATAAGGATATTGAAATGGAATATCAAAATCTACAACTTTTCTTGTCTTCTTATTGTGTGCATAACAGTAGTTGCTGTCATCTTACTGTTTTTCTTAAAGTAAGGGGTGTCATAAAACAAGAAACTGAAGTTGAAAAGACTATTTTGTTACAGTCCAAAAAAGAGAATAAGTGAGGCACAACCCACTGTGCTTTCCATGATGCTACTGTTATGTGAATAATGTGTTGGGTAGAGATCGAACAAGAGTGTTTTGCTGAAAGTAAGGGTTGTTAAAAATTATGAAGCTCAGATTCAATACATTTTCCTCTTACTCAGTGCATAACACTAGTTGTTGTCTTCTTACTATTTTTGCTAAAGTAAGGGGTCTCATAAGACAAGAAAGGGAAGTTGAAAACATTATTTTGTTAAAGTCCAGAAAAAAATAATAAGTGAGGCACAACCCACTGTGTTTTCCATGATGCTATGTTATGTGAATTTTGTGTTGGGCAGAGATCGAGCAAGAGTGTTTTGCTGAAAGTAAGGGTTGTTAAAAATTATGAATCTTAGATTCAATACATTTTCCTCTTACTTTGTGCATAACACTACCTGCTATCTTCTTACTATTTTTGCAAAGTCAAGGACAACCCATTATGTTTTCCATACCACAACAGTTAAGTAGATTTTTTGTTGGAAACATATGAACAGGTAGTGAGCAAGACTATTTTTATTAAAGAAAGGGGTCTCATAAGACAAGAAAGGGAAGTTGAAAACATTATTTTGTTACATTTTGGAAAAAAATAATAAGTGAGCCACAACCCACTGTGCTTTCCATGATGCTACTGTTATGTGAATTTTGTGTTGGGCAGAGATCGAGCAAGAGTGTTTTGCTGAAAGTAAGGGTTGTTAAAAATTATGAAGCTCAGATTCAATATATTTTCAGCTCTTACTCTGTGCATAACACTACCTGTTGTCTTCTTATTATTTTTGCAAAGTTAGGGACAACCCATTATGTTTTCCATACCGCAACAGTTAAGTAGATTTTTTGTTGGAAACATATGAATAGGTAGTGAGCAAGACTATTTTTCTTAAAGAAAGGGGTCTCAGAAGACAAGAAGGGGAAGTTGAAAACATTATTTTGTTACATTCTGGAAAATAATAATAAGTGAACCATAACCCACTGTGCTTTCCATGATGCTACTGTTATGTGAATTTTGTGTTGGGCAGAGATCGAGCAAGAGTGTTTTGCTGAAAGTAAGGGTTGTTAAAAATTATGAAGCTCAGATTCAATACATTTTCCTCTTACTCTGTGCATAACACTACCTGCTGTCTTCTTACTATTTTTGCAAAGTCAGGGACAACCCATTGTGTTTTCCATACCGCAACAGTTAAGTAATTTTTTTGTTGGAAACATATGAACAGGTAGTGAGCAAGACTATTTTTCTTAAAGAAAGGGGTCTCATAAGACAAGAAAGGGAAGTTGAAAACATTATTTTGTTACATTTCGGAAAAAAAAATAAGAAGTGAGGCACAACCCACTGTGTTTTCCATGATGCTACTGTTATGTGAATTTTGTGTTGGAAACAGAGATCGAGCAAGAGTGTTTTGCTGAAAGTAAGGGTTGTTAAAAATTATGAAGCTCAGATTCAATACATTTTCCTCTTACTCTGTGCATAACACTAGCTGCTATCTTCTTACTATTTTTGCAAAGTCAGGGACAACCCATTGTGTTTTCCATACCGCAACATTTAAGTAATTTCTTTGTTGGAAAAATACATGAACAGGTAGTGAGCAAGACTATTTTTCTTAAAGAAAGAGGTCTCATAAGACAAGAAAGGGAAGTTGAAAACATTATTTTGTTACATTTCGAAAAAAGAAGAAGAAGTGAGGCACAACCCACTGTGTTTTTCATGATGCTACAGTTATGTGAATTTTGTGTTGGAAACATATGGGCAGATATTGAAAAAGAGTGTTTTTCTCAAAGTAGGTATCCATGTATGTTCATGTGTATGTTTTTCATCCGTTCTTCGATGTACATAGGTGAATTTTGACTAGCATTTAGCCGGCTCCCATAAGACAAGAAAGGGAAGTTGAAAACATTATTTTGTTACATTCCAGAAAAAAAATAAGAAGTGAGCCACAACCCACTGTGTTTTCCATGATGCTAATGTTATGTGAATTTTGTGTTGGGTAGAGATCGAGCAAGAGTGTTTTGCTGAAAGTAAGGGTTGTTAAAAATTATGAAGCTCAGATTCAAAACATTGTCCTCTTACTCTGTGCATAACACTAGTTGTTGTCTTCTTATTGTTTTTGCAAAGTCAGGGACAACCCATTGTGTTTTCTATACCGCAACATTTAAGTAAATTTTTTGTTGGAAACATATGAACAGGTAGTGAGCAAGACTATTATTCTTAAAGAAAGGGGTCTCATAAGACAAGAAAGGGAAGTTGAAAACATTATTTTGTTACATTCCAGAAAAAAATAATAAGTGAGCCACAACCCACTGTGTTTTCCATGATGCTACTGTTATGTGAATTTTGTGTTGGAAACATATGGGCAGATATTGAAAAAGAGTGTTTTGCTCAAAGTAGGTGTTGTTAAAAGAGTACAACATGAACTTCAAAACATTCATTTCTCACATCCTGCATTACTTGATTGAGATATTTTGATGGGCCTATTGTAATCACCTTTGAAATTGTTGACATTAGTTTGATTTTCATCATTTGTTTCTTGAGGCATAGAACTTGTTAATTCAGAAGTTGATTTGATCTTGTGAGTGAGTCATGGATAGTCCTTATTTCTATGTTTCCAGGATTGAGACCCAACAATATTTTTTAGGTAGTTATATATATATATATATATATATATATATATATATATATATATAATATGCATTACAAATGGTGCATTTGAAATATTAGTATATCATTCTATCCACTTGTATGGATTATCACAATCCAAAACTAGATTACCGACACTTGATGGGTTTCAAATCCCGTACCTCACGGATTGTTTTTAAAAAAAAAAATCTCAAATTTATTGATATATAGTGGCATCGATTGTTCTCATACCAACCACTTTAGAATTAATAACCAAATGTAAAGTGAAAGCTCTAGAGAAATTTAGTTATGAAGCATGTTTGATGATTTTTAACATGTATGAACATAAAGACCATAACCAGATCGCGGAGACTGAACATTATACAAACCGAAAAGCTGAAATATTTACAAGATAACATAATCTTACAGCAACTTTATAAGTGAACGACATATGATAAATAAATGAACATGAGGAGCAAAACAGTCTTCATAACTATTTCAACTCATATAATTCTATTTGCATATAGTCACAATTTTAGATCCTTATCACAATATGCAAGATGAGTGAACATGAAACAATATGTAGTGTACTAGAGTTGAAAAACACTTGTATGCCAAGTCAAGTGATTATCAAAGAATTCAAATGAAGAGACCATGAACTAAATTACCAAACCAATACTGACTTGTTTACCAATCAAGAACATCTTATTGTCTTATTGCTTTGACATTAATGCCAACACATGCCAAAGGGGACAACACAAGAGTCGTGTAAAATTTATGTTCCAAACATATTAATAGATAGTGAACAAGACTGTTTTTCTTAAAGTCTGATATGAAATGGATAACAATTATTTGTTCGAATGACATGAAATAAGTATATATGCCTATATGTTTAGCATAATTGTACAATAATAAAATAATTAAAGAAGCCCATGAAAAGTCTCATATCAAATGTATAACACCATAGTGTTGAAACATATGCAAATGGTGTATCTCTACACCACAATTGTTCAATATTGAAATATTTAAACCCACAGAGCAAAATCAGTATTTGGAGCCTGTCTCATCAATTCCTACACTGCCTATTCCTTGCAATCAAGTTTAGGCCTGCATAAAATATGGCACATTTCTTAGGGTCCTTGTGTATTTTGGGGGGGGTTATTCCAGATCCACGAACCCTCGCAGATGATGAACGTGAAACAACAGATTTCTTCGTACTCTGTGCTTTGTCTGTGTCAGGTTTAATAGCTTCACCCTATAGCAAAAAATTAATGAGAATTAACATACGTAGGGAAACAATATACGCAGTATGATATATACAGCAACATATCGTTTATGTGTACCTCTAGAACAAAATGCTTCATCTCGGAAAGCTGCCATATGACAAAGCCGCCCACGCACTCTGCAATGGTCTCTAGGCCAGGCATGGGAAAAGGCATATGGCATCGACCATGAATGGCCTCAACAATGTTGACTCTCGCACAATTTTTTGGGTGCCTCAAGAAGTGGGTGTGAGCATTTCTGGCAACAACCTGTAGAATGCCTTTCACAACCCGTTTATGCCACCCCCAAAGGTCGACGTAATCACTGACCTTAAAAGTTATGTCATTGAACTCTATCATCTGTTCATCCACCAGATTTACCTACAATGGAAATGTCATTGACGTGCAGCATAATTGAAGGCACATTAAAAGATTCGTAAAGAAATAAGAATAGAGCATGGAAGTGTGTTTAGTTTCATACCAATATAGATGACACGTCGCACCTCTCCCCGTCCCCATTTCCATCTTTATTACCATCTCCCCCTTGCAGGCTAGCACTCTCCTCCTCCTCGGGTCCATCCTTATTACCCTCTCCCACTTGCAAGCCAGTGCTCTCCTCGTCCCCATGTCCATCTCTGTTACCCAGTTCTACATTCAGCCCATTGTTCTCCCCATCCTCATGACCATCTATGTTACCCTGTCCCAATTCGTGGCCAGTGCTCTCCCTATTCGCATGTCCATCTGTATTAGCCTCTCTCATTTCAATCGCAATGACATCACCAATTAGGTCAAGGAAAGCACTTCATTGTTTATCCTTGCCCTGTAATAGCAAGAATTAAAAGGTCATTTAAAATTCAGGTGCATGCAACCAATTCATTGAAATAATCAAAACAAACATAAATAAAAGAATTGCAATTCACCATTTCTTCTACTTCCTCCATGTCAAGGCACCTTAACACGTTTGATGGAATATGCTCATTCTTCTTCTTCTTCTTCTTCTCAACATTTTTAGACGGTGGGTTGAGAGGAACAACATCATCTGGTGCTTCCATGGGCAATTGTTCACCATCGAAAATCACAAAAACCTGCTTAAGGGAAGCAATTTTTTGTTCATCATTATTGTGTAATAGGAGGAATTGAAACGTTGCACCAAACTCAGATGCATGCAACCAATTCATTCAAATAAGAAAAATAAACTTTACAGTAAACAAAATATTTGGAGATCACCATTTGTTTTCGTTTCTTCTTCAGATGGTGCCTTGAAACTTTCAACTATGTAGGATGCTTATTTTGAATCTTATACGTAGGGGTGGGAGGAACAACACCATCTTCGCCTTTCGTGGCCATAGCTTCCTCTAGTGAATGAGCCCTACTGTGGTGGCAAGAAGAAACCACTTCTCGACCATCACCCTGGCATGTCATGTAAGTTAACATTAAGTGAACCTTCTATGCATCCGAACATAAATGATTTAGCAAGGAAAATTCACATTTAACAATTCAGTTCGACATTACCATTCCTTCCTGTCTCTTTCTCTCTTACAATCGTAATATTCTTTTCCTTCTCTACTCCTTCATCTCCTCAGTGTTGTATAACGCCATTTGCTTCTTCACCTCATCCTTTCCTTCTTCAGGAATTTGAAGGAAGTTTTGTTTCCCAAACTTTTGATAGACACGTCTAACAACACGCTTCTACTACAGACACTACCGTATATTCATTTGGTACTCTGTATTTTCCACCTTCTTTAGAAGGTACTCTTTCAATTTATCAAGGGGAGGAGCGGGTTGTTTTGGTTCCCCCCCCAACACAGCTCGGCCATGCTTTGGTGTGTCAAGAATAGGAAGGTGGTGATGTTGAAACCTATGCATGTTGAACACTCTCCAATCATAATACTTTCTGGTACATTCTTCTATAATACAATAATATATATATATATCTGCCATTCACCGTTTCTCTTATGTATTCAGCAACAACCTGCATGTTTCATGAATGGGACCTCCCCGAAGAAGATGCCCTACTACATAACCTATCAAGTGTGTTGTCCACGTCAATGACATTCTTCACTGCAGGAACCAGTTTCCGTTTTACAGCACACATCCTTGGTTTCCTGTAAACTATAAAATTGTTGCAAGTGTTATGGACAGTTAAAGTTCAAAAATTTATTGCATAATTTTGCAGTAATCAAGCATATATTGTTTTCAATGAAAAGAAGAAATTGAAATGCATAACCCACACTTTTGTAAAATGCTATACAAGTAACCCACTCTGGTTTACAACATGCAATTATTTTGTCCAATTATTATTGTCAATCATGAGAAAGATAATGAATTGCAATTTATAGCATAAATAATAGTTGTAATTTTTGGAGGTGCCATTTTTACATTCATACAGTGTAAATAAGAAAAACTTTTCAAGACACTCAAACTATTATCCGAATTTTCAGGTTGGAAAACACAGGGTGTTATAAACCATGCAACCCACAAACTGTTAAAAGACAACACTTTCTGTTATGCAGATTGTTACAAAACAATGTATTGAAGACCACATTCATATTTTATAGGAATCCATCACATGCACTAAACATTCCATTTCAATATCGAAATATGTTTCAAACAGAAGATGCACAAAAAATATTGCAAGATGGAAAACACAATGGGTTGTCCTTCACTTTTCAAATATTGTTCAATGACGACACTTAGTGTTATGCACACCATAAGAAAACAATGTATTGAAAGTCACTTTCATATTTTATAACTGCCCTTGCAACAAAAGTTGCACACAAAAAAAAAAGTAAAGTTGCAGTATGGAAAACCCAGCGGGTTGTCTGTCACTTCTCAAAAGCTTAAATAATTATGGTTATTTTTTAGCTTTAGGATCATTTAGTTTATATATAATGCGAGCAAGCTAAGTCTTGGAAAAAATTCATATATGCATATAACATAGGATATGCTAGTTTGAAGCTTTCCTTTTTGTGTTGAGGGTTTTGAAATTTTTGTTTTGTTTCCTCGCCGTTTGTTGGTTATCGAATTTTTCCCTTTTCGAATGAAAAAAGTGACAACCCATTGTACAAATATGAGTGAAATTACTAAATAATGTTTGTAGAAAGCAGAATCTGTGGGTTCTGCAATCAAATGCTATATTTCAAAAATCATGTAAAACCTGCAATGTCGCCATTGTTCACATAGTTTTTCGAAATGGATAGAAAAGGGCATAATGTGGCATTCGAAATCATAATTGGGAAAAATAGCAAAAATTCCACATCCAATCCCATTTTTGCCACCATTTTATACACTATTGTTTTGGGAAACACATCGTCTCCTAAAACTCGGACTATTGTAAAACCCACTGTTTCACTACGACGTCTCCTCATGTTATGTATGTGTCCACGTATGTTCTTATGTATGTTTTTCATATGGTTTTCAATGTGCATAGGTGAATTTTGTCTAGGAATTTGAAACCGGCATAACTCATAGACAAAATTCACCTATGTACATTGAAAAATGCATTAAAAACATGCATGGATACTACACAACATGACGAGACATCATAGTTGGAAAACACACTGTCTCCTCTCTGTTGTAGAGGAACCGGCATATCCTGTGATATATATATGTGAATTTACGCTTGAAACTGGCATATCGTATGTTAAATACATATGTAAATTTTGTCCAAGAGTTAGCTTGCTCCCTCCTTAACTTGTGGACAAAATTCACCTATGTGTATATGATAGCATATGCGGCCATACCGCATGGAGAAAAGAGTCGTGATGGAAGAGGTGGGACCCACGGCAATGGAAAAGGTTGTCAGATGGAAGGAAATACATGACGGTCGGACGTCTCATCCCCCGTGTCGTTTCTTGTCTCGTCGCCAGGAAATCATGTCAGCGTCGGTAGTTTTTCAAAATAATCGTTCGGCGTGGATGGACAAAAAGCCTAAAACGTGGCCAAACGAAACCATTATTACCAAATAATAAAAAGGGCCGAAAAGGTCCCATTTTCACCATTTTTGGATGGTGACGTTTTGGTGGATAGCGAAGGCAAGAGTATCAGCCATGTGGAGCTCCTTCGGGTATGTATATCCGCTCTGTGTTATGCACAAAGTAAGAGGACAATGTATTAAATCCAAGCTTCATAATTTTTAACAACCCTTACTTTCAGCAAAACACTCTTGTTCGATCTCCGCCCAACACATTATTCACATAACAGTTGCATCATGGAAAACACAGTGGGCTATGGCTCACTTATTATTTTATGCAGGTTGTGAGAAATGAATGTTTTGAAGTTCGCATTGTACTCTTTTAACAACACCTACTTTGAGCAAAACACTCTTTTTCAATATCTGCCCATATGTTTCCAACACAAAATTCACATAACAGTAGCATCATGGAAAACACAGTGGGTTGTGGCTCACTTCTTCTTCTTTTTTCCGGAATGTAACAAAATAATGTTTTCAACCTCCCTTTCTTGTCTTATGAGACCCCTTTCTTTAAGAAAAACAGTCTTGCTCACTACCTGTTCATATGCTTCCAACAAAAAATTTACTTAACTGTTGCAGTATGGAAAACACAATGGGTTGTCCCTGACTTTGCAAAAATAGTAAGAAGACAGCAGCTATGCAAACAGTAAGAGGACAATGTATTGAATCTGAGCCTCATAATTTTTAACAACCCTTACTTTCAGCAAAACACTCTTGCTCAATCTCTGCCCAACACATTATTCACATAACAGTAGCATCATGGAAAACACAGTGGGTTGTGGCTCACTTCTTATTTTTTTCAATCTCCTTGTTTAAATGTAATTGGAAAGCTTAAGGTCTGAGTGCACATGGAGGAGTTGGAGTAGAATACCGACGAAATGGAGGTGAGGGGTAATTTGAAATTTGGGAAACACAATGTGGAGTATATCAGTTTCTTGAATGTCTTCCAAATCACACATTCCATTGTTGTGTTTAAATTTAAGTTGATTGATAATAAAACTGCACAAAATAACTCTGAATGGGAAACACAGTGGTGGGTTTCATTTTTTTGAATCTCCTTGTTTTAATGTAGAGGGTTTTACAAGTTCTTTGTGTTTGAAATTTGGGAAATAGAATGTGGAGTATTTCAGTTGCTCGAATGTCTTCAAAATCACACATTCCATTGTTGCATTTAAATTTCGCACCATTGAAAAAAGAAACTGCAAAAACTAATTCTGAATGGGAAATGCAGTGCTGGGTTTCAATAAAAAAATTATACAAAATTATTTTGAATGGGAAACACAGTGTTGGGTTTCAGTTATTTGAATCTCCTTGTTTAAATGTAAAGGGTCGTCTCATGGTGGGTTGCTTGCTTCTTAACATGCATGGTCTTGCAACATGGAATGTTACTTTAATGCCTTCAAAATCACACATTCCATTGTTTTGTTTAAATTTTGCACCATTGAGAAAAAAAAGTGCAAAAAATAGTTTTGAACGGGAAACACAGTGTTGGGTTTCAGTTATTTTAATCATCCACTTGAGATGTAAAGGGCCGTCTCATGGTGGGTTGCTTGGTTCTTAAGACCCACGGGTTTGTAAGATGGAGTGTTAGAAAACAGTATGAAAGTCTTCTAGATCACACCTTCCATTGTTGTGTTTAAGTTTTAAGTATATAACAAATTGCATGCTTCATAACACATTGCATTTTTCAACCTCCACATCACAACATACCCTAGCCCTTTCTGGTTTTTAGACCAATATATCTAGGTGCACACATTCTGTAGTGCATGTCAAAAAATACAACGTGTTTTGAAGCCTGCCTTTACTTATACGGTATACCCAACCTTTGTCTTGTAATGCAAATATACAAACATATAGATGGTGTTTTATTTTATCAAATAGCACATCTCTCATTTAACGGGGACAATAATAACCCTCAACACAGTGTGTAATTCATAGTACTCACTTCATTCTATTTCGCAACAATTCATGTTGGAAAACCCTACGTGTTAAGAAAGAAGCAACCCAAATAGTGTTGTCAAACCCTCTGCAACACTATTGGATAGTACACGTCACCTCAATTTGGTCGGTATTCTCCTCGAAGTCGTCCACATGCACTGAGACCTTCTACTTTCCCTTTCAACGTGCAGACAGGAAACAAAACAAATAGTAATTTCGCCTTGCTTTCTCCAAACATAAAAGGCCCACGTCATTCCCTTCCACTTTTCCTATGCCACACAAAAGAAACTTGTCGACAAAGCTAACCCACCCGCTTTTTCGCCTGGCAATGGGTGGGAAAATGCACCTGATGGCGTCGTTCTCTTGCCTATCCATAGCTCAGACGTTTCATCCTGTCTGCCCATTTCATCACTTTTTGTTTCCATGTATGTTGTTATTCTAATAGCTCTTTTACAATTTATCTATAATATTTAGGGCCAAGTAATGGGAGTAGGCCAAATTATCAATTAAGTTATTCCTACCCATTGGCTTTATGAGTTCTATTTAATATAGTGCATAGAACTATTTGGAGTAGTCATTTGTTATATGTGCACATCTTTTTGCAGTGTGGTGGTCAGATCAAAACATACTGAAAAAGAGCAGAAATAGAATATAGAAATAGCATTCTACAAAATTGCCATCAGATGTTGTTAAAAATGAACCATTTATAAATTACTAAATATTGTACACAAATAGTGAAATTGTAAAAAGAACTATTACGAAAAAACTTATGCACCACATATATACTCTTTTGGTGAAAGATTTCAAATTAGCGCAAAACACTTTAGAATGACATGAAAATGACAGCTGAATGAAAACCCCAACATTTCACAATTTCAAACAAATCGGCACTTCTAAATGCATATTAAATTTTGGGAATTTAACCATCCGCTACACTTGTGATTCAAGCTATGGAAGCCAGAATCACATGTATTTACTACAGAAGGTTCGCATCTCCTGAAGCATCCTTGTCAATTCACCTGCCCTTGTTTTGTTGAATCTTCTTTCGTGGCCTATATAAACCACCTGGAAGAAAGACAAGTGTTAGCAATAGATTAAATTGGAAAATTAAAGACAATTGGTGCTAGAAATAATTGTATTTCTTCTAAATTTCCCCAATATAAAATTTATATGTTCTGCTTAGTGCAAAATGATAGCTTGCACAGACAATAAACAAACATATTAAACTGTACATTGGGAATTTAATTTCCAATTTAACCTATCGCTAACACTAGTATATATATCAGCAATCATATGTGTCATTTTTCCATTCTGCTAGAACTGTGAAGCAATGAACGTTCATTTTGTTCTATAAATTCATTTCTTCTAATCAGGAATCAGGAGAAAGCTAACTCATAAACAAAAAGCACCTATGTATGTAACATGAGATAAAAATGGCGTTTCATTTTTTCAATCTGATTCGACCAAATAAATGCTCACACTATTTGCAGTGGTTGAAAATATAATGTCCCCATATAAGGTGTTAAGAAACAAGCAACCCAAATAGTGTTGTAAAACCCTCTGCAATAGAGAGGAAACAATGTGTTTTCCAACTATGATGTCTCGTCATGTTATGTATGTATCCATGTATGTTTTTCATGCATTTTTTGATGTACATTGGTGAATTTTTTCTAGGATTTAGACGGATCCTTAAGAAACAAGCAACCCAAATAGTGTTGTAAAACCCTCTACAACAGAGAGGAGACAGTGTGTTTTCCAACTATGATGTCTCCTCATGTTGTGTATGTATCCATGTATGTTTTTCATGCATTTTTTGATGTACATAGGCATAATTGTTTGTCTAGGAGTTAGCGGACTCCTTAACAAACAAGCAACCCAAATAGTATTGTAAAACCCTCTGTGATAGAGAGGAGACAGTGTGTTTTCCAACTATTACGTCTCCTCATGTTATGTATGTATCCATGTATGTTTTTCATGCATTTTTCAATGTACATAGGTGAATTTTGTCTAGGAGTTAGCGGGCTCCTTAGGAGAAACGAAAACAAGCAACCCAAATAGTGTTGTAAAACCCTTTGCAATAGAGAGGAGGTAGTGTGTTTTCCAACTGTGTAAATAATGAGAGCAATACATTTGTCCCAATCAGGAGAAATCAAACTCATAAAAAAAAAGTGCCTATTCATGTAACATGAGATCAAAATGGCATTTCATTTTCCTCATCTGATTCGACCAAATAAATGCTCGCATTCTTTGCACATTTGGGAAATGCACTGTGTCGATACAAGGTGGTCAAAAACAAGCAACCCATATAGTGTTGTAAAAATTTGTTCCAATCAGATAAAGAAAGCGAAATGATATTTCGGCTGTAGCAAAGAGTTGTTCAAAAATGCATGAAAAACATACATGGAAAAATACATAGCATGATGAGACGTCGTAGTGCAGGGCCCGCCAGAATGGCGATCGGCACAAAACCGGCAAATGGAACAAAACGTCTGGGCGATGGTCAGGTGGGTTTTTCCGCCTGTTACCAGGCAAAAAAGTGGGCGGGTTAGCTTTGTGGACAAGTTTCTTTTGTCTAGCACAGTAAAAGTGGAAGGGAATGACGTGGGCCTTTTCTATTTCAAGAAAGAAAGATGAAAATACTATTTGTTTCCTGCTCTTGGGACTTTTCTGTTTCAAGAAAGAAAGGTGAAAATATTGTTTTCTAGCAACAAATAGTCGTTCTTGTCTTTGTTGTTCATTGCATAATGGCAAGATGGCACATACACAAAGTGGATATACATACCTAAAGGAGCTCCGCATGGCTGCTACTCTTCCACTACTCTTTCCCTCGCTATCCACCAAAACGTCGTCGTCCAAAAATGGCGAAAATGGGACCTCGTCGGCTCTTTTTATTATTTGCTAATAATGGTTTTGAATGCCACATTTTAGGCCTTTTGTCCATGCCGATAAATTATTTTGAAATCCCGCCAGCACTAACACATTTTCTTGGAAACAGTTTCAGGTATTGGCCCTTTTCTGTTTCGAGAAAGAAAGGTGAAAATACTATTTCTTTCCACTTTGCACATTGAAAGGGAAAGCTGAACGTTTCAATGCACATGGACAAGTTGGAGGAGAAATCAGACCACATTCAGGTGACACGTACTATCCAATAGTGTTGCAGAGGGTTTTACAACACTATTTGGGCTGTTTCTTTCTTAACACCAATGGTTTTACAACATGAATTGTTGCAAAACAGAATGAAGTGAAGTCAGGCTTCAAAACACATTGTATTTTCCGACATGCACTACAGAATGTGCACACCTAGATATACTGGTTTAAAAACCAGAAAGGGCTAGGGTATATTGTGATGTCGAGGTTGAAAAATGCAATGTGTTATGAAGCATGCAATTTGTTACATACTTCAAACTTAAACAGAACAATGGAAGGTGTGATCTGGAAGACTTTCATACTGTTTTGTAACATTCCATCTTAAAAAACCATGGGTGTTAAGAACCAAACAACCCAGCATTAGACGACCCTTTACATCTCAAGTGGATGATTAAAATAACTGAAACCCAGCATTGTGTTTCCCATTTAGAATTATTTTCTGCACTTTTTTTTTTTTCAATGGTGCAAAATTTAAACACAACAATGGAATGTGTGATTTGGAAGACATTCAAGTAACACTCCATGTTGAAAACCCATGGGTGTTAACAATCAAGCAACCCACCATGAGACAACCCATTACATTAAAACAAGGAGATTCAAAAAAATGAAACCTAGCACTATGTTTCCCATTGAGAATAATTTTGTAAAATTTTTTTATTGAAACCCAGCACTGCATTTCCCATTCAGAATTATTTTTTGTAGTTTCTTTTTTCAATGGTGCGAAATTGAAACACAACAATGGAATGTGTGATTTTGAAGACATTCGAGCAACTGAAATACTCCACATTCTGTTTCCCAAATTTCAAAAACAAAGAACTTGTAAAACCCTCTACTTGCAACAAAATTACCCCTCACCTCAATTTCGTGTGTATTCTCCAAATCCTCCACGTGCACTCCACACTTCAGCTAATTTGGTTGGTATTCTCCTCGAATTCATCCATGTTCTCTCAGACCTTCAGCTTTCCCTTTTCATGTGGGAGCCGGCTAACTGCTAGACAAAATTCACCTATGTACATCGAAAAACGCATGAACAACATACACATGAACATGTATGGATACATACATAACATAACAAGACGTCGTAGTGCGGGGCCCGCTAGACACCTGAAACTGGCAGAGGGGATGAAACGTCTGATCTACGGTCAGGCAAGAGTTAACGATGTCGTCAGGTGCGTTTTCCCGCCCGTTGTCGGGCGAAAAAGCGAGCGGGTTAGCTTCGTTGGCAAGTTTCTTTTCTGTGGCACGGGAATAGTGGAAGGGAATGACATGGGCCTTTTCTGTTTGGAGAAAGCAAGGTGAAAATACTATTTATTTTGTTTACTGTCTGCATGTTGAAGGCGAAAGCTAACTGCTAGACAAAATTCACCTATGTGTATATGATAGCATATGCGGCCATACCAAATTCAGGTATGGCAACAGTTGCAGGTATTGGCCCTTTTCTGTTTCGAGAAAGAAAGGTGAAAATACTATTTCTTTCCACTTTGCACATTGAAAGGGAAAGTCGAATGTTTCAGTGCACATGGATAAGTTGGAGGAGAAATCAGACCAAATTCAGGTGACACGTACTATCCAATAGTGTTGCAGAGGGTTTTACAACATGAATTATTGCAAAATAGAATGAAGTGAAGTCAGGCTTCAAAACACATTGTATTTTCTGACATGCACTACAGAATGTGCACACCTAGATATACTAGTCTAAAAACCAGAAAGGTCTAGGGTATATTGTGATGTCAAGGTTGAAAAATGCAATGTGTTATGAAGCATGCAATTTGTTACATACTTCAAACTTAAATAGAACAATGGAAGGTGTGATCTGGAAGAATTTCATATTGTTTTGTAACATTCCATCTTACAGAACCATGGGTCTTAAGAACCAAACAACCCAGCATTAGACGACCCTTTACATCACAAGTGGATGATTAAAATAACTGAAACCCAGCACTGTGTTTCCCATTCAGAATTATTTTTTGCACTTTTTTTTTTCAATGGTGCAAAATTTAAACACAACAATGGAATGTGTGATTTGGAAGACATTCAAGTAACACTCCATGTTGAAAACCCATGGGTGTTAAGAAGCAAACAACCCACCATGAGACAACCCATTACATTAAAATAAGGAGATTCAAAAAAATGAAACCTAGCACTGTGTTTCCCATTGAGAATAATTTTGTACAGTTTTTTTATTGAAACCCAGCACTGCGTTTCCCATTCAGAATTATTTTTTGCAGTTTCTTTTTTCAATGGTGCAAAATTGAAACACAACAATGGAATGTGTGATTTTGAAGACATTCGAGCAACTGAAATACTCCACATTTTGTTTCCCAAATTTCAAAACAAAAGAACTTGTAAAACCCTCTGCTTGCAACAAAATTACTCCTCACCTCAATTTCGTGTGTTATTCTCCAAATCCTCCATGTGCACTCCACACTTCAGCTAATTTGGTCGGTATTCTTTTTGAATTCATTCATGTGCTCTCATACCTTCAGCTTTCCCTTTCGTCATGGGAGCCGGCTAATTGCTGGACAAAATTCACCTATGTACATCAAAAAATGCATGAAAAACATACACATGAACATGTATGGATACATACATAACATGACGAGATGTCATAGTGCAGGGCCTGCCAGACGCTTGAAACCGGCGGAGGGGATGAAACGTCCGATCTACGGTTAGGCAAGAGTTAACAGCACCATCAGGTGCGTTTTCCCGCTCATTGCCGGGCGAAAAAGCAGGCGGGTTAGCTTTGTTGGCAAGTTTCTTTTCTGTGGCACCGGAATAGTGGAAGGGAATGACATGGGCCTTTTCTATTTGGAGAAAGCAAGGCGAAAATACTATTTATTTTGTTTCCTATCTGCATGTTGAAGGTGAAAGCTAACTACTAGAAAAAATTCACCTATGTGTATATGATAGCATATGCGGCCATACCAAATTCAGGTATGGCAACAGTTTCAGGTATTGGCCCTTTTCTGTTTCGAGAAAGAAAGGTGAAAATACTATTTCTTTCCACTCTTCACATTGAAAGGGAAAGTTGAACGTTTCAGTGCACGTGGACAAGTTGGAGGAGAAATCAGACCAAATTCAGGTGACACATACTATCCAATAGTGTTGCAGAGGGTTTTACAACACTATTTGGGTTGCTTATTTCTTAACACCAATGGTTTTACAACATGAATTGTTGCAAAATAGAATGAAGTGAAGGCAGGCTTCAAAACACATTGTATTTTTCGACATGCACTACAGAATGTGAACACCTATATATACTGGTCTAAAAATCAGAAAGGGCTAGGGTATATTGTGATGTCGAGGTTGAAAAATGCAATGTGTTATGAAGCATGCAATTTGTTACACACTTCAAACTTAAACAGAACAATGGAAGGTGTGATCTGGAACACTTTCATACTATTTTGTAACATTCCATCTTACAAAACCATGGGTGTTAAGAACCAAACAACCCAGCATTAGACGACCCTTTACATATCAAGTGGATGATTAAAATAACTAAAACCCAGCACTTTGTTTCCCATTCAGAATTATTTTTTGCACTTTTATTTTTCAATGGTGCAAAATTTAAACACAACAATGGAATGTGTGATTTTGAAGACATTAAAGTAACATTCCATGTTGCAAGACCATGCATGTTAAGAAGCAAGCAACCCACCATGAGACGACCCTTTACATTTAAACAAGGAGATTCAAATAACTGAAACCCAACACTGTTTTTCCCATTCAAAATAATTTTGTATAATTTTTTTATTGAAACCCAGCACTGCATTTCCCATTCAGAATTAGTTTTTGCAGTTTCTTTTTTCAATGGTGCGAAATTTAAATGCAACAATGGAATGTGTGATTTTGAAGACATTCGAGCAACTGAAATACTCCACATTCTATTTCCCAAATTTCAAACACAAAGAACTTGTAAAACCCTCTACATTAAAACAAGGAGATTCAAAAAAATGAAACCCACCACTATGTTTCCCATTCAGAGTTATTTTGTGTAGTTTTATTATCAACCGACTTAAATTTAAACACAACAATGGAATGTGTGATTTGGAAGACATTCAAGAAACTGAAATACTCCACATTGTGTTTCCCAAATTTCAAATTACCCCTCACCTCCATTTCGTCGGTATTCTACTCCAACTCCTCCACGTGCACTCAGCCTTAAGCTTTCCATTTACATTTAAACAAGGAGAATGAAAAAAATAAGAAGTGAGCCACAACCCACTGTGCTTTCCATGATGCTACTGTTATGTGAATAATGCGTTGGGCAGAGATCGAACGAGAGCGTTTTGCTGAAAGTAAGGGTTGCTAAAAATTATGAAGCTTAGATTCAATACATTGTCCTCTTACTATGTGCATAACACTAGTTGTTGTCTTCTTACTATTTTTGCAAAGTCAGGGACAATCCATTGTGTTTTCCATACTGCAATAGTTAAGTAATTTTTTTGTTGGAAACATATGAACAGGTAGTGAGCAAGACTATTTTTCTTAAAGAAAGAGGTCTCATAAGACAAGAAAGGGAAGTTGAAAACATTATTTTGTTACATTCCAGAAAAAAAATAATAAGTGAGCCACAACCCACTGTGTTTTTCATGGTGCTACTGTTATGTGAATTTTGTGTTGGAAACATATGGGCAGATATTGAAAAAGAGTGTTTTTCTCAAAGTAGGTATCCATGTATGTTCATGTGTATTTTTTTCATGCGTTCTTCGATGTACATAGGTGAATTTTGACTAGCAATTTTCCGGCTCCCATAAGACAAGAAAGGGAAGTCGAAAACTTTATTTTGTTATAGTCAGGAAAGAATAAGAAGTGAGCCACAACCCACTGTGTTTTCCATGATGCTACTATTATGTGAATTTTGTGTTGGAAACATATGGGCAGATATTGAAAAAGAGTGTTTTGCTCGAAGTAGATGTTGTTAAAAGAGTACAAGGGGAACTTCAAAACATTCATTTCTCACAGATTGTATAAAATTATAAGTAAGCCATAGCCCACTGTGTTTTCCATGATGCACCTGTTATGTGAATAATGTGTTGGGCAGATATCGAAGAAGAGTGTTTTTCTAAAAGTAAGGGTTGTTAAAAATTATGAAGCTCAAGTTCAATACATTGTCTTCTTACTGTGTGCATAACACTAACTATTGTCATTGAACAAGATATTTTATAATAATGGTTTTGAATGCCACGTTTTTGGCTTTTTGTCCGTCCACGCCGAATAATTAATTTGAAAACTTGTTGGCACTGACACGATTTCCCAGCGATGGGACATCAAACGGCACATGGGATGAGACCTCCCACCCTCAAGTCTTTCCTTCCCATCCGACAACCTTTTCCCTCACCAGTCCCACCTCGTCCGTCGTAACTCTTTTCCCCATGCGTTATGGGGGCCATATCCTATGTTATATACATAACTGAATTTTCTTCGGGAGTTAAGGAGGGAGCAAGCTAACTCCTACACAAAATTCACATATGTATATAACATATGATATGCCAATTTCAAGCATAAATTCAAATATGTATATAACATAGTATATGCCGATTTCAAAATCCTAGACAAAATTGACCTATGCACATTGAAAAAAAGGATGAAAAACATACACATGAACATACATGGATACATACATAACATGAGGATACGTCGTAGTGAAATAGTGGGTTTTACAACAGTCCGAGTTTTAGGAGACAGTGTGTTTTCCAAAACAACAGTGTATAAAATGGCAGAAAAAATGGGATTGGATGTGGGCTTTTTGCCAATTACCAATTATCAGTTTTAGGAGACAGTGTGTTTTTCAAAACCCTCGACATAAAAAACATTATCAGACCTACATTTCAACTAAATCCTAGATAAAATTAAACTCTGTACATCGAAAAATGCATGAAAAAAAGATATAAGAACATACATGGATACATACATAACATGACGAGACGTCGTAGTGAATTAGTGGGTTTTACAATAGTCAGAATTTGAGGAGACATTGTGTTTTCCAAAACAATAGTGTATAAAATGGCGGCAAAAATGGGATTGGATGTGAGCTTTTTGCTATTTCCCAATTAGCTTTCGCCAAATGGTCGAGAGCCAGCTAGCTGCTAGACAAAATTCACCTATGCACATTGAAAAAATGCATGAAAAACATACACATGAACATATATGGATACATACATAACATGAGGAGACGTCATAGTGAAACAATGGGTTCTACAATACTCTGAGTTTTAGGAGACAGTGTGTTTTCCATAACAACAGTGTATAAAATGGTGGAAAAAATAGGATTGGATGTGGGCTTTTTCCTATTTATTTTGTGTGGCACGGGAAAAGTGGAAGGGAATGACGTGGGCCTTTTCTGTTTGGAGAAAGCAAGGCAAAAGTATTATTTGTTTTGTTTCCTATCTGCATATTGAAAAGGAAAGGTGAAGGTTTGAGAGCACGTGGATGAATTCGAGGAGAATACCGACCAAATTAGTTGAAGTGTGGAGTGCACGTGGAGGATTTGGAGGAGAATACACACGAAATCGAGGTGAGGGGTAATTTTTTTGCAAGCAGAGGGTTTTACAAGTTCTTTGTGTTTGAAATTTGGGAAACACAATGTGGAGTATTTCAGTGGGCTTTTTGACTATTTCCCAATTAGCTTTCGCCAAATGGGCGGGAGCCGGCAAAATGCTAGACAAAATTCACCTATGCACATTGAAAAAATGAATGAAAAACATACACATGAACTTACATGGATACATACATAACATGAGGAGACGTCGTAGTGAAACAATGGGTTTTACAATAGTTCAAGTTTTAGGAGACAATGTGTTTCCCAAAACAACAGTGTATAAAATGGTGGAAAAAATGGGATTGGATGTGGGATTTTTGCTATTTTTCCCAATTATGATTTTGAATGCCACGTTATGTCCTTTTCTATCCATTCTAAAAAACTATGCAAACAATGGCGACATTGTGGGTTTTGCATAACTGGTCAAAATATAGCATTTGATTATAGAACCCACAGATTATGCTTTCTACAAACATTATTCAGTAATTTCACTCATATTTGTACAATGGGTTGTCGCTTTTTTCATTTGGAAAGGGAAAAATTCGATAACAAGCAAACGGGAAGGAAACGAACAAAAAATTTCAAAACCCTCGACAGAAAAAAATGGTTTCAACTAAATAGATTCTTCGGCAACCCCATAATTTTAAAAACACGGACGAGAGGAGACGCAAAACTTAAACCCTCAACTGAAAATAACAAACCCTTAATGGAGCAACGAATGCCCATTCATTTCTTTGTTGTTCATAGCATAATGGCAAGATGGCACATACACAGATTTGATATACATACCTGAAGGAGCTCCACATGGCTGCTACTCCAATGCTACTCTAGCTGCTACTCTTGCCCTCGCTATCCACCAAAATGTCGCCGTCCAAAAATGGCAAAAATGGGACCTTGTCGGCCCTTTTTATTATTTGCTAATAATGGTTTCGTTTGGCCATGTTTTAGGCTTTTTGTCCATCCACGCCGAACGATTATTTTGAAAAACCGTCGGCGCTTGACATGATTTCTCGGTGACGGGATAGCAAACGGCATGGGGGATGAGACGTCCGGCCATCATGTCTTTCCTTCTGTCCGGCAACCTTTTTCGTCACCGCGGGTCCCACCTCTTCCGTCACGGCTCTTTTCTCCATGCGGTATGGCCGCATATGCTATGATATACTCTGATATACACATAGGTGAATTTTGTCTAGCATTTAGCATTCGCCAAATTAGATTATCTTGAATATTTTTTTTATAAAAGCATACTTTTAATTTAATAGAAAATTTGAGAATAGTCAATTCCATAAGTACATCTCTTTGTGTATTTTTTATAGATTTATAAAAATATATATGCTAGTTTATACTAGATGCCATCTATTGGAAGTTTCTTTTCTATACTTTGGAGGGTTGATCAAAGATATAGTGTAGCTACTAGAGTATAAATTTAATGTCATTTGAACTATATTTGAGGGATTTAGATTGTTGTGAAACCAAGGTTTCCACCAAATCACTCCTAGTATTATAAAACAATAATTTTTTAAAAAAAAATCTAGAGAGTTCAACAACATGGAGACATTGAACTACCAAGAGTTTTAATTTAAATTCATTTGAGTCACTTTGAGCAATTTATATCAATTTTAGTGTTTTTCATAAATTTTCTTGTGAGCTACACTTTTTGGATTTTTTCATAATTTTTAAATTTTTAGAAAGATTGAGAAAAATCACTAGGGGTATTACTCTTTTAAAATATTAATTTTGGTGAGATACTTTTTAAATCATTTGAGAAAAGTTTGATCAACAAAAATTTACACTTTGCATTGTTAAACCTTAACATGGAAAGACCATAGACTAGAGTTAGGGGAATGAATTTTTGCACTCTTGTAAATGTTGGAGTAAATAAGTCATTGTTTGATAATTAATTTATCATTAATTAATTATTCTGATGTTTTTTACTTTAATTACTTAAGCTAAACTTATGATTTGCTTTATTATTAATTAGATTGAACTAAATATAAGACAATTTTTCTCATTGAATGAGATTAGAACACTTGTCAAAGATCTAAAGAAACCCTTATCAAGCGTTTCATTTTTTATGCTTTTATAAGAATACACCTTTATTGTAATATTCATTCAGGTTATTGCATCAATATAATTTCTTTGGTTATTGAGCACACAATCATTCTTTGGTTATTCTTTTGTGATAGGATAATTTCTTGTAGGTGATTTTTGGGTGTTGTGAAGTTCAATCATTAACTTCAACATGGTATCAGATATCCCCCTATTCAATTTTGAAGAGATCAAGGCTTTAGCTTTTTGGTGTATTTTAGAGAAAAAATGACCTCACCATCATGATCAGGTGGTCGAAGAAACAAAATTTGACATAAAATTTCACTAGTTTTGGAGTCGGGAGCTCATAAGCCAATTTTTCTATTCTAGAGGATATATGGCCCCCAAAACCCCAATCCATATGGCTAGATTATATATATAAAAATAACACTCTACACTTATACATAAAGTGTCACTAGCAAGAGTAGCACCTCATTGATACAGTGATGCCACTGACAACACCCCCAACAAACACCTCGCTCACAATGAATAGTACTTGAGGGCTTATTTGATAGTCACGAAGTCATATTATGACAAAGCGATTAGGGCAATAGGCCTCGAGGGCTTAAAACTGGAAGTACCAGTCATATTTGTGACCAAACACCCAAATCCAACCCCTTGTTGCCCCTTTTGTGCCAATCAAAGGTCACATTAGTGACCAAGGGCTTCAATAACCCCCTGGTCACACATGTGACCAAGAGCTATTTTTCTAGCCCCTTGTGCCTCTTGAGGTCCAAATTAGTTATTTTTTTCCAAATCAAGTGTATCTTGGATGTACGATCTCCAATTTTTAAAAACTTTATTTTGGTAGAAAGTTGGATCCAAGCCTATCCTAGATCTATGAGCCATTTTTGTAGATCTTTCAATTTGGTTTAAAAATGAACCCCTTGCTAGTGTAGGGAAAAGGCATGGTGTGTGTTCTCTCCTTAGTTCATGCAATTTGGGATGATCAAACTACAAATGTACTTCCTTTCTATTGTTTAGCTTTAGAGGGTTTTTCTCCCCACTTCAAAAGGAGGGAATGACCCAAGCAGTAACAAGCTAAAGCCAAGCTCTTTCAAGTCACTATATAATAATGTGTTTGTGATGAAATTCATAAACAACAGGTGCAAATGCATCATACCAACCAGTGTGACCCTTAGTATCTGTGTGATACGTCAAAATCTCTTCTTAGGAAGAGACCGAGAGGCCTCTTGCATGAAATAACCTTGAGCTAATCTTTTTGCATGTATGGCCACCTTAAATGAAAGCCCTTACTAAGAACCATTGTTTAGAAGCCAAAAACCTCCATGCTTGCTGGTGTAGGAACGGTCCTTCTAAAGCCACCCCACATTTGTACTATTCATTGTTGAAACAAAAAAATCCTTAGGATCTTCGGATCTTCAAGATTTGAGATTTGGTGGTCCTGAGAAGTGTGTGCCATGGAGGGGAGCCAATGTCACCAAATCTCTAGTTGTTCGCATTGTCTTAGTGTTTGGAGAAATCGGAGCGAGGATTCAACAAGTAGTATCTTTTGAACCTAGGATGGTAAATTCTTGTGTCATTTTAATACTTTGCTTGGTTTCAAAATATTACAAACAAACATTCACAAACTTTCTCAAAATTTCAAACCCTTTTGTCTAAGTATGGATACCTTTTGAAATAGCCTTGATATTACTGCTTCTCCTAAGGATTTCTATCCTTAGAGATTTCTAAATATCTTGACTTATATCTCAATCCATATTTTCCAAAGTTAATATAAGAAACTATGCATTCAATCTTATGAATAATTTCACAAAATGGACATTATAAAATTTATGATGTTTTTGACATAGATATTTAATTTGAAAACATAATCAAGACAAGTGTTTATGGTAAAATAAACTCACTTAAGAAAGATAACTTGACAAATTGAATCCCACATGACCATTTGGAGACTAATTGCTCCCATTGAACAACCTGATCTTACACCCGCTATTATTCAACCAAAAGTTAAACACATTGAAGGAGAACCAACCGATATAATTAATAGTTTGAGAAGCTTCACTTTTGAAACAAAATAAGCACCCGTTCAGTGTAGAAACACAACAAATATCTTAGATGAAGAAGAGGAACAAACTGATTTTGAGGCAAGAATGCCCA
>VCHN02000014.1:42293444-42426390 GCA_007115665.2 Sequoiadendron giganteum | reverse complement strand
TTTTTCCTCATATAAGGTTTTGTCCTCTCATTTTTCATGGAGAGCATTATTGTATATTTTCTCTATTTTGGGGAGTTTTTTCTCATTGGGTTTTCTCTTTTTTTTCATTTGTGAGATTGCATTTGTATTTGTACATGGGTACCTAACATGGCCTTATAGTTGGAACACATTTTTCTGTCATTTGCATAATAGTACTCCTGAACTTGTACTTAAGGAGGTGTTGTTGTGAATAGGTGTTTTACCTATTTAGGTCTTGTTTACATGTTAAGTCTACTTAAGTCCCAGGAAGGAATCTTTCTAGTTAGTTTTAGTTGAAAATAGAAATTATCTTATCTTTTGGCATTTAATGCTTGTGTTGTAGGTCATTTAATATTTTTTTGAGGTAGTTATCTCATTGTATAGGATTAAGACACATGTCATGATCTTGTCTAATCCTATCTCACAACTTGTCTTTATAAGCAATCCATCCTATGTACAATCATATTCAACCTAGCAATCTTGCATCCATAATCATAGCATGATATTTCTGGTATTTCTCTCTTATGGAAGCTATTGTTGTCTTGCAGGTGATCCCAGGGTGTTGAGGAGTTCACCATAAACTCTTACACTTTAAAGAAGCAAAAAAATGCAATTAAGAAGCCCCTAG
Organism: Sequoiadendron giganteum; assembly: GCA_007115665.2. Taxonomy (NCBI): domain Eukaryota; kingdom Viridiplantae; phylum Streptophyta; class Pinopsida; order Cupressales; family Cupressaceae; genus Sequoiadendron; species Sequoiadendron giganteum. The sequence continues at coordinate 42,425,744 of VCHN02000014.1, read as the reverse complement.
CACAAGGGAAGTGTTTGATCTTGTTCTTGATGAGAGGCTTCAACCCACCTATATAAATCAAGAAGGGAAGGCCAAAATTTTGTGAATCTACAAACCAAGCCTTGGTATAGAGTTGTGTGTGAGAGAGGAAATGGTGTCAATGAGAGTGTTATTTGCAAGAGTGTGTTTTTATTTCCTCCAATAAATATAATTATAGGTATAAGGTGTAGTAACATCCTCAATTACATGGAAAGTGGTTAGATGGAGTCCTAGGTATATCTTCTAGCATTGTTGTTGGGTAGAGGATATGTGCAAGTCATTGGTCAATCTAGTTGTGGGTTGTGAAGAACATGAGAGTGTCATTGTAATTCAAGTTGTGTGAGTTTTTAGGATATTTTATGTGTAAAATTTCTTCAATAAAGATGAAAAAGGTGGCCTTGGGAAGGGCCATAAATAATTATAGAGAGAAGAGAAAGAGATTTTGAGGAAAGAAATTGGAAAATTGAGAGCATGTGAGTGGAAATATGTGGTATGTTATGAATTTGAAAGTAGAGAATATTTAAGATAATTAATAAGATAGAAGAAGAGAAGAATATGGGAGACATTGAATCTTATTATCTTTTTGATATTATTTTTGTGCAGGTACGGAAGAAGGTGGAGTAAGAGAAGAAGATGAAGTAAAGTGTCATATTGGTGGCATATAATAAGATATCCTCATGCAATAGGAAAATAAATCATCTACTTAGGTTGATTGGAGAGGTTAGTGAAGAAATAGTAGTTTTAGAAGAAGCTAAGAATGAGATAATAGTTAATCAAGCATGCCTTTTTGAAGTCATAGAAGTTGTTGTGCCTTTTGCACACACGCCCCATTTGGAACAGGGACCCTCTCTTCCTCTTTTTTGATTGTCAGGTCCTCTTGTTTTACCTCGTTTTACATACCCATTTTTGTGCCCTAAAGGGTCAGCACGTTCCCCAAAGTCATATTTTAAGCTTGACCCCAAATTGCCCCCTTTAAAAATGCTAGATCTGGGGTCAATTCGGGTTTCCCTTATCAGAATGCCTTTTTCTGGCGTCCGCTGTGCCCTTCGGGCCTAGACACTCAGGTTTCCCCTTTTGGATTTCTGCCCTAGTTCTATCATTTCGAACGGCAGCGGCGCTACGTCTTTCTGAACCCCGGATCCCGGATCCCAGATTTCCCCATCCAGAATTCCGCTCAAACTTTGTCGTTCTGATGGCCGCCGTTGAACGACTTCCCGGCCGCCGGACTCCGGGTCGCCTGCCGCCATTTCCTATTTAAAATCCACCAACTTTCCAACCGCCGTACGGGGGAATTTAATGTTGTGTTAATGGTCATTTTACCTATTTAACCGAATTTTTTGGCTGTCATTATCAACCGACCGAGCGATAGAAAATCTGCAGAGCTCCCCGCGTCCGACATTTTCGACCCTACAGTCCGAGTCCTTTTTCCGATGTCTCCCGAGCATTTGACGGCCTACTTCTTTGGGATCTTGAGGTACGCCAGTTGTCCGTGTGCCTCATCATTTATTTTGTTAATTTATGAGTCTTAAGCAATGAAAACGTAAAATTGGGTTTAATATTGGTAAATTAGTAACTTCCCCTAAAAGCCCATAAATTTGAATATGAAAAATCTATTGTTCGGGGCCTTGAAATTCGGTTTGGAACTTGACCTCGCCGCAGCCATTCTTTAGAATAGTCATCGGCGTCTCCCAGGCCTGGGCCTTCCTGCGGCCGTCCACAAAACTCAACAAAATCAAAATCGGTGAAAGGCTGCAAACTGTTCTCGAGATCGGATGCTCGGAGTTCCCCTCCCGGAATTCCGTCCTAATTTTTTCGTTTTACACTCCTTGTCCCGAGCAGCTTCCCGGCCATCGGAATCCTGGTACATGATGTTTGATTCCGAATTCAAGAAAAAAATTAATGTTCGCAATCCATTCGGACTTCGCCATTTGGGATTTTATCTTTGGGATTCCATCTTGAGTTCGTCGTTCTAAACAGCAATGGGTGGACAACTTCCCGAGTCCCAGATTTTGATGCTTCATCCTCCGTTCCAAACTCACCTAAGTGATCCAGCATCCATAATTCTGAACCCCAACCTCCGAAATTTCATCCTCGGAATTCCGTGTCGCATTCATCATTTAACACGACCGTCCTGGGACGTCTTTCCGAGTCCTAGACCCCGGTGTGCTTCTCACCTAAACCAAAATCCCAGCAAACATCTGAGCCCAAGCCTCTTTCGGATTCCAACCACCGAAATTCCCCTCCCGGGATTCTGTTCCACTAGTGCCGTTTTAAATGGCGAATTCTTAGCGACTTTCTGACCTTCGGGTCCCGAGCCGCTGTTCATCGCCTGGCTTTCTTGAATCCTCAGACCGTCTCCGGAGATTTCCCACTGGAATTCCGCACCCAGATTTCCACATCCATTTCACTATTCCGTATGACTGACCCGTAGCCACTTCCTGGCAACGGTAATCCGAGACCCGGATTCCGCTTCCCGGAGTTCCATTTCCCCTGCGTCGTTTCCAATGTTTGTCCTGCATTTGATGCCCGAACTCCCAAATGAAGGATCTAATGACCTCCAAATCCAAAATGGATTTTGATCCACTTGCTAAAATTAGGTCTTCCTTCACGACAACCTTCAATTGACCAAATCAAACTCGTGGAAATGCTGTTGGGAGTTCCATCCTCAATTTTCCCTTTCAAACGACATTCTATTAGGGGAATTCCGGCCCTGGGAACCCGGTTTGTCTGCCCTACTTTCTAATGATGAAGAATCAAGTGTCATGTGTTTATTAAACATGAATAATGATTGCAGAGCTAATCTTGATGTGCAGGGACTTGTCCGGGACCATTTTGTCATGTCTATTGTTATTGATTCACATCTTTTGTGCAAGATTTATGGAATCCGGTGCAAAAAATTTTGGTGCCTCCAAGGAGAAAGGGAAAGGAATAGCCAAGACACCTCAAGGCAAGGAGGACAAGGACCTGATGAAGTACAAGTTTCAAGGGGTACCCATACAATTCAGAATCACCACTCTCTGGAGAGATGTCATAGATACCAACATCGGCCAGGTCGATGTTGACGAATTTATACAAAGGGTCAGGGTGAACCCTAAGATAGAGAATGCAAAACTGATAAGGAGCAGCGAAATTTCCAAAGCTACAGGCTTCTCACTGGCCTTGGTGGCCCCAGAACTGGTAATGGCATGCGTGGAGGTATATCAGGAGGAGACCCGAACTATAGTGGACCGAGACGGAAATATCCTTGCAGACATGTCACTGTCGAGTATAACAGCAACTTTCCACATTCTTGCCTTCAAGAGCATGGATCGACCAATGGGTGGCCCAATTAAAACAACAAGGAGTCACCTTGACATTCAAGGGACTGAAAAGTAAACCAAGTGGGTCCGATGGAGGGGCAGCTACCGCTGCAACTAGGGAAGCATCTAACACGCCACCATCGGTCAGGACCAAGAAGAGAAAGGAGGCCAATGAACAGCTACCCAAACCAAAGGTCTACGCCCGCAAGGCTTCTGAGCCCGAGCCTTCCAAGAAGAAGAGAAAGACAACTGGAGGCATGGAGACAACTGTGATGCCCAAAGGTCCACCCCTTGGGATCAGAGAAGAAGGGGCTAACTCACCAAGGTCTCTGCCTACTTCAGTCACTGCTGCTACTGCTGCTGCCCCCGCCTCACATGCTTTGCTTGCAGTTTTCGTTTCCTCCTCGCCTGCGGTGGACATCTTCGTCCACCTTGCTTACACTCCTCCAATCTTGCAAATTATTCCAATGGACTCATCATCTGCCATGACCTCGCCAGTCTCCTCTTCTTCTATGTCTCCTTCCCTCCCCTCTGATTCCGCTGCTATGATGTCTGCCCTTAGTCCCCCTGAGTCTTTCGTGAAATATATGCAAAATGTGCCATCCGAGCTCTCGGGGATGCTCACTAATCTAATGGTTCAAGCTGCAATAGCTCAGGCTATGGGCTATGCTCCATCTCCCCTTCCCTCTATCGAACCACTGAAGATGGAGGCGATAATGCAAATATCAGACGAGCTTGAGCAGTAGCCGCTAGAGGCTGCAACAAGGCCGGAGGATGAGGAATTTGAGTACCACAAACATCCACTATTCGAACACCAGGAAATAGATGAGGTAGCTTATGAGTCCTCTAGTGAGAGCAGCGAGGAGCTAGATGCTGAATTCATAAGTGAATCAAACGATCCTGAGCTCAATACAAAATGGGTCAAGCAGCTCAAGGAGATTGAAGATAAGGAAGTCGAGGACCGGCTTGTGCAAGAGGAGGAAATTGCTGCTTGAGAGACTGAGGGTAGCAAGTCTCCTACTGAGGGGCATGACTAGACCCTAGAACATGACAAGGAAGCATCCCTCCATAAAGACGAGCAAGAGGAGAACCTCGAAGAGCATGAATATAATCAAAACGAAGAAGAGGGGGATGCTGGAAGAGAAAATCCACCCAAGGAGCAGTTGCATGCCGAGTCCCCCACTAAACATGAAACCCTTCAACAAGACTCCAATGAGGAGAAGGAAGATGTGGGGACTGAAGAGAAGGCTCTTGTCATTAGAGTCGTTGAGCATGAGAAGAAGGACAGCGCGAGTCAGAGTGAACAGCCTAGGGAGGAGCCCCAAGTACCCGATTGGCTGCAAAGGCAACTAAAGCAAAAGACTCCCACCGCAAAGGATCCTAAGGCAAGGCTGGAAGCCATACTGGCTAGAGCACGGATAAGCACCAAGAAGGAGAAAAAGATAAAGATCAGATCGAAGATGACCATGGATGCCTCAGAATCTAGGGCAATACAGATAGCAACACCGATGGTTGGGGAACATGGTATAATTTATAATGTCTCCACCCTTGATTTGGGAGTGGCCACAAGGGAGCAGAAGGTTGATCACCTCCAAGAGTCTGTCGCCACAGTGGTGCATCTTATCTAGCAGGATAAGATCTCCAAAGAAGAACTAAAGGAGCAAGTGGCTGATCTAACAGCCTACATTCAGCAATGGTCATCCCTGGATGAGCAACCCATGACATCATCCGCTCCACCTCAACGCTTGTCCCATGAGCAGATCAAAAAATTAGAGAAGAGGAGGAATTTGGACAAGACTACGAAAAACTGGTTCCGGCAGGTCTTGGACATAGGGAACACGGGTATCAACTTGGTTGTCTGAATAGCAAATAAGTTCCTCGAAGTGCAGAGCACACTTGAGGGAACGAGGTGGATCTGTGAAGAGTTCCCAACAAAATACAGAGCAGCCTATCCAAAGATTGAGGCCATACTCGCATTGCCAAGCGAGGTCTGGGAGAAGGACCTTGCCCTCAAGGATGATGACCACTGGTTAGTGGATACTTGGAAGTGAGATTTCAATCATCGGAAGAGAAGGCTAGAGAAAATCTTGGAGTGGATAGCGTCGGATATCGAATGGGCTAGGGAGACCAGGGACGAGTGTGCTCGGTACCTCAAACTGATGACGGGGTACGAGTTGTCCACCGTAGAGATAAATCCTAAGAACATAAAGCCCCACTTCTTGAAGATCATGGAAGATGGGATGTCAGCTGAAGTCACCACTGAATTCATGAGCTTCACTGCCCGAGCTTTTGCACAGTCAAAACTCTTCAAAGATAATGCTGCTAAATATGATGACGAATGGAAGAAGCTCGACAACAATTCCTAGGAATGGAGTTATTAGATCTTGTGGTCTGACATCATGGAGTTGGACAAGTTTCAACCCTTGATTTTGAGCTTCATGGAGTATGCCGCGTTGAAGAAGCAAGAAGGCAACCCTATCATCGATGAAGAATTCCTTAAAGAATATCTACAATAGAGGGCAAACAACTACAGGACAAAATTGCTACAATGTTGTCACTAGATGACGAAATAGGGAAAAGACAAGAATTGGTTTATAAATGTAATATATTTGGGGGTAGGTGAAACCCTAGTGTAAAGTGAATCTTGGCCACTCATTTTTCTTTTTGAAAACTATAAATAGGGCTCTCCTCCTCTCATTTAGAGAGATTTGAGTTGTTGTAAAGGCATGCTGTAGAAATTATAATAGAAAATACAGTCATTTTCTGGTGTATTTTTGGGTTTCTCCACATGTTTCATGATTCTTCTCCCTTTAGTTAAAACCTTGCTTCAAGTTACTTTGTTGCTTTAGTTTCCATAGTTAGCTTTTGGTAGATTTGATATGATGTCTTTGGTTGTGAAGATTGCTGCTATGTGTATGCTTTCCTTGTCCATACTTTTGGTCATTTGCTGCTGGTAGATGACTGTGTAAAGTTAGCCTGGACTTTAATTTCATTGCTGCTCATTAAACTTTATCTTTATTCACATTTCCATGGTGAATAAATGATGAATATTTGCAGTCCTTAGAAGATAGCATAGATTTCATGATATTGTGAGAATTCAGATTTAGTGAAATTCTATTTAAGGAAACTATCCACAGCAGGAACCTCCATGATCACTGTTCATCGGTAGTTGCAGGTCCAGGAACCATCCTTCTTCCTCGCCCCTTTTTTTCCTTTTTTAGAAACAACTTGTGTTAAGGTTCGTTGCACATTGTAAAGCCAAATATGAAAAAACAATGGAGTCCACGACTACTACCTGAACCTGCAGCAAGGTACAGTAATTCATATTCACCAAACTCCATTCATCGACCCGATTCTTCTACAGCTTTGACCATGTAAGACTGCCTTGTGATTCCAGCAAAATCACATCAAACAACTGATATGTTCCAAGCTCCATCATGACCGGACATCCGAGAGACCTTGGGATAGTGTTCTGCAACTCGATTGTGGAAGATTGTCTTTCAAGACAGGTAATGCACCTACGTATTACCTGTGTTGTGAAGTGCATAAAAACACCATCAACAGAAGTGTTGTAGAATGAAGATGGGTGCGGGGATAGAATTATAACAAAGGAGGATCATGAGGTTGCAATATATTTATGTCCTATAGAGTATATGGTGATGTCGATAGATGAAGTGCCACAAGGCATAGATATATTTGTTAGCATGCATGATGTGGAGTAGTTCGTAGATGAAGAAGTGATGAGTGTCAAGGTAGTGGTGATGGAATTTTTTATTTTATAATGTCAATGGTGTTGATTTGTGCATATATGAAATGAAGCATGAAGAATTTAGAAGTGAATTTTGGTAGAGGAGGCTGAAAAATGGTGGATTAAATTCCATGTTGAAAGGGAACAAAACAAGAAGTGTTGGGTGAAGATAAATTTGGTGGATCATGTTGAGTTATGGTGGATAGAGGTCCATAAAAGGAAGGAAGATTAATGACCAAACTTAGTGAAGGGGGATAATATTTGTCCCAACTAAATTCTAGAAGAGGCAAGAAATTTCTTGATTCAACTATTATAGTGATGAAGCTTGTTGTAGATTGTTTGACACTCTAGAAGGGTGTTCTACTAAACTATATTTTGTGATTGCATGCCCATAATTTTTTCTTACCCAACATTTATGATACATGTAGTTTTATGTTTTTTTAGTTTCTTATTAATTTTTGGTGGATCTTATTGCTTGTAGAATCATTTCAACTTGCTTCTTGGAGGATGCTACATAAAGAATGCAAGGTTTATTATATAAGTGTTATACTTGTAGTTGTGTTATAGAATGTGTTCAAGTGCTATAGAACTCTAACATGAAGAAAAATGTTTTCATACTAATATTAGTGTCAAATAAACATATGATTTTGATTAGAAACATATTTATTATTGCTTTAAGAAATACATAAACGGAATATGTTTGATCTCTTTCAATCTACAAACTATCAACTATAAACTAAGGGGTTGGTTCATTTACTATCACTGAGTTAGATTATTTAAAGTGAATATTATTTATTTTAGAAATATATTTAATTTTAATAGTTTATTCTTCTAATTATTTCTAATTTTTCACTTGGGGTTTTCTTGTGTGTGTTCACACTTTCCTTATTCCTGTTACTTTAGTGTGGCAACTAATTTTGGCATACATTCTCTTGATTTCCCTATTGTGGTGGTTATTGTTCTATTTTCATGGGATGCTTTTCTCATTCTATAATAGTGGGAAAATTTGAATAATTCATTTGGTTATTTATTAAAATTTGAACCATAAGTTTCTTCTCTAGCCATGTTTTGTCTTGTTTTAGTATGTGATCTAGTTGAGACATTTCTCCTATTCTTTTTGGCTTGAGTTTTCTAGTGATAATGAGGCACTATTTTAAACATTCCTAGGTTGATCTACTATAATCTTGTATTGATTAGCTTATCCTTTGAGAGAATTTTAATATCTCTCTTGGATATTCAAACCTTCTAGAGAGTTTGATTGGTGTGGCCATGTGTATTTTCTTTGATTTTATTTTTCTTGGTTGTCAATCATTTATGTTGTTGGATCATGGATTAAGTTCATTCTAATATCGCATGGCACTTTTATTGGAGTTATTTATTTCCTTCTTTAGATGATACCTACATTTCCAAGCCATAATGGTTGTTCATCTTGTAGCTGTTAGTGATAAGAACAATGGGATTGACTTAGTTAGGTAAAATATATTTGTTGCATTATTTTTATGAGGAGTCTCTCATGGGTGGAGATTTTTTTGAGAGATGAAAAATCAAAATAGGTAACCTCTATAGAAGGTAAATAGAAGCATGAAAATATGTTGAAAAAAGTTGAATAATACTGTAACCCTAAGTGTAAAAGGGGTGTTCTAATGAGAGGTTGATAGTTGCATTGAAATCTCACATTATGAGTGAGAAAGAGGGAGGTAATAGGAAGTTATTATAGCTCAATGTAGCTTAATATATATATTTTTAAGTTGTAATGATCTACATGAAGTTAATAAATTTGTTCTTTTACAATTAATTGTAACCATTGTGCATGGATTTCCAAATTAGGGGTCCTTCATTGGACCTCTTGATCTAAACTACACCATATGGTATCAAATCTAGTATGCTCATTGGATATGTTAGGAATATTGCATCAAGAGTTGTAATATATGTTATGCTTGTTGGTTTTATTTAGGAAGGGCTCTATAATTTTGTTCTAGGTGTAGATACATAAAAAATTCCTTGTAATCATTTTTATCCATTACACATTTCATCTGATCATCCACATAATCATATTGCCACATTCATAAAATCATTAAAATATTATAAGTATTTATTCATATCATTTAATCATTTAAATCATTTATCATTTATCTATTAAATCATTTAATCATTTATCTATTAAATCATTTATAAGCACTTATTCATATCATTTAATCATTTTAATCATTTATCATTTATCCATTAAATCATTTATAGCTATTATTCATATCATTTAATCATATTTCATTAAATCATATAATCATTAAATCCATTTCCCTTGAATCAATCATTTAAATTCACAAATCATATGTAAATATAACTCTAAACTTCTATCATAAATCCTCTCATCCATTTTCTCTCATTTTAATCCATTTCAATTAATTTCAAAATGTATTTCACCATCTCAACCTTTAATCCCAAATCTCTCCCAACTTGAATTCACCTTGTGAGTTCATCTATAAAAGGCTTGATTCTTCCTCACTTTGGACAAGAACTTTGATTTCATAATTCTCGAATCCAATTCTACATCACCTCTTGTGCTTTTGCTGCAAAAATATAAGAGCAAAGACAAGATGTTGTAGAGAGGATGACAATGGAGTTATTTTTCCTTTGGAATGTATTTTCTTTTGTTTCTTAGAAGATAAAATTTTATTTCTGCAAGGTATTTTCATTTTGGAAAAGCTCTATTGATATGTTGTTGAATGCATGATTTTTATTTTGTGAATCCAATCAAAAAAATTCAATATGCACATTATAGTGAACCTAACGTGAACACCTTGATAATTTGGATTTTGATGTTTTGATAAATATCTTGCAGGAATACTTTGAGGATTTCATCTAAAATGCAAGGATTTTTTTCTTTACAAATTATGAATATTGTTTAGTGTTTGCACAATCTTGCTTGTAATAGGAGTGACTAAATGAAATAATATACATGCAGGCTCACTGGTTTATTTACACTAGTTGTACACTCTTGATTGATGATCTAAGAAATTATTTATGATGGTAGATTGAAACTAATTTTTAATTTGCATCTGCTCTTCCTTAAGCGCTCCATTCATGTTTCTACAATTTCTATTATTTATGCTTTACTTTGACAGTAGTTGGAGAGTTTGGTACGCCTGCCAATAATGTTTGCTTAAAGCCTTTTCAACATATCTCTTGAGTAGCAGAAATTTTCATTGTTTTTTTCATTGTACTTATTTTACACGTCTGTCACCAGCTTTTGATGGCTGAGTTTGAACCCCTGCAGGAGCAACAATTTTCATTGTTGTTTTTACACGCCTATCTCTTGAGCTAGTGACCATTCGATACATTATTTAATGATAAGACTCTTCCTTTCATATAAGAGACTGTATCGAATGGAGGGAGACACAATTTTAAATGGAGGGAATGTTTTGTTGTGAGTTTGATCAATGTATCTACAGTTGGTTGCCTTTGTAAATCATCATAAGACTACTTGGGCCGAATGGAGAGAAGCACAATCTTAAGAATGGCAGAAATTTATTCCTTCATTTTATTTTTTTGTGGTTGGATGTCATTTACAATTTCAAACAAAGGCATTTTGTGCATGCCTATAATCATGGTATAATCAAGCTTTCAATTTTCTACCCATGTTTGTTTGTTGACTTGATGATTTAAATTGGAGTTAGATTTGTTTGTTAATTATTTCTACATTTTAATTTTGTTAATTTAGTATTTAATTCTAAGTTAGCTTAGTTTTAATTTAGACTAATTTTAGATTTAATTTAATTTACATTTAATTCAAAATTAATTTTTAATTTGGACTTAGTTCATTTTTAATCTAGATTTAGCTTGTAGTTTACATTTAAGTTTTAATTTAGATTTTTGATGTAGCTTTTAATTTTGGATTTAGCTTTTAGCTTTTTAGATTTAGCTTTTACTTTTAGTTTAGTTTTTAGTTTTTAATTTTTAATTTAGATTTACCTTTTAATTTTTAAATCTAGTTTGTAGTTTTTTAATTTAGCTTTTTATTTAGATTTAATTTATAATTTAGAACATAGGATTAATTTAATTTATAATTTAAAATTAATTTAATTTAGATTTTAATTAGAATAACTTTAATTTAGATTTTAACTTTTAAATTTAGATTTTAGTTTAGATTTAATTAGAATTAACATTAGTTTAATCTTTTAGATTTGAAATTTAATTTAGATTTTAACTTTTAGTTTCATTTTAATTTTAGGGATAATTTGGTTAAATTGATTTTCTTTTTGCAAGTTTGCATGTCAGAGACTCAAAGGCTGAAAACATAAACTTTCGCTTGCCGAAGACTTAAATTTGAAACTACTAATGAAATTTGATGCAGGACGTTCGTCGAAGACTTGATTTTGAAACTGATTATCTACATAGCTTAGAAAACATTTCATTTGGTGCTTAAAAGGAATCTTGTTTGTCATGTTTGGTGTGCTTGCACATTCTGTGTTACCCGAGCTAGTGTGTACGTATCCTCTCCCCTTGCGCACTTGTGCGATCTTGGGTGATGAGAAATACACATTGGTCTCCCTTTTTTCATGAGAGGCTTCTCTGGGGATTTCAACACCTCAAGATTTGACCTTGAGCACATTTTTTGGTGAGCTATATCAAAGGGGGGAGAATGAAAGTTGTACCCCAAGGAGTGGCTAGCATCATTCAAAGTGAAGTCGCGAGACCCTCGGTCCGCCAAGATTTGTTGGTGATGAGAGTGAGAATGGGCCAACTAGTTCTTAGGCTATTACAGATAGGCTCTCTATTCACAAATTCCTTTACTAGACACCTCTTGTTTTAGAAACCAAAATTCCTCTATTTGTTGGCACAGGAGGTCATACCTCTGAAGTCATCCCACATACTCGTGGTTCTTAGTAGCAATGAAGAGTTCGTCATGGGAGATTCATGAGAACTCGAAGCTTGGTTAACCCAAGAAGTGAGTGTCATGTTGGGGGAGCTAGTGTGGCCAAGCTTCTAAGTCATCCGCTAAGAATAAGCGTGGCTGGTTAATCCAAGTGGGAACCCAAAAAATATTATCCTTTCCAACCATAGGAATTGTGCTTGTTTGAAATCAAACTTTTTTAACCAAAACAAGTGTTTGATATTGTCTTTTGTTTTTTCCAAACAAACATCATCAAAATCAATCAAAATTCATCAAGTCAAAACATCAAATTGCAATTTTGACCTCCAAACCAGAGACTTGCAGAGCTTTCCCAACATTTCCATACCTCACATTTAAGGTTGCATCCTTATTTTTGCATAATCAATCTTAGACCTTTAAGTTGCATATACTTTTCCAAATTTTGACATAGGTAGACCATTAATATTTTGAACAGTCTTTGGGTGCATATCCATTTTTTCACTGGCCTTAATCCTCCATTTTTTCAACCTTTATCACTATCACCTTTTTCAAATTTGAGTCTCAAGCTTGTGTCCTAGCTTTGACTCTACCTTGTCACAATTACCCTCTTGATTATCACAAAGGTTAATGACATTTCGGTTTGTTATCTTGGACCTACATTAGCTTGGTTGCCATCCTTTATCTCAAATTCTAGACTTCATATCCTTAGCATTACCTTAGTCTCATTTAGAGTCATATCATAATCTTTGATCATAGCCTTAATCATCATCTTTTCAATCTTTAGTCTTCCATTTAACTTGCGCTTTCACTTTGCATCCTCATTCAAAAATCCAAAATACAAAAATATAGTTGCATTACATACCTTATATCTAAAAACATAGTTTAACATCACATCACCTTGCATTTCCTACCTTCATCTTTTCAAGTCTCACATGGTTGAAACAAGGTAAAAAATCCAAAAGAAAAGATGTGGATCCCACAAGTGACCCATTTTCCACAAATGACTCATTTTTTATTACTCATCATGAGCTCAATTTTGAACCAAATTCAACCCAATCTACACCCCAAAGGGAGACACCACAAAGAAATCAATCAACCAACTCCCTTGACAATTTGAACCTTGAGAAATTCAACAAAAAATTAACCCCCGAGGAAATTGGAAGAGCTCAACAAGACCCAAGATTCCTTCACATCATTGAAGAACTTGTCAATGCAAAGCCCAACAAATACTTTTATGCTTTAGCCAAGAAGGGTGCGAAAATTCCTCAAGGGTTTGATGTCTCAACAATTGTAGAAGGAGGGATATCTCAAATTCCATTCATGACATCTTCACCACCAATGACAAACATAGTGCCTATGGGAACTACAACATACATGGCTACTACCACTATACATTCCCCTACTGTCTCTACACTTGAGAAAAAAATAATTTATACCACATCACAAAAGCAAAATTGCACATTTGGCAATACCCCCAAGAATTTTTTTTACCAATCCACTTTTTCAAAATCAAGGTTCTACATCTCAAGGCCCCACAATTACAAACACAAATCAAGGTTTCACATCTCAAGGTCCTACACCCACACTCCACAATACCAGTGTAGGTCCTATATTTCAAACTCAAAATTCTCCTCCACCAAGCCAAAATCAAATTCCACCAAATAAATCAAGGAGGATTCCTATTGTCCAACAAAAAATACAAAGTCAAAACATAAACCAAGGACCTCTACCATCATTGAATCAAGGGCCTTAACCATTGTTTAATCAAGGACCTCTACCATCATTCAATCAAGGACCTACACCATCATTTAATCAAGGACCTACACCATCATTTAATCAAGTACCTACACCATCATTCAATCAAGGACCTTCGCCATCATTTAATCAAGGACCTTCACCGTCATTTAATCAAGGAACTACACCATCATTCAATCAAGGACCTACACCATCATTCAATCAAGGACACACACCATCATTTGCAAACCCAAGACCTACCTCATCAAATCAAGGACATATCCCACCTTATCAAAACATTAATCAAGGACCCACACCTTCCTTTCAAAATACAATACAAGGTTCTGCACCTAACACCAACCAAGGTCCTTCATTCCAAATCCAAAATACCAATCAAGGGTCTACACCCCAATTCAAAAACAACATGACTTTTGGGAAAAATGCTAATTTCACTCCAAATCAAACCAATGTCAATCCAACATTTACACAGCAGTATCAACAAGTTCCCACACCTCAAAATGTCAACCCGAATCCAACATATGACCCAAACAAAATGACACCAAATCAAACCAATACAACACCATCACTTCTAGACATCTTGATACAAAAAGTACAGACCCTCCAACAAAAAATGACAAATATGCAATTGGGGACCAACAAGAAGACCTATTCCATGGAGGAATTGTGCCCCTTTCCATTTGATCAAAATCTATACATCCCACCCTTTCCCCCTCATTTCACAACACCACCTTATCCTAAGTATAAGGGAACAAGGGATCCATTAGAGCACATTCGATAATTTAACACATCATGTATGGAAGTCTCATATGATCCTACCTATTTGATGAGACTATTCTCTTGAAGCCTCATAGGGCCAGCTCTAGATTGGTTTGCACATCTCCCTCCAGGGATCAAAACATGGGGTGAATTGGCCGATAAATTCATTAACAGCTTTGCTTTCAACATAAAAAATGATGTCAACCTTGAAACATTAAGCACAACCAAAAAAGAAGAAGGGGAATCACTTACTTAATTTTACCAAAGATGGCGAGGGTTGGTTAGCAAGTTCCCTTGTCAGATTCTTGAGAAACAATTGGTTACCATGTTTGTTGAGAACCTAGAAAAAGAAATGATGAGTAGCTTATAAATTCAATGTTGCACCATATTTGATGAAATCCTTTAGAAAGGAGTCCTTATTGAAAAAGGTCTTGTCGCAAAAGGACAAATCAAAATAAACAAAGAGACTCCAAAATCCAACAATGACAAAAATAAATACTAGTCTCGAAACAAGAATGTCACAAATGACAGAGTTGTTGATGCCAAAATGATAACCAAAGGTCCAACCATTCATCTCAAAGGTCCTTCTACTACAACCAACATACCAAATCCTCAAACACAAGGTCAAACATTGAATGCAGTTCAAAACACTAAACAACGCAGAGGTCCTCCCCGAACCAAGAGAACATACACTCATTTGGGCCAAACCATTGAAACAGTCTTAAAAACACTCTTACAAACCAATACCATCCAATTACCAGATATAAAAAACTATGAGCCTACATTGGTCAAGCCTGATTGGTGGAAAGAAGACAAATACTCTGAATACCACCATGGGAAAGGACACAAGACATCCCGATGTTGGACATTGAAAAATACCATTGAAGACCTTATTGATCAAGGAATCATCTCGGTAGATAATTCCCACAATTAAAAAAATGTTAATCACACCATCTTCAAAACTCCCTTGCAAGACCATGATAAAGGAAATGCCTCCAATTCAGGTACTAATAATAATAATGCTAATTATATTGAATTCAAACATGATTATTGCACAATTATCCTTAACTTAAGTCCTCTTGATGAGTGCATCGCTACTATCACCATAAACAAGCCAAGCTCAAACTATGTTGTTACTACTCGCCGAAGTAATATAACCATTCTAGGACCTTCCGCTAATCTGCAACCAAAGATCCAATATAACCTCCTGGACCAATTAGGAAACACTCTCGCGCAAATTTCCATATTGGAGCTCCTTCGCATATCCCCACAAGATAGATCCATCCTTGAAAAAGCCTTGCAAGAGGCATCTATACCCACTAACCTAGATGTCAACGAATTTCAAGCCATGGATGGATACCTCACTATGCCACACCATGTCACATTCTCCGAACAAGACTTCTCTGCACAATGATCTAACCATAATGATGCCCTATACCTTGAAGTCTGTGTTAATAAACACAAGATCAAATGTGTCCTAGTAGAGGGCGGAGCAGGTCTGAATATTTGCTCACTAAAATTGGTGAAATCATTAGGGTACTCTAGAATGATATTGACCAAACTAAGAAAATTGTTATCAAAGCTTATGGTGATGCTGAGCGTTCATCTGAAGGAGTTATTTCACTTCTTGTAAGAGTTGGACCTACAATACAGGATATAGTGTTTCATGTCCTGGATCTGAATCTACGTTATAATATTACCCTTGGCCACCCTTGGATTCATGCTATGAGGTCTATCCCATCCACATACCATCAATGCCTCAAATTTCCACATAATGGCACTAAGATTACTATTCTTGGTGATTCCAATCCCTTTTAGTATTGCTCAAACCTAAAAGGAATTGTTGAACGTCAAGTTCCAATCAATCGAGAGGCCTCATCATCCACTTCATCTGTTGATCCATCTCATTACATTGACCCATTTTTCCTTGTCAAATCATCCACTCTATTTACCATACCATCAAACCCCAAGGTCCAAGTCTATGATATGGGACGTGGAGAATATCGTATGAGAAATTTACTGACAAAAGACAATGCTAAGTCCGCTGAAAAAATTTAGACTACCAATATTGATGTCAAGACAGCTACAAAAGGAACACAAAAAGATGTTCGTGCTTGGATTGAAACCTTTGGGATCCTGATGATACATTTTCCTTTGCCTTATCTTCTTCCACTCAATCCTTTCATGAACATGATAGCCCTATGCATGATCTCGACCTTGCTGAAGATATCCAATCACCGTCCTTCCATCCCACCTACCCTGGGCTAGGATATGCATTTTCTACTGTCACCTCTACTAAGCCATCTTGTCAAATCATTAAGGGTGTGCAAGCCTCCTTTGATGTTAATAGTACCAAAAAGGATAGTCCCAAAGATTCTATTGATGGCATTTCCACTCCTTGTCATACACCAAACATTCTTGACATTCCATCAATCTCACCCATCTCACTCACATCCATCTGCATCATAGACATGGATCAGCAAGTCATATCTCAATGAAAGAACAAGGATAAAGCTCAAAAATTAAAGGTGAAAGTGCCTTTCACAAATGGAGATCTAAAAGATAAAGAAAGAATACAAAGAAAGAACAATCAAGAAAAGTCCTTTAGCCCGATTCAAAAGCTATTGGACGAGTCAAAGATACAAGTAAAAGCCAAGAATGAAAGAAAGAAAAACTATGCCTCTTCATCAAAAAATAATTGGGGGCATCTATCAAAAGAATGAAAGTAAGAAAAAAATAATCTCCAACTATGCCTCTCCATCAAAAATAACTGGGGGTATCTATCAAATCAGAATATCAAAAGAAGAGCTTGTTGATCTAGTGTCTCCACCATCACTTTCACTCATTAGATACATCCCATTCCATCCATCCATACTCACACATCTTCCACGTTTCTCCACTCCCATTGGCAATGCTTTTCAATGTACCTTTGATGATTACCCCTTAAAGTACTCTAGCTCATTGGTCACCCAAACTCCTTTTCACCTAAAGCCTGATGGCCCACGTAGTGTGCACATTAGGGATCATATCATAGCTTCTTTTATCTACCACATCTATCACCCTTCATATTCTCCACTTATGCTCCTCATCTAGATTAGGTTCTTTCATCCAACACAGTCATCCCAACATAATCAAGGTATCATCACAACAACCTATGGATTCGGTGCTTATCAAATTTCCACTCCTGAAGGAGAACCATTTCCTAATCCTATCAACAGAATGCATCTCCACAAGTATTACACCTAAGTTCTCAAAGTACCCCTTCAAAAATATTAAAAAAAAAAATCAAAAAAATAGTCGCCTTGATGAAAACTTGGCAAACAGGCATCTTGGTGACAACCAAAAAAAAATAGTAAAGAGAAATAATTCATCCAAAAGTGAAAACCACTTTGGTGGTGCTTTGGATAAGTACCATGGTGAAAACCTGGCAAACAGGTGTCATGTGTAGTCAATCTATGATTTTCCATCTACTTTCACTTTATCTCGTCTTCCATTTTCGCCCTTCCATCCGCCAACATTAGTCATCCATAATAAAGCTTCAGCATCCTTCTCATGGCCTGAGAACAACTGACATTTTGTACCCTTCACTTTCATGATCATCTTTCGCTTTCATGATCATCCTTCACCTTCGCCTGCTACTTCCCCTCACCCATCATAAACTATTCCTATACCGAACTGGGGGAAATTTCTCGATCTACGTCTACATGGAAAATCATGCATGGTATTAGCCTTTTAAAACCATAAAAATCCCTAAAAATCATAAAATGTCTTGAAAAAATCATAAAAATCATAAAATGTCTTGAATTTTTTTTTTTTAAAAAGAAAAAAAAAAGAAATCATAACACATCAAAATCCAAAAAAATCGTAAAACATCAAAATCCAAAAAAAAAGTGCAAAATCATCACAAATCCAAAAACAGAGTCATTTGAATCTAAGTCTAACTTGTTTTTGTATTAGTAGGGTCAAACTACATTGTCTCTACGCATTTGCTACGTAGGAAAGACTCATCTTAAATGAGCCCTCAAGATATTAGGTCAGTCCTTTTAAGTTTGGTCAAATAATAAAATCATGACTTATTCTTTGTCAAATAAAGCAAAGTCAAGTTGTGTCAAACTATGAGTTCTTTGCGTGTATACTATAGGCAAGGCCATCAATCGATGAGCCCCCAAGGCCGCCTAGGTCAGTCCTTTAGGGTTTTTTGAGTCTGGTCATGTTCTTTTGTTTGCAACCAATCATCATCACTCAAACCAAATCACAAATCAAAGCAAGCTAACAGATCCAACAAAATGATCACTTCATTAATCAATCAATCAAATCTTTGGTCTTATATTGGAATGGGGCATCATGTTGCTTGTCTCATTCGGTCTTGTCATTTGTCTTTTATCAGGATGTGTCCTTCCTGAGATTAGACGTCAAATCAGTCAACTTGGTCATTTTCCTTAAGTGGGATATGTCTTTCCTACAGTTAGGCACTTATCAAAATGGTCAAACAGTCAACTTCCTTGGATGTGTCTCTTGCCTTAAACAGGATATGTCTTTCCTACCATTAGGCATTGTCACATGGTCAATCTTTATCAATCTTTTCAAACTTGTCACTTTGGTCAATCTTGCCTTAATTAGGACGTGTCCCTGAAGTTAGACTCAATCAAATCAACTGGTCAACTTGTCAATCCCCTATCAACCAAACTATTAATCACCTAGTCATTTTGGTCATCTTGGTCAAAATCAACCGAATCAATCAACTGGTCAACACATTTGGCAAACATTATCTCACTGGAAAACACTTTGTCGGTTTGGGCTTGTTTTATCTTTTGATTGGTTTTTCAAAGTCATGTTACTAGCTACCTCAAGGATTCCCTGTCATGGATGTAGAGGAGAAATGATGTCTCGTGACTTGTCTTTTATTTGATTGTTGTCTGCAGTTTGTCTTGACAAAAAGACTGGGGAAACTTTGCCCTGCGTATGAGTTGGGACATTCCTTGTCTGTGAGTGTCTGTTTTACAAATGGATGACCTTGCACACCTTGCTCTATGTCATACCATGGTGTTTGTTGTCCATTTGTCATATTTTACTGCTCTATGATGATAAAGCACTATGACATGCACAAGAGGCTTCATCACCTTCATTATTCTTCATGTCTCTTTTTTATCTAACATTTCTGCCATCATCCATTTCCTCCATCACTTCCTCTTTTCTTCATTATCCTTATCTATTTTCTTTTGTCAATTGTCTTCTTCATCTTTTACTTCTCTCATCCATTTCAAGAGCACACTCATGTTCTTGGAACCCACATGTCCTCTCGAGGGGGCATACCACTACCTGCTCATCATCCTTCCTCATTCTTCCTTACATTGGGGCATATCTTTTTCTTTGAAACAACGCGACAAGCTGCATTGTCTCAAAGAGGGGCAAAATGTAGATACATAAAAATGTCCTCGTAATCATTTTTATCCATTATGCATTTCATCTGATCATCCACATAATCATATTGCTATATTCATAAAATCATTAAAATATTATAAATATTATAAGCATTTATTCATATCATTTAATCATTTAAATCATTTATCATTTATCCATTAAATCATTTATAAGCATTTATTCATATCATTTAATCATTTGAATCATTTATCATTTATCCATTAAATCATTTATAAGCATTTATTCATATCATTTAATCATTTTAATCATTTATCATTTATCCATTAAATCATTTATAGCCATTATTCATATCATTTAATCATATTCCATTAAATCATTTAATCATTAAATCCATTTTCCTTGAATCAATCATTTAAATTCACAAATCATATGTAAATATAACTCTAAACTTATATCATAAACCCTCCCATCCATTTTCTCTTATTTTAATCCTTTTCAATTAATTTCAAAATGTATTTCACCATCTTAGCCTTTGATCCCACATCTCTCCCAACTTGAATTCACCCTGTGAATTCATCTATAAAAGGCTTGCTTCTTCTTCACTTCGGACAAGAACTCCGGTTTCATAATTCTTGAATCCAATTCTACATCACCTCTTGTGCTTTTGCTGCAAAAATCTAAGAGAAAAAATAAGATGTTGTAGAAAGGATGACAATGGAGTTATTTTTCCTTCGGGATGCATTTGCTTTTGTTTCTTAGAAGATAGAATTTTATTTCTGCAAGGTATTTTCCTTCTGGAAAAGCTCTATAATTGATATGTTGTTGAATGCATGATTTTGATTTTGTGAATCCAATCAAAGTTTTTCAGTTTTCAGTATGCACAATAGGTGTTAGGAAGAAGAGTATAAATGCATAGAGCTATGTGTGAGAGATAAAATATTGTCAATGAGAGATTGTAATGTGTAAGAATGTTTTGGTTATTCTCTAATTGAGATAGTGTTGGGTAGAAGGTGTAGGAACATCCTAAATTATGTGGAAAGTGAGTAGATGGATTTTTTTGGTAAATATTCTAGTATCATTGTTGGGAAAATGATATGTGCAAGATATTATAAAATTTATTTTAGGGTTGTAAAAGAATGTGAAAGTGTCATTATGAGTCAATTTGTGTGAGTTTTCTTGTGAAAGGAAAGAGGTAGCCTTGAGAAGGGATATATTATTTATTTTATAGAAAGAAGAGAAAGAGCTTATGTGTAAAGAAGTTGGAAAAGGATTGAGAGCATGTGTGTGGAAATATATAGGGTGTTGTGAATCCTAAAGGAGAGAAAATTTGAGATGAGTGAGAAAATAGAAGAAGAAAGATGAGAGATGTTGAATCTCATATTTTTTCTAACATTTTTTTGTGTGTAGGTATGGAGGAAATTGGATCAAGGGAATAAGATGGAGAGATTTTTATATTAGTGGCACAAAAAAAGAGATCCTCATGCAAGATTAAAATGAAGGGTAGAGGAGCAATCATCCATTTGGTGTGATAGGGGAGGTTGGTGAAGAAAGAGGAGTTGAATTATAAGATAAGAATGAGATAGTAGAAATTGAAGCATGTATTTTTGAAGGTATGGAGGTGTTTTGGAATGAGGATTTATGTGAGGATAGAGTTTTAGTAAAGGTGGATCATGACATTGCAATAGTTGTATTTCCTTTAGAGTACATTATGTTTTTGGTAGATGAGGTGAAGTAGGGCATAGACAGATTTTTCATCATGTAAAATATTGAGTTTGTAGATGAAGATGTGGTGATGGATTTTTTTTTATAATGTTAGTGGTACTAATTTGTGCATAGATGAAGTGGAGATTGAAGTATGGAAAAGTTACTTTTGGTGGAGGTTGTACAATGGTGGATTAAATTCCATGAGAAAAGAAGAGAGGAGTAGTTTAGGGTAGAGACGTATTTGGTGGAGGAGGTTGAGTTGTGGTGGATAGAGATCCATAAGAGGAAGTAAGATTGATGAAAAAACTTCGAGGACAATAATATTTGTCCTAGATAAATTATAGAAGATGTGAAGGAAAATAATTTGATACGCTTGTTATAGTGATGGAGTTTTTTTACATATTGTTTGCACTCTGGAAGGGTGGCTCTACCACTCAACTATATTTTTTATCCCATCCTCACATTTTTTTCCTACCAAACATGTATGATGCAAGAGCATTCAAGTCCATGTGTAATCATGTATGAAAAATAATAGTTGTAGGTTTGTTTCAATTTTCTTGTTCATTTTTCATGTGTCTTGTTTCTTAGATCTTCATGTCAACTTTCTTCTCAAAGGATGCTAAAGAAAGTATGTAGAGTTTATTATATACATTTCAAGATTATACTTGTGCTACAAGATTTATTAAAGTGTTACAGAATCCTCACGTAGATTAAAAATTTGTTTTTGTTGATAATAGTATTAAATTTGTATGTGGCATTGATTAGACAAATGGTAAAATATTGCCTTATGCAATAAATTAAGGTGATATGTTTGAGCTCTTTCAATCTACCAATTTTTGACTAAAAAACTAAGGGGCTATTGTCTTTTCTATCATTGGGTCAAGTTATTCAAGGTGACTATTATTTCTTCCAACAATATAATCATTTTACAAATAATTATTCTTTTAATTATTTTTAATTTTACACCTAGCAATTGCTTGTGTGGGGACATATTTTCCTCATGTCCTTTTATTTTAGTTAAAAAACTAATTTTGGGGTTCATTTTCTTGATTTTCCTTATTGTGGATATTTTTTTTATATTTTATGGGTTGATTTACTTGATCTCCAATATCATGTAAACATTGAATGCTTCAATAAATTATTTATTAAACTTTAGACCATAAGTTTCCTTTCTAGTCAAATTTGTCTTGTTCTAGCAAGTGATATAGTTGAGAAATTTCTCCTATTTTAATTGGCTCAATTTTTATAGTGATAGAATTAGAATACTCTAAACATTCATAGGTCGATCTACTACCATATTATAATGAGAAAAATATCCTTTAATAGTATGTTGATTTCTCTCTTAGCTATTGTTGTACAATTTGATTGTTGGGGCCATTTAGTTTCTTTTTGGTATGATTTTTCTTAGTTATCAATCATTTTTGTTGTTGCATCATGTCTTTGGTTGGTTCTAATATTGCATGACACTTTTCTTAGAGTGATTTTTTTCCTTTATTGAGATAACAATTATATTTCCAAGATATTATGTGTCATGCCCACAAATTTTCGCTAGAAAAACCCAACCAATTTTTATTTTTTTTAAGCACTAAGTTGATTAAGGTTCTAAGCGATCATGCTTCAATACTAACCCTGTCATTAACAGTAATATCACTATTAGGAATACCAATGTAAATTTGTTGATTGATTCAAGAGAGAATTTAGTCAAGTAAACTTTATTAGTGTGTCTCCTATTACTTATATTTATAATATAGGAATTACATCACTTCACTTACATGAAGTACAAGGGTAACATTAATATTAGGAAGGTTTATTTTGTCACAAAGTAAAAATATGTCCCCTTAAACTCCACACAAGTGGTAAGGTAAACATGTATGGGTGTATCAACCTTTTTTTGAGGTTAGTATTTCCTATTGACTAGTATAATTTACAATACATATATTTATTTGGATTAAGAACCCATAATATAATTAATTTTCTTTAGGTTTAGTACAAATTAATTCATTATAGTTACCTATAATATTCTTATTCTTGTTGCTTTGGATATTAATCTAGGGTTAAAGGATAACAAGGTTAAATTCACTATAGATCTACATAGAAAATTACAAAACTTCTAATAATGAAGTGCCTTATCAATTGTAACACAAGTTTCCCCTTAATATTAACTACACATTTAACACCCATAAAGCTATACCATAATATAACATCCAATTTAACATAAATTTTCTACCATTAACATTTCACCCATTTGAATGGTAATACCCTAAACTCTTAATTAGATTTATTTTTTATCCATAACAAACTCACAAAATCTACCTAATCATTTAAGATATCAAATAAAATTACAAAATTCTATATGCAGATATATAAATATTAATAATTAAATTTATTAGAGTCTCTGATTTTTATTTATTTTATTTTGCCTTTACTTTAGTCTATTTAGGTTTCTTAACCATATTAACATACTTTCTTTATTGTCAAAATGTTAGTATAAATCTATTAACTATGGTTTCTTTCTTTTTTCAAATCTTTTAAGAAACCATACTAGAAAAGATTCTAGATTAAAATCTAATTCTTATTTAAAGTCATTTCCTTAGATGGAAGCTTTTATTTAACACTTTAATTTTTTTATTTTTTTTTCCTATTTTATGAGTTCTTGTTCTTTTAAATCTCTTAAGTAACTATATGCAAGAAACTTTCCATATTGAAAGCTAAGTTTTATTTAAAACTCATCTCCTTAGATGGAAGCTTTTATTTAACACTTCGATTTTTTCATTTTAGGAGTTATTTTTCTTTTAATTCTTTTGACTCATTTCTTTATGAATGGGAGCTTTTATTTAACACTTAGATTTTTCTTTTATTTTTAATTTTTCTCTCATATTTTTACCTGCATGCATGGTTAACCCTAAATATTTTTATGATACTTTTCTTTTGTTATTATCATTCTTCTCAATGCAAAGCGATGCTGGAGAACTATGACCAGTTTTGGGAATTTATTTGCAAATATGGTACAGAAGGAAATTTCATGGATTTTACAGCAGATAAAAGATATAGATTATTTATTTATTGAGAAAGGTATTTTAATTATTGTTTTTTTTTTTTTTAATTGACAAAAAAAGGTTTCACATAATACATATTCTTTGTTACAGGTCTAAGATCTTTAGATCTTCAAATGGAGAGTAGCAAGCTTTTAATTTTTAAAATTATTAAGTTTTTTTTTTTAATGCCTGTCCAGCACCACACGCATCTCAAGAGATATTATGACATTAGATTTATTTGGCTACATTAATTCTGCCAAAAAGATTATGTCGGATATGCATTTACTACCATTTCATTTAATTATTTCAT
The DNA here is from genome assembly GCA_007115665.2 of Sequoiadendron giganteum. Taxonomy (NCBI): domain Eukaryota; kingdom Viridiplantae; phylum Streptophyta; class Pinopsida; order Cupressales; family Cupressaceae; genus Sequoiadendron; species Sequoiadendron giganteum. Next base: position 42,400,867 of record VCHN02000014.1, on the reverse strand, counting down.
ACATGGAAACAACTTAGAGTAAGCCATACGCTTTACTCCATTGGGCAGAAACCAGCACCGCCACTTGCAATTCTTTTCAAATTACTGACAAAGTAAAGAATGATTCAATATAGCACATTTATTTCAGATGAGACATGTTATGACCAAACACAACGAACTGCGAGAAATGGGCCTAGTTAATAAATACAATCTAACCTCCCTATATACTGAGTTTAATTTGCAAACTTATGTTGGGATTGTCTTTATACGGTATGACCATTATACTGGGAAAAGTAGTACCGAGGCCATACTTAACAGTGAGAGAGGCTTCATTAGACTGATATTTAACCATTACTAAGGGCAATTGACCCATGTTGGAGAATACCTCACCTATGCCAGACCACTAATCCTAGCCTACAAATATACCTATGGAATGGATAGCAATAATCATTATTCGAGTTCAATAATCAATCAAATATGGAGCCTGAAATGTGTTTCAAATATAACAATATTTATTCTACCAACTATTATGTAATTTACTGATGACAAATGTACCCCAAACTCTAAACTCCATAATTCCATGATGTCAGGAGACAGGCTGGCTAAAGGCACTTAACAGGAATAGGGAGAGTGTTTAGAACTTAGTATAAGGCAACAATAATATTATGAAGTGGCTGAATTTAGTGAACCCCTATCCATTCACTAGTGCTACACCTACCTGTAGGTATGGATTCTAGAATACAAATGGTTTATCAAAGAGGCAGTTTCATAACTTCATCACCAGATTATATGCATCCTTCAGGTCTGCAATATGATTTGGTATTGTATCGATTTGGTTCAGGATTTGTGGGAATTTCTTTATCCTGACTGTCATCATATGACTGAAGGCTTATTCTTAGTTCCTGCATACACAAGGTAAGCAAGTCATATAAGAGTTGATAGAGGGAATGTAGATATGATTGCAAATGATCTTATAGGATAGGCGAGACAAGAGAGTCCATGCTAAAACATAGTTCACTCCTTACTACTATATTTATGCTTTCTTTTTATTCATGTTTTTTTTTCCTTGCTAATGAAATATTAAGATAACGAATTTGAGTTGCAACCATAAGTAGGTGAATAAAACCACGATCTGAGTTGGATATCTACTCCACTATTTTGGTTATTGTTATTTTCTTTAACTCTTCATTAAAATCTCCTGTAAGTATGCAGAGGGATTGGGCGTTGCAGAAAGGATCCTAACCTGAATGCATTGTTACGAAAGACACCCAAACCACATAAGTAAAATTTTTAACCCCTTTCTTTCACAACTTCTGGAACAAGAGTAAGCATTTTCTAAAGACGAATATGTATTGCCCACTTAAGAATGATAAGCAAATCAGATTTATGTCATTCTCTCTTCTTCTTTTTTTGCATGAACATCAAACTATCTGACATTGAGATGCACGTCTTACAATGAATTTTAACAATTTCCATATTATATTTAAAACAAACCTTACATCTAATTTCCTTCAACAGTGAGCACATTCCATTCTTCGCATGATGATTTATACTCACAACCGCTTGTTAAATTAACACATCTTGCCTTATTCCCTAAATGAAGTTGAGACTGGTATTTTTTTTAGCTGAAATTATGTTTTCTTATACGAGAAAATAGTACATACATTATGTCCCCTCTTTCATTATGCGCATTACAAGGAAAAGTACAATTTAGTTTACATAGCATTTCCTACTTAATCTCTTCCCATTGCAAACAATGTAGGAATATCCAGCCAAATGAATGAGACTTTCTCTATTCCATTTTAAGAATGAAAGTATGAATCTTCAAGAACATACAATCAGATCTACCATTTTCTCCATTATTCTTAGCATTGATAAATCTATGATTTATATACTAATAAAATAACAAGTTACTCTTTTTTTTTCCATTTGCTCTCATGTTACAACCATCACTAGCTTCCCATATTACAACTAATTTTAAAAACTTACAAGGAATGACACACCACTGGATAAGGCTTGCTCTCCACCCTATCATAATGGCATCATGGAGCCTCATGGGCTCTAGCCATACCCCCGAGCAAGGAATTTTTTTAGCTCCGCGATGATAAACGGAGTCCTTTTTCATTTTTACAAATAGATAAAACTAACATATAACAAATTTCCTACATCTAGGTTCTCTACTTTTTATTTTCAACCATGATACATGCCATATGTCACCTTCTTACCACCAACAAACAAGAGTAAATAGAAATAGGAAAAAAAAATTATCTCTTTCTTTAAGTAAAGGAATTGAACTCTTTTATCCATTTTTCCTCTCCAAGCCAAGCCATCTAGATCTCTATCTTCCCAAAGAGGTGGTCTTCTCTCATCTTCTCATTCTTTCTACCATCTCCACTAAAGTTCTCCAAGAGGAGAAGTGGGTAACACACTACTCCTTCTTCCTCTCCAAATATATAGAAGTTTCACAATTGCAACTCTTGGATGGGAAGGTGTGGAGTGTACCTCTCCCCATCAATGAAGATCATTTCCCCATTAAAAAAAAATATGCATTTGGATAACCACTCCATCTTTTCACCCCATCCTCTAGAATGAGAAGAGGAGAGAAGACCACCTCTTTGGGAAGATAGAGATCTAGATGGATTGGCTTGGAGAGGAAACATGGATAAAAGAGTTCAATTCCTTCACTTAAAGAAAGAGATAAGTTTTTTTTCCTATTTCTATTTACTCTTGTTTGTTGGTGGTAAGAAGGTGACATATGGCATGTATCATGGTTGAAAATAAAAAGTAGAGAACCTAGATGTAGGAAATTTGTTATATGTTAGTTTTATCTATTTGTAAAAATGATATGCAAAAATATTGTCAAAAGATCGCCTTATTTATTATCCATAATACATTTAATCATCAATTCAAGAAAAATATATAACAAATTATGGCCGTATTAAGTACATACGAAGTAGGGTCTTACATTATGGTTATTCATCTTTTTTTGTTAGCAAGAATAGAAATGAAATTCTCTTAGCTAGGAAAAATGATGCAAGGGCATCATTACAATTTTGGTTTTATTTTTTAATTTGAGTGTTGGTTTGGTAGATATGGGTTTTGATTAGCGGGTCTTGTTTTCGTGTTTTCCTTTTGACATGTGGCTTTTCTTTATTGACAACAAGATTTTGGGTCTCCTTCTCTCGTTGCTTATGCATAGTGAAGGTAGTTACTACGGTTTGAGTGTGAGTGAAAGAAAGGGTGAGCTATTACTGGAAAAAAAAAATAAAGGATGGAAGGCAGTGAATAACTGTTTTTTAGTGTGGGAGAAGATAAGACATGGCGACAGGGAAGTGAAAAGAATGACAAACTACAAAAGAAACAGATATATGGACAGGTCACACCACATATAAAGGTGGTGGACTCAGAGAAAAGGAGGGGGCGAAGCAAACTGAAGCCACGTGAAGAATTCTTAGGAGAGGTCACACAACAATGAGAAGATGAAAAAGAACAAGCAGAATGGAGTGTCTTGAAGCTCGCAGATGTCAAGGGAGGTCAACACAATGTTAAATGAGTACAATCAAGTTTTACTTGATGCCAATTAATGTGCAAAATCCACCTAGAAATAAATTGAGAGGTGAAGTTGAGATTGGGAAGAGAGGCCACAAATATTTGAAGTGAACTTTGCAACAAAAAAAAAATGCCCTGAGAACTGTGCAAAAGGTCGATGACAGAGAAAAGGCTTATAGAGTATGGTCACTGCCTATAAGATGGAGAGGAAGGAAGGTAATTTTGAATATAGTCTTAACTTTGAGTGAATGGTAATTGTAGAATCTATGAACGGAGAATTCAAGAAAATAAATTGCAATGTAATACTTTTTTGAAATTGAATATCCGAGCAAAAACTGCTTCAAGCATAGTCGATTAAGTGTGGATTGATTTTGGGGAAAAATCCAATCATGTATGGTGTGAATTTGAATTGAATTTAATTCCATTTGTTATGTTGTTGTCTAGGTTTTGTTTTAAGAAACAAATTTTATGTTATTTGTGATTGTGAAGTTAAGTAGGGGGTGTTAATCCCTGCCATCATTTTGGTATTAGAGCCCCCAAGAACTGGGAGAGCTCTCGAAAGGAGAAATTGAGAGTTTCAAAAGGTGTGATAAAGAAGTTAGTTATGTTCATAGAATCATGGACAAATATGTGTGTTGCAGAATGACAGGTTAATGTGAAGAATCTGGGTACCAAAAGACTAGGCAAGAGGAAAAGCAGAGAGAAGCCCAAGGTGAGGTATCATGCAGAAAAAAGAGGAAAGGGTAGAAAATGTAGCAGTATACTAGAAAGAAAGCACCAAGAAGAAAGAAAATATGAAACAAGATTCAGAGTTTGAAAGAGAAATGGCAGAGTTGAGAAGAGATTTAGAGAAGTGTAAGTTAATGGTGAAGCAAAGACTTGAAGAAAGAAGCCAAGAAAATGCTTGGTGGTGGCCAATGAGAAAGAAAGTGAAGTGGCCAGTGCAGATGATTATGGAGAAAATAAAAATACAAGGTGAGGAAGCCTTGAAAAGAGAGGACATGCAGAAAGCAACCCTTGAGGAAGAAAGTAAAGAAGAGAGGAGAGTGTCCAAGAAGGAGGCACTCATGGAGACATTGTGGTCTCTTGTTTTGGTTACTAATGTTGTTTGAGAGAATGTGTATGCAAGTATGAAGAGCCTTATAAGTAAGGTCAAGAATAAGACCTTGGAGTCTACTAGAGGAAGGAAAAGTAGAGCACCTATGGATAGTAATGAAGGTGAGAATGAAAGGAGACTAGTTGTAATAGTATGGCAAGAAGAATTTGCAGCAGAGAAACATGACAAAGATTTTGAGTATAGAAATGGGGATGGTGCTGAAGATTTCTGGTTTGATGATGAAGATGAGGAAGAAGAATTTTAGGATGATTTTGAAGATGTTGCAAATGGAGGAAAAGATGCCTATGATGAGGAAAAGATGGAAAACAAAGAAGCCAATGCTAGCAACAATTTGGGACAACAGGTTAAAGGAAGTCACAATGCTGATTTTGGTTATGTAATTAAAAATGAAAATGTTAATTATGAGCATATATGTAGAAGTAAGGATGTGGGTAGGAAATTTTATGAGGTGAGAAAGAAATTGGTGAATCATGGGTATATAGTACCAAGCTGGTAGAATAAATCAATCGTTAAGGGATAGCAACGAAGGTGTAAAGAGGAAGGTGCTTATGATGGAGTTTATAACAACAAGAAAGTACTAAGCATAAAAGGCGCGACATAATCCAAGTGGAGACAAGAAGATAGGGTAAGTTGGAAATTAAGGAAGCATGTATGATATTATTTAAAGAAAATTTTAGTCTATTACTCAGAAAAGTCAAGTGCAAAAATACAAAGACAACAGCCCAAAACTCTAGAAAATAAAGTATGGAAGGTTAAGTGTAGAACAATACAAAAGGAAAGTGAAGTTGCAGGATATGATGAAAGGGAAACCTAGAAAAACCATGGAAGATATGAAGAGAATATTGTGACCATGAATGAAGTATTCATATTGTAGCTGGATAGCCAAAGAATACAAGGCTAATACTGTTGCTCTTCTTCAGAAGACCTCAAGAAATGGAAAGAAGCAATGACACTTCGTGAAGAGGAAATGCCAATAAAAGTTGAAACAAGTGAAAAGAAGAAGGTTCAAATAATTGCAGGAGTGGATTGGAAGAGTCCCAAGGAGGACACATGTAAGGTAAAAGGTAAGCCAACTTATTTAAATATTGAGGCTTTGAATGAAATTTCAAGTTTAAAAGAAGAAGATGAGAAGGTTGAGGAGATGGATAGTGATAAGGAGATGTATGAATATGAGATGGAAATGTGGAGGCTTGTAGATGAGAAATAAATGAGAAAGAAAAGATACAAGAGAAAAAAGGAAAACAAACAAAAATGGCTTGGGAAGTTTAGAAAGAATAAATATGAATATGGAGTGGACCATAAGAATGGTTTAGATAAAAGAGATGGAAAGAAAGATTTGGTAGTAGAAACTTGGGTTAATAGAGGCATAAAGAGTGAAGAAAGAGCAACAGAAAAAGAAACCATGGATGAGATTGCAGCAGTTGCAGAGGTTGAAGAAATAGATTAAAGGTGAATGAATTTGTGAAGATCTAGTAGATGGTAAAAGGTCCCAAGGGAATGAAAGTGAAGGTGTAATTTTATGCAAGGGGCAGCAGATAATAAGTTTGTATTTTCCTTTTCAAATTCTTTTTATACAGCTAGAGTGGATTCTCATGAAGGTGCAATGAATGTGAAGGAAATTTTTGAAGATGACAACATGAATTCAGATGAACCAGCTAAGGATGTGAAGAGAAAGGTGGCAGTTGGTAATAAAGAAGTTGCAATAGAGCTCCAATAAGAGGTAAAACTCTCGGATCTTTATGAAGGAATTGTTTTGCATTATGTTGATATGTTGAATAGTGAGAATTGTGGAAATACATGTGGAGTGGAATATCCATATTTTTGTGAGGATATCGTGTGTTATAATATGTATGGGGAAATTTAAAATGGGCTACTATGGAAGGATGATTTTGATGAAGTTGACAGAAAAGTGGATAAGGGGGTATGAGTTTGAGGATATGGGAAACCTAAATTTCCATCCAATCATTTATACTAATTGGTACATGGATGAGAGGGCAAGGAGATTATAGAGGAGCAATATATATGATAGGCCAGAATATAGGAAGGAAGTAAGGAAATTGACACAGTGTTGTCAAAGGAACTGGTGATTGTACCTAAGAGATGTTGGAGAAAGAGGGAAAAGAAAATGAAAGAAAAAGTTGTTGATTACTGCCTCATGTGTAGGAGCACATGTTTTCTTAATCCCTTGGGAAGCCTAATGCAGGGGCATCATTCAATTTTGGTTTTAGTTTTCAATTTGAGTGTTGGTTTGGTAGGTATGGGTTTTGATTGGCAGATCTTGTTTTCTTGTTTTCCTTGTGACATGTGGCTTTTATTTATTGACAACAAGATCATGGGTCTCCTTCTCTCGTTGCTTATGCATAATGAAGGCAATTACTATGATTTGGATGTGAGTGGAAGAAGGGCGAGCTATTCTTGGCAAAAAAAGAAAGGATGGAAGGCAGTGAATAACTATTTTTGATGTAGGAGAAGATAAGACATGGCAATAGGGAAGTGAAAAGAATAAAAAAATACAAAAGAAACAAATATATGGGCAGGTAGCGACATATATAGAGGTGGTGGACTTAGAGAAAAGGAGGGGGCAAAGAAAACTGAAGCCACATGAAGAATTCTTGGGAGAGGCCACGTAGCAATGATAAAATGGTAAAGAACAAGTAGAATGGAGTGCCTTGAAGTGCATAGATGTCAAGGGAGGTCAACACAATGTTAAATGAGGACAAACAATTTTTACTTGATGCCAATTAATGTGCAAAAGCTGCTTGGAAATGAATTGAGAGGTGACGTTGAGATTGGGAAGAGAGGCCACAAATCTTTGAAGCGAGCTTTGCAAAAAAAAAAAATGCCTAAGAACTGTGCAAAAGGTCGATGACAGAGAAAAGGCTTGTAGAGTATGGTCACTGCCTATAAGATGGAGAGGGAGGAAGGTAATTTTGAATTTAGTCTTAACTTTGAGTGAATGGTAATTACCAAAATTTGTGAACGGAGCATTCAAGAAAATAATTTGCAATGTAATACTTGTTTGAAATTGAATATCTGAGTAAAAACTACTTCAAGCATAGTTGATTAAGTGTGGATTGATTTTGGGGCAGAATCCAATCATGTATGGTGTGAATTTGAATTGAATTTAATCCCATTTGTTGTGTTGATGTTTGGGTTTTGTTTTAAGCAGCAATTTTTTGTTATTTGTGATTGTGAAGTGAGGCATGGGGTGTTGATCCTTACCATCACAAAAGATATTTATTCATTTTTTTCTAAGTTGGGGTTCTCTTGGCTAGGGAATTGTGTTGATAGAAGACAAAGATAAATAGGTAACCTCTATGAAAGGGAAATGGGAGCATGAAACTTTGTTGAATATAATTGAAGAATGTAACCCCTACTATAAAATTAATTGTAACGAGAGGGTTATGGTTGTGTTGAAGCCTCACATTGAGTGTGTATGTGTGTGTGAGGGAGAGAGAGAGAGAGAGAGGCGATAGGAATTTTTTTTAGCTCAATGCATCCTAATTTAATTTATTGCAAGTTGCAATCAACTACAAGAAGTTAATAAGTTTATCATTTTACAATGAAGTGTTGGGTGGAGATACATTTGATGAAGGATATTTGTTTGTGTTCAACAAAGGTCCATAAGAGGAAGGAATATTGATGACAAAACTTGGTGGATGAGGATGAGATTTTTCCTAACTCAATGCTAGAAGAGGTGAAGGAAGAAGTATTCTAATGCATACAATTAAAATTATGGAGCTTTTTATAGATTGTTTACACTCTAAAAGGGTGGTTATGTCACTCAACTAAATTTTGTGATCCTATGCTCACAATTTTTTCTTACCCAAAATGTCTGATGCAAAATTAGTTCAATTCATCTGCAATCCTACATCACCACAAGTAGTTACAGGTTTTATTTTCAATTTTTTGTTCATTTTTTGTGTCTTATTCTTGTTTCTTCATGTAAACTTGGTTATTGGATGATTTTACATGAATAATGTATGGTTTATTATATATTTTTTATACTTATACTTGTTCTATAGTATATATTCAAGTGTTACAAAACTCTCACAAAAATTGAAAAGTGTTTGTATTGATATTAGTGTTGGATTTATATGTGGTGCCAATTAGACAAATGGTTTTTATATATTTATGTCATACATAAAGGGATATGCTTGAGCTCTTTCAATCTACCAGTTTTTGACAACTAAGCTAAGGGGATGTTGTCTTTTCTATCACTGAGTCAAGTTATTCAAAGTGGTTATTATTTCTTTCAATAATATAATCTTGATTTAAAGAAACTATTCTTCTAATTATTTCTAATTTTACAACTAGTAACTGATTTTATGGGGTCAAGCCTTTCCTATTTCACTAAAATTTAGTGTGGAGCTGATTTTGGAGCTTATTCTCTTGATTTTTCCTATTTTGGTGGTTATTGTTATATTTGTATAGGATGATTTGTCCATTCTCTTATAGTATTGGAATATTAAATTATTTTCTTGGCCATGTATTAATATTTGGATGACAACTTTCCTCTTTATCCATGTTTTATCTTTTTTGGTAGATGATCTAGTTGAGAAATTTATCCTATTTTGATTGGCTTGAGTTTGCTAGTGATAAAATGGTAGTATTATAAGAAATTATAGGTCCCAAGTTGATCTAATATCATCCTAAAATGAGTATCTTATCCTTTGAATGTGTGTTTATTCCTCTCTTTTTCATTTGAACTTTGCTAGATAGTTTGGTTGTTGGGGTCATGTGGTCATTTTTCAATGTTATTTTTCTTGGTCATCAATCATCTAATTTTTGCATCCTAGTTCTAGTTGGTTCTAAGATTGTGTAGCTCTTTTCTTAGAGAAATTTTTCTCATTTTTGAGTTGACAGTTACATTTGTAGGTCATGGTATTTGTTCATCTTCTTCTTCTTGGCAATAGAAGAGCTAACATCTTCTTGGTTGGGTAGAAGATATTTATTGCATTATTTCTTTTAGGAGGCTCTATTTTTTGTGGAATTTGTGTTGAGAGAGGCTAGAAGGAAATATAAGACCTCTATAGAGGGGGAATTAGATCATGAAACTCTATTGAACTTGTAACTTTGATTGTAAAAGGGGGATTGTAATGATAGGGTTATGGCTATGTTGAAATCTAACATTGAGAGTGAGAAAGAGTGAGGTGATAGGAAATTTTGTACCTCAATGTAGCTTAATCAAATTTTTTGCAAGTTCTAATTAGCTACTAGGAAGTTAAAAAAATTTCTATTTTGTATTTAATTTATTTCATTGTGCATGGGTGTGTGTAGACTGTGTTTGGGTTGCAAGATTGGGTATCCCTTCATTGGACCCCTAGTATAAAGTACACCAAATGGTATTAGATCTACTATACTTAATGATAGATATGTTAGGGAGATTTTATCAAGAGATCGAAGAGATGGTATGCTTGCAGCTAGGTTTTGTTTGAGAAGGGATCTAAAATTTTGTTTCAAGTTTGAGGAAGAATATTGGAACTAAAAAATTGTGTGTGAGAAATGAAATGGTGTCAATGATGGAATATTTTGTTTAAAAGCATGTTGGTTTTCATCCAATAAAGATAGTGATGAGTAGAAGCCCGTTATGAGTAGAAGGTGTAGGAACATTCTCCACTATGTGGAAATTATGTAGATGGACTTTGGGGGTACATATTTTAGTTTCATTGTGGGTAAAGGATATACATGTAGTTTATTGGGAAAAATTGTAATACCCCTTCGTTTTAGCTTCTTGTTCTAACAACGTTCCTTGCTTTTTTTTAGTTTCAGTTACTACGATACTTTGCATACTTTATCATGTGTGTTATTTGATCGCTATTTATAGAGTGACAAACTACTTGTGTGATGTGATGTATCTTATCTGATGCTTTATTTGACATGCTTTAATTGGTGTAATAATACTTGTTGCTATAACATGTTTATTGTACATGAGATATTTGAGTATAATGAAATTGTCAGTTTATGATGAGTGTATTGGTGAAGGGGACGGGATCGCATCACTCGCTTGCGAGTGCCCTGTGATTCCATGATTTCCTCTTATGTATTTTATGTTGCTTATATATATATGATCTTTGTTATCTCGTTTACAGGTTTGTAGGTACATGACATCGACTCCACCTGGTTTCACAGGTTTGAGCATGTCGACCCAACGGTTAAGTTGAATGAGAGATAGTAGCTAGGTAACATGTGTCGGGTCTACACCCTAGCCACAGTGTGTCGTCAATCGTAGTTGTGTCATCGTTTGCCTTATTTTATATTATTTAATTCTGAAGCGTTCATGATTATGAAAATAAATGTTAAAATTATGCATTAAATAATGTTGGTATTTATTTAATTAATTTTAGACATTTTGATAGAAGCTTTTTATTTTAATTAATTAATTAAATTTAATTTATTTAATAAGTGATTAAATTAATTAATTAAATTATTTATTAAGAAAGTTGTAAAAGGGAATTAAATATAGATTTGGAAATTAAATTTGAATTCAAAATTATTTAAATTATATTGAGAAATTAAATGTGATTGTTTTAGATATTTGTTAATTGCCAGCATGTGTGAGTTAATTAATTAAGAAGTTGTTGAAAATTTATTCACAGAGAAAATTTGGCATTTTTGGTTAAAGAAGAGGAAAGCTTCTTCATAGGAGTGTGAGGATATTTTTTGGGAGAAGATATTTTTTGGAGGGGAATGAAAATTGAAAAAATATAATGCCCCGCCAAGTAACCCTAAAGGAAGTTGTAATTAACGACTTAAGCGAACCAAATTTTTTTTTATAAAGTGTAATTAACATACACATTCACTTACTAATTAAGAACGACCTCTAAGGCTATAAGGTTGGGATTACTTAACCCACACATACAACATCATATAACCATAGCATTAAATTACTATAAGCAATAAGCATTTATACAACATACAAATACAACATACAATAATGAGATAAACATCCATGATATAAATTCATAACTTAAACCACTAGTTACATCACTCATTCCCAGAATGAGGCAATAGTACAAAAGTATTACAATTACATAATTCCACCTTGTCAATACAAGAGGGGTAAATAGCTTATACAGAAAAAAATATTACAATGCTTGAATTTAAAACAAGAACCCGTGAGCTATCCAACTAGATGTCTCGCCACCAAGTACTGAAGATAAATGGGGACCCAATGGTGTATGGTGCATGTTCCACCCAACCAAATGGTACCCAAAGGCCCACCCCCCATGCTAGGAGATAGTAACCACATAACATGGACAAAGATCTACAACCTTTAACCAAAGGCAGACTCATACTGACACATACTGACTCACCCAAACACAAGTACAACATAAGTACAATTCTCACATCACTGACATAGATCACATTGCTTCCAGACATAAAATAGATCAAGTATGTTCAGAGAACCATACACATAAAACAATTAACAATTGTTTTCCTAGATAGAGTGTCATCGCACAGTTAGTCATGAGATCTCCTCTGGGCATTCTTCATAGGCTCTGAATTTCTTGGTGACCTCAACCGAACCCCGGCCTTCATGCTCACTCATGCGGAATCAAATACCTCTCGTAAGGACAAGATAGATGACCATGCCATTTCAGGCCTTCCCACTCATCCCAAGTCTAAACGAGCCCTTGTGTCTATGAGTGAGGCTAAATTATCTTGTTTAGTGTGAAATGCATCCTAATCATCTAAGTACATTAATTTAATTATCACTTGATTAAACTACTTCCAAAGGTTACCCAGTCTTACCTCTTTGGGCTCCGGCCCCTAATGGAGCCACTCTTCTACTTGACAACACACAAACAAACTAATCACCAAGGGAATTCACAAGTGCATACAACCTAGGCATCATAACCACTCCATCTCAAGGAGAAAACAAATAATATAACTCACTCCAAACATCTTAGAGGCAACAAAACACATAGTCCACTCCTTTCATAGGAGGCACAAAACATCCTCGTTCGAGGAAACCAGGTGAATTATAGAAAAGACACCATGCACTACCGAAGGGAAAAAACAACTGGTTGACATAAAGAATCAACAACCCTCATCCTCTAAGATCCTTTGGAAGACTTACAATTTTGGACTAACACTTAATCCCATTTCCAAAATACAACTTGATGAAAAAGTTACCAGAAGCATTCAAGTCATTAATCAAATCTAATATTTGGATTTCCCAAATCCATCCTCAATCAATAGGTAACATTGACAAAGTCAAAGACACATTAACAGGGTTAACTCAAATAATCATATAACCCTATTTTCTCTTCCATTATTGGAAATCTAAAACAATTAAACTCACTCCCTTTTACGAAATACAGAGAAAATAAAACATTTAAGGCAATCATGAGGAAATTACTATTTTTGGATATTCTAAATCCACATCCCTTACATACTCCATTTACAATAAAATAATTGTCTTAATATAAAATAAATAAATCAAAATAACTAATTGCCTCTTCAATATAATCAATTCCTAAATTTACTTTTAAAAACAACATAAATCCATGCATGTAAACCCTTTCCATTTTCTAACCAAATCCTATATCTCTTCAACTATCCATTTAAAAACATGTAATTTATAAAATATCCTTTTCCTTATCATTTAACCGCGCATTCAAATCTTATCTTTTAAAAACTCCATGCAAAACTAAATTACATGCACCCAAATAAAACAAGATAAATATAGAATATACTCTCAATAGAAACTACTCATGTAATATATACATTAAATATATATCCATATATTTAATTATGTATATACATTCTTTATAATATCAACTATTTTTTTCATAATATCCATTCGATAAATTGAAATAAATAAAACACTATTAAAATAATATTACAAATTACCCATTATTTACTTTAATCATTTCATTATTTAATATATATATTAAATATTATAAATTAACATTAAAAATAATTATCATAATGGACTATGTGTTTTGTTGCCTCCAAGATGTTTGGAGTGAGTTTTATTATTTGTTTCCTCCTTGAGATGGAGTGGTTATGATGCCTAGATTGTATGCACTTGTGAATTCCCTTGGTGATTAGTTTGTTTGTGTGTTGTCAAGTAGAAGAGTGACTTCCATTAGGGGTCGGAGCCCAAAGAGGTAAGATTGGGTAACCTTTGGAAGTAGTTTAATCAAGTGATAACTAAATTAATGTACTTATATGATTAGGATGCATTTCACACTAAACAAGATAATTTAGCCTCACTCATAGACACAAGGGCTCGTTTAGACTTGGGATGAGTGGGAAGGCCTGAAATGACATGTTCATCTATCTTGTCCTTACGAGAGGTATTTGATTCCATATGAGTGAGCATGAGGGCCGAGGTTCGGTTGAGGTCACCAGGAAATCCGAAGCCTATGAAGAATGCCCAGAGGAGATCTCATGACTAACTGTGTGATGACACTCTATCTAGGAAAACAGTTGTTAATTGTTTTATGTGTATGGTTCTCTGAAAATACTTGATCTATTTTATGTCTGGAAGCAATGTGATCTATGTCAGTGATGTGAGAATTGTACTTGTGTTGTACTTGTGTTTGGGTGAGTCAGTATGTGTTTGTCTTAGGTTAAAGGTTGTAGATCTTTGTCCATGTTATGTGGTTACTATCTCCTAGCATGGGGGTGGGCCTTCAGGTATCACTTGGTTGGGTGGAACATGCACCATACACCGTTGGGTCCCCATTTATCTTTAGTACTTGGTGGTGAGACATCCAGTTGGACAGCTCGCGGGTTCTTGTTTTAAATTCAAGCATTGTAATATTTCTTTTTGTATAAACTATTTACCCCTCCTGTATTGATGAGGTGGAATTATGTAATTGTAATACTTTTGTACTATTGCCTCATTCTGGGAATGAGTGATGTAACTAGTGGTTTAAGTTATGAATTTATATCATGGATGTTTATCTCATTATTGTATGTTGTATTTGTATGTTGTATAAATGCTTATTGCTTATAGTAATTTAATGCTATGGTTATATGATGTTGTATGTGTGGGTTAAGTAATCCCAACCTTGTAGCCTTAGAGGTTGTTGTAAATTAGTAAGTGAATGTGTATGTTAATTACACTTTATAAAAAAAAATTGGCTCGCTTAAGTCGTTAATTACAACTTCCTTTAGGGTTACTTGGCGGGGCATTACAAAAAACACAGAAGATTTGGGAGGTTTTTTCTGTTGGAAGTTAAAAGAATTATTAAGGAATAGTTTTCTGTGACATTGGATACATATTTTGTTCTTGAAAATTGCATTTGTTGGGAAGAAGCTGTGGAAGCTTTGGAAGAGGCTCGGCATCAAAACTTCAACACTTCAGAAGCTTCTTGAAACAGGTTCCTTTCTTGTGTATTTGGATTTTTTTAAAATTTGTTTTGGAATTGTATTGCTATAGAAAATTGTTGTGGTAGATCTATAAAGGAAAGTTTAATTTGTTTTAGAAAAGAGGAAATTCAAAGCTTTTGTGATTGTCGTGAAGAAACTTAGGATATTTTTTAGTTACAGTGAAAACCATAGAATAGGATTTGTGTTATTTGAGGAATTATTATATCTAAACTGTGAAATAAATCTAGAGGAAAACAAGTTTAGATTTAGAGAAAATTAAACCTCTGTAGAAAAAGAAAATTTTGAAACCTCTGTGTTTGGAAATTTTTCCATGAAGAAACCCAGAGGAAATGTAGAAATTTATTGAAAGCTTCTGGAAGAAATTAAGATCTTCCTGTAGTTTACCTTTTTTCTTTTTCTCTGTGTTTGGATTTGAGAAAGCTATTTTGAAAGTTTATTGTAAAATCCTCTGTAAATTTGGGTACCCTCTGGAAATTTTATAATTTCACCTGTAGGTGAACGTTTTGAAAAAACTTCTCCAATTTAACTGTTATGTTGAAATTCTTTTTTTTTAAATATATATATCTTATATATATATATGTTTATATATATACATACATATATGTAATATATATCTACATATTATTATTAAGAAATTTTATTTTAAGCTTTGTACAAAAATCGTCGTACGGCGAATCGTTTTTGGGAAATCGGAATTTTAAACTGTGTCTACAAAAAAGGGGGGGGGACTTATATGTATAGTGGTTGGTGGGGGCGGATACATCCCCCACCGCCCACTGGTCTAAGGGTGGAGCGTTGCACTGCCTATGAGGCAGTGCGCCCACTTCATAGGGGGACACACTGCCCCATAGGGAGCACTGCCTCCCCAACATTACTGTGGCCAGCTGTACTATAGGTACAGTCCGACGAACCATTGTTTGCAACCGAATATTTATGATTTCGTCTGTCTTTTTGAAGTTACAGAAATTTTGATTATTTAAAGATTCATTTTTAATAAGAATTATATATATTATATATATGCATTGTATATATGTGTGTATATATATTATAAATATATATGTATATATATAATGTGTATATGCATAAATATATTTATATATATAAATTGATAAATAATATGTATAGATGATGAATATATATTTAGTGTATATATATTAATATATACATGATTATATATGTATATATTTAAAATATATTTTGTTTATGTGGAAAATTTAGAGAAGAATTATATGATTTAGTTGGAAATTGAAAGAATTAACTTTAGATTGATTTTTGTTGCTTTTAAAAGTAATCTAAGGATTTGATTTTATTGAAGAGATAATTAATTGTTTTAATCAATTATTTTTTTAGGGCAATTGTTTTCTTTACTGTGAAATGTATTTGAAAGGGAAATGGATTTAGTATATCCAAAATTAGATTACTTCCTTGCAATTGCCTTGTTGTAATTATCTCCTCTATGTTCTTGTTTGAAGGAAATGGATTAAATGTGTCTTTAATTGGTAAGTCTTCCAGAAGTTCCTAGAGTATGGGGGTTGTCGTAATATGATGTCAACCATTTGTATTTCCCTTGGGTAGTGCATGGTGTCTTGTTAGTGACTTTTCCGGTTTTCACGAACGGGGATGATTTGTGCCTCCTTTGGAAGGAGTGGATTATGTGTCTTTTTGCCTCCAAGTGTTGGAGTGAGTTTCATTATATGTTCCTCCTAGAGTTGTAGTGGTTTTATCTTGTTGTATGCACTTGGGATTCCCTTGGTGATTGGTTTTGTTTGTTATGTTGTCAAGTAGAAGAGTGGCTTATGTTAGGTGCTAGAGCCCAAAGAGGTAAACTGGGTAACCTTTGGAGATACTTAAATCAAGTGATAACTTAAATAATGTACTTAGGGGATTGGTTAGTATTTCACACTTAACAAGATAAATTAGCCTCACTCATAGACACAAGCGCTCGTTTAGGCTTGGGATGAGTGGGAGGGCTTGGAATGGAAAGGTCATCTATCTTGTCCTTATGAGGGGTATTTGATTCCACATGAGTAAGTATGGAGGTCGGGATTCAGTTGAGGCCACCAGGATATCCCTAGTGGGGGTTGAAGCCTATGAAGATTCCCAGAGGATATTCCATATTGAATTGTGTGATGACATTCTTTCTACGACATCAGTTGGTACGTGAGTTAGTGTGTATGGTTTTCTTAACATACTCGATCTATTTTATATCTGGAAGCAATGTAACCATGTCAAAGTTGTATTTGAGTTGTACTTGTGGTTGTATAGTTCATTTGATTGGTTGTGTCAATATGAGTCAGCCTGTGATTAGAGGTTGTAGGGTTGATCATGTTATGTTGTTACTATCTCTTAACATGGGGGGTGGGCCTTTGGGTACCACTTGGTTGGGTGGAACATGCACCATACACCGTTGGGTCCCCCTTTGATCTTCAGTACTTGGTGGCGATATTTCTAGTTGGAGAGCTTGCAGTTCCTACTTTAATTCAAGTGATGTATTTATTTCAATTTGAATCATGTTATTTTACCCTTCATTTGTTTACGAGGTGGATTTATGTATATTGTAACACATTTGTATTGTTGCCTCATTCTGGGAATGAGTGATGTAACCTTTTGATTAAGTTAATGATAAGGAGTTTGGTTTTATATCTCTTAATGTTATGATGTATCTTTATTTTGTTTAAGTACTCAAATCATATTGTAATTAAATGATATGGTTGTATATTGATGTATGTATGGGTTTAAGTAATCTCAGTTACATAGCCTTAGAGGTTGTTGTCAATTGTAGGTGAACATGTATGTTAAATACACTATAATAAAAAAATAATTACGCTTAAGTAGTGAATTGCAACTTCCTTTAGGGTTACGTGGTGGGGAATTACAAAAATAGTTGTTGGTTGTGAAATAATGTGATATTTCATTATGATTTAAGTATAATTTTTTAGGATTGTGCATGTAATATATCTTTAAGAAAGAGGTCATGGCTAGCCTTGAGAAGGGCTATAACAATTTATTTTATAGGGGGAAGAGAAAGATCTTACGAGAAAAGAAATTGGGAAAGGATTGGGAGCATGTGTGTGGAAATGTCAAGGACATTATAAATCCTAAAGGAGAGAATATTTGATATGAGTAAGAAGAGAAATTAATATATCGAGTTGTTGAATCTCATGATTTTTCTAACTTTTTTTAGTGTGTAGGTATGGTGGAAGGTGGAAAAAGAGAAGAATATAAAGGAGAGTTTTGTATTGGTGTCATATAAGAAGAGATCCTTATGTAAAAATAAAATAAATCATAGAGGAGCAACCATCTTATTGGGGTGGCAATCGAGGTTGGTGCAGAAAAAGGATTTGTGGTAGAAGATAAGAATGAAATAGTAGTAGTTGAAGCATATCCTTTCAATGAATGTGAGTATTGGAGAATGGGGATATATGTGGGGCTAGAGTTGTAGTAGAGGAGCACGAATTTTTAATAGTTGTACATGCCATTTAGAGGACATGGTGGTGTTGATATATGAAGTGTAGTAGAGTATAGATAGCTTTGTTAGCATGCAATATGCAAAGGAGTTTATAGATGAAAAATTAGTGAGTATAGAGGAAGTAGTGATGGATTGTTTTCCATAATGTTACTGGTTTTTATTTGAGCATAGATAATGTGGAGAGTGAATAATGGAGAAGTGATTTTGGTGGAGGGGGCTAGACATGGTGGAGTGAAATCCATGAGGGAAGAGAAGGAGGGGAGAAGTGTTGGGTGGAGATGTATTTGATGGATAAGGTTGTGTTGTTGTTAATAGGAGTATACAAGAGGAAGGAAGATTGATAACAAAATTTAGTAGAGGAGGACAAGACGTGTCCTTGCTAAATGTTGCAAGAGGTGAAGGAAGAAATATTTTGATGCCCTTGTTATAGTGATGGAGAGCTTGTTAAAGAATGGTTCTACCACTCAACTCCAATTTATGAGTCCAAAACCACAAATAATTTTTGGGTAAAAACACAAACCCATGTCACACTTTCGACCAACTAAATAGTTTTGAGTAAAACAATTTCGACCTAAACAGTTTCAATAAAAATAGGTTCACCCGAAACTACATGGCTTGTACGTGGAAAATATAATTTCAAGTGAAACCCTTTCGCTTGAAACTACAAAATTTAAATTTTTCCCTTTTTCGCTTTAAAATGTGACTCAAATTATATGTAAGTTTTTGATTGAAAGGGTTTTGGGTGAAAGGGTTCCAGTGGAAACTCTTTCACCCTAAACTATCTATGTGACATCCTTGTTGGTAGCCACCTCATCTTTTTTCAAAAATTTCTAAAAATTTCCACTCGAGCATGATATTTCTGAAGTAAGAATTTTATTTTTTTGAAAAACTAAAAATACCCTTTTGTAGATCTCGAAGTCACAAATCCTTTTTTTTTTTGATATTTTGACTAGTTTTAATATGTTGTTTATTTTAAATAATGCAATTAGGTTGTTAAAACAAAAAATGAGGTTGAGTAGAAATTTTAAAAAAATACTAAGACATTAAAAACAAATTGCAAAATATATGGTGCACTAGAGGAGAGAATCCTCTTCGAAAGGGTATATATTTTTTTTAAAATAATACAAAAAGTAGACAATAGTTGACGTCGAATGAAAAATATCAAATTCTGGTACATTTGAGTTTAAAAAATTACTAAGAGGAAAATATACTTCAAAATTTTTAAATTTTTTCCATGCACTAGATATTGAAGTTATCTATTTGGAAAAAAAATCAGGGAAAAATAAATAAATAAAAAATTCTTGATGTCAACTCAACATCACTTTTTCCTAAAATTTTCAACAATTCAAAATATGTTTTTGAATGCCATATATCTGTTGTGAGTGTTGAAGATAATTATGCATTATGGGTCAACTGTAAATGCACTCCACATTAACATAGTTGTCAAAGGTTATTCCTTGGTACTGTATCTAAGATCTGAGGTATTGTTAGAGGTGAATTCTAGGTGTGAACGAGTGTCAAGAAAGCTTCAACAATGGAATTTATTCCAATAAATTACAAGGCACCATTTCAAGTGCAACAATGGGAATTGCCTTTCTCCAAAGGTCTGGATAGAGAACAATTGTCTCATGTTTTTAAAAAAGACTGTATCTTTTTCTTCAAATGTGTGAAGGATATAATTGGGGATGATATATTGCAGCCATCAGCATAGAGAATCATATTTCCTTCCAATTTGGTATCCATATTTGTTTCAAATATCATGGATTTGAACCCAAATTATCATGACATGCAGAAAATAGCAAATGTAGTTATTAAAGAGGTCTTCCTACAAGAAAATGCTCTACTCACAAGCATTCAAAAGTATGACTTCTAGCATGGAGAAGCATACATTGGTGGTGTCTTTCCTAGACACTACTTGCATCATAAAGTAAGCTTCAAAAATATCTATACTGGTATGAGACTGGCACTTGAATTTAACTCTTCAAATTACCTATATAGGGAGTTGAGCATGTATCATTTTAAACTAGGTAATGATATGGAAAGGAGCTTCAAAAATAAATACCATGCAATTGCTTTTCTTCCAACACATCATTGTCATCGGGAAGTTATTGTTAGACCTCCAATTCTGCCACAACAAGGAGAGGTGGAATTAGAAGAGTCGCAGGCAACACCAGGGTTCAAAATGTTCAGCCAATCATGCTCAATCGACAACCAATCCTCCCAAATATGAATATAACAAAAAATTCAAAAACTACTCCGCCAACAAATCAAATTATGAACAAGGAAGGAAATGAAGGCAACTTTTCAGTACAAAAGGCATGACGTGAATAGTCAAATACTTAATGGTCTGTCAAATATTATAGCAAAGTCAACTTGTTTTGTCACTTTGTTATGTTGACATTTTTTTACTATTTCATAGTTAGGTAGAATTAAGTTCTACGATAGGAAAGGCTTGTCAAGTGTTGGCAAACTACTTGCTATATTCAAAAGTCAACAATTGACATTTTGTATTTACAACATATCTAGACATGTAACCAAATAATGATGTAATTTTTATTATTATATAATATAAATAGTCAGCTTAAATGCCTTTTACTAAAAAAAAAAATTGCTTTTAAATTTATTATATATTTTAGACTTGTATCTATACTACAATATGTATTCAAGTGTTACAAAAATTCCATAAGAAGCAAAAGGTGTTGTTACTAATATTAGTCTTGAATTTTCATATGGTGTTGATTAGAAAAATGGTTATTATTGCTTTATTTAATACATAAGGGGATATGTTTTATATCTTCCAATCTACCAAATGTAAACTACTAAACCAAGGGGTAGTTACTTTTTCTATCACGAGGTTGGGTTATTCAAAGTGACTATTATTGATCTCAACAATATAGTTGGTTAAAAGAGATGTTCTTCTAATTATTTGTTACTTTACATCTAGTGGTTTCTTTTGTGAGGTCACATTTTTTATTTCTCTCTATTTTATCATGGCAACTGGTTTTAGGATTCATTCTCTTGATCTTCCCTATTTTTTAGTTATTTTTTATTTTCGTGGGATGATTTTCTCATTCTTTGACAACATGTGAATATCAAGGGAACTTTTCTTGGATCTATTTTCTTCCTTCTTGACATAATAGTTATATTTCCAATATATGATGGTTGTTTATATTCTTATTATTGGTGACAAGTGTTGGGAATCAATCTTACCATGTCAATTTTTTTGAGTCCCTTCCCTTTTGTGTGTTTAACCCTATTGACCCATTACTTTTAACCAATCTAAGAAATATTTATGGCATCTTCATTTGTGACTTCTTCCTTGGTGTGGTTATGTGTTGTCCCCTCATGTGTTGGAAATTGCCAAAATATATATGTCTATGTATGAGGGATTTATCCTTGAATTCCTAATTATTTTCAATAATTTTTATAGTTGTAGGATTTTAAAAAATTTATTGATCTCATGCCTTTCCCCTTAGCCCCAACCTCCTAGTCCGTCACCTTTAAAACAAATGTCTTTCAAGTCAAATCGATGGACTTTCCCTTCCCTACCATTTACTTCTCAAACCTAATATCCCAATCACCCAACCTATAAAAAATTTCTAAGTCTATTTTTCAAAATTTTACACAAGTGGTATTCGCTTCATACCTTCCTTGACTCTCCAAAATCCACCAATCCCTTTAAATTCCACTTCAAAGTCAAACTTTTTCCATTCCCTTTTTATGGTTATTGTCATGAGGTATCTATGATCCCCAACACTCCAAGGAATTATTTCTTATCAAGACCCCATTGTATGACCTCCCTCCATCTACCCACCTTAATGGATGATTTTATCAATACTCTCAAACCATAAACCTCCCAACAAAGTACATTTTTTCTCAAATATTCAACATGAAAAAAGCATAAAACACAAAGTGTTGGTGTTGGATTTTTTGAAGGTTCAAGAACCTCTTGAACCTCCAACATGGTTCCAAAAAGGTCAAAATATTTGACTTGAAGAAAATATGTGAGTAGGTTTCAATGAGTTCATAGGTTTTCTAATTTACCAAATCGCCCAAAAAATGAAACAAATAGGGACAAAGGAGAAAGTGTAAGTTTTAAATGTCACATGTTTTGTGAGTTTTTGAACCATGTGAAAGTGCAACATAGTTCAAAAGTACACCATTCTATTGATAATGCAACATGGTTCATGAAAAGTGAAAATCTAGGTAAAGGGAAAATAAAATGAATATTTTGATTGTAGAAAGTGCACCAATACCATAGTAAATCCCTCCTACCCTCCTACAATTATCAAAATGCTATTAGTGGTTGATAAGCCCTAGCAACAACCAAATTTTTCATTTTAGTATCACAAAAATCATATTCTAATACAATCAAGCCATTTCTATATCTCATATGTAATATATTTATTGGGCTTCCCCACACCATTTAATGCCAGATCTAGAGGTGTAATGAATGAGAATATTTTGTAGGTAGTTTTCACATGTTTTGGGATACAAATGTCAAACAATTGATATATATGAGTAGGGTATCTAGGTTTCCTATAAAAAATAAAAAATTATAATCCCAAGGCTCCCATGCTTTTCTAGACTCTAAGACAAGGGGTCAACCATCTAATCAATTTTTAGATTTGGTAAAGTCTAATTGTTTTATGGTATCAAATGATGCAAGTATAAACTATAAATGAATGAATGTATCTTGTATAATGTAGAAAAGGTTTGTAAATGCATATCTCTATAATGGTATGTCTCTATGATGGCTTGTAGTGATTTAGGGGATTATATAGTTGCAATTGTATAGTTTCTATTGTCACATTTACTATTATGAAAGTAACTAGGATTTGGTGTTGAGCACATTGTGATATTGAGAGGGGGGGTGAATTAGTATCAAACAATTCTTTAATTTTCAAAACTTAACCAATCACAATTAAAACCATTTAAATAAGATCTAACAATTAGAAACACAACGACAACACACGATTTACATGGAAACCCTTTCAAGAGAAAACCATAACATAACATTGCATATATATGTGTATATGTATATGTATATGTATATGAATATGTATATGTATATGTATATGTATAAGTATATGTATTTGTACACTAAGCTCCAACTTAGTAAGAGGCTCCAACATATTGGAGGCTAGCTTCAACCCAACAAAAGGCTCCAACCTCCACAAATATGATCCATACTTTCTAATCGCAAATCTAATCCACAATCCAATATTAACCTCCCTTTAAAATCTGATCACAATAAGTCTCATAAATCTGATTACTAATTATATACTCTCTTCTTCCACAAATTTGATCCAAATCATAAACTAATTCCTTTCACAAAAATGATCATTATTAATTCAATATCTTCACATGGATCTTTGCCTTGTAATCTACTCTAAATTTTCTTTACAATCTTATTTTCAATGTGCACTTATTCCACTCTATACCTCTACCATAAACTCTTACAAATCTGCAATTAATTAATACTGGTATTTGCATATTTTCTTCATTTATTTTTCACTCAAGAGCTGCATACATTATTTTAAATAAATTTGGAGGACTCTTCATAATTGTCTACTCTTAATGTGCTTTAAAACAAAAAAAGTATTCAATTGAATTTTTTACGTTTAAACTTCCAAGCCACCATTTATTTATATCTCCTTCATACCTCTTCCAAAGAGAGGTGACCATTCAAAATGTAGCAATCCTTCACAAGGGGTCAACCATATTTTTACTTAACATTCAGCTTTTGGTTAGCCAACATGAATGCAATTCTAGGGTCAGCCTCCAAACAAAATTCCTTGCAACAATTTCTTTGACAATTCCTCATATCGTTTGATTTAGATTTTTGTTACCTTATCTTTAATATATTTGTTGCTCTTTTCACCTTATTTAATTGATGCCATTCCTATGAATTTTTTTATGTCACTTTTTAATGAAATTGCGGCCTTTGTCACCTTACTCGCTGCACCTTTTAATGTGTTTATTTAATTAGCATATATATATTAAATATTAATATATATAAAATACGCCGAGAGTTATCATTATTGAGGCACCTATTGCACTGAGAAAAAATTATGAAAATAGGCACCTCGAGAAGGATAACTCTTAGCGTATTTTAGATATATATTAATATTTAATATATGTATGCTAGTTTTAATTTATTTTTTAAATCTCTATTATAATTATATATATTTTTGGCTCTGATTATACAACGCCTATAGTTCAAGGATTGAAGTTTTCAACTCTACTGAGATCTATAGAAGTAAATGTGTAAATAGCTAGGCAATGTAAGGTTGTGCATGTATATTGTTAGTTTCATTGTAGCCCTAATTAAACCTTAACACTTACTTAATACTAAAACTATCCCTAACCCTAATAGTAATCCTAACCCTACAATTAATTGAACCTTAATTCTACTCTAACCCAAATTAAACCAAAAAGATAAACACACCCTAATTGAACCCTAACCCTAATTTAACTCTATCCCTAAAATTACCCCTAGCCCTAATTGAATACTAACCCCATACAATTAATTGAACCTTAATTCTACTCTAACCCAAATTAAACTAAAAACATTAAAAAAAAAAACCCTAATTGAACCCTAACATTACCCCTAGCCCTAATTGAATCCTAACCCTAACCCTAATTGAACCCTAATCCTAACTCTAAATCTAACCTTAATTAAAATCTAATCCTATTCCCAACTCTCATTAAACCCTATTTGTAGTTGTATCCTAACCCTAATTGGACCCTAATTGAACCCTAAGGCTAAACCCTGATTGAATTGTAAGTCAAACTAAACCTTACCCTAACACTAGCCCTTTCCCTAATTGAACCCTAATCCTAAACCTATCATAATTGAACCCTAATTGTAAACCTTACCCTAATTAACCCCTAACCTAACCCTAAGTGTACTAATATGGAATCACATTATTTTTTTCTTTTTAGATCTAAGGAATGCATTCCATTCAATTAAGAGTAGCATGTAAAATTAAATTATATATATTAAAATAAAATCTATTATATTTTCTTTCCTTTTATTATATTAGTATAGTAATAATTACATCCTAATTAAATAATTAAGTAGTGACAAGTATTAACTATCATGTATTTAAAGTATTGAATTATGTTTTAAAAAATAGATCTAAAATAAAATATTTTTTCAATTTTTTTTGTTTGGTAAGTACTACCAAAGGGGGTAGCTCCCATTAATACATTCAGAAAGATGGATTCCAGTGTGAAATAGAAATCCTACACCATCAACAATGTCCACAAGCCTAGCAACCGAGTTCTCCTCCAGCAGGTCCGAATTGGCCCCAACAAGGATCATGATCTAAATGATGTAGATGTTCATCTCCACCCCCATCCTAAATAGCGTCTAAGCCCGACGCAGTTTAACTTTCATATTGTTTTGATTCAAACTCTGCTCACAAGGGAGAGAGTACCAATCCCTACCATGCCTCCAATTCCAGTAGTATTACATGGCCCCGACAATAGAGGATTAAACTCATAACATCACCTTTCCATCCAAAGAGAACAGGAAAGCAACACCAACAGAGTCTTGAAAGAAACAAGGGTGAAGCCAATGTTAACTTTTTCGGTCTTTATCGATCAAAGAAAATAATTCCTCGGTTACTAACTTATCCTCAAAAAAATTTATATCTCCAGGTTGTTCCATGGATGTGCCTAGATTTTCCAAGTGATCCACCACTTTATTCACTTCTCGATAAGTATGATCAGACATTGAATAGGAATCCAGTTTTTTTAGACTATCTATAGACCATTCCACGAGGCCTCTAAGCTTCTAATTCTGTATGGACGTTCTTCCAACTGCATTGATGCTCAGCTGGGAATCCCCTTCAATTATCATTTATTTTATACCTTTTTCCAAGCAAAGATCCACCCCCTCGCCAATGCTTCGAGCTTAGCTACATTGTTAGTAGCAAACCCAATGTTTTTAGCCAACACACCAACACAGGTCCCATGACAATAATGAATAATGCACCCAATCCCAGAGACCTCAGGATTTCCCTTCGAAGCCCCATCAAATGTTGAGTTTAAATCCACCAGTATCAAGGGGCACCCATCTAGCATCCGCACGCCGAGCCTTGGGGATCACAGGGTCGAGGTTGGGGGGGTTTCAAGCCCAACCAGGCTTTTTGAAGCTTGTTATCCCAACTAGTGAAAATGGTGCCCTTTGGCCTGCCCCACTTTGAATTTAAAAGTTCACACAACCCAACTTCTATCTTTTTTATGACTTGTCCAACCGGGAGTTCTGCATCACAAAACATCCTCCTATTTTATTCTTTCCACAGCTGCCAGACTACCATTGAGGGCGCAACAAGCCAAGCGTCCGCTCACACATTCTTTTGAAATCCCCTAGGCCAGCTATAGACAAATTCTTTCAAATTGTTTTGTCTCGCAGTAGACCAATCTAACGAATGCAACAACCAATCCCAACACTGGGCTGCAAACTGGCAGTTGAGAAGGAGGTGATCTGAGGTCTCCTCATTATTATCAAAATTATGATTTAATATGTTAAGAATATTAAATACTTTTATAGTTGTTATGTATTGGACCTAAATAACATGATTTGAAATTGATCTCCATCTAACATTGATTATTATTGCAAATGAAATTGATAACTGTATGAAGTGCAAATAGTATAATCCTCATAATATGGATCCAAGGGTGATACAGTCATGAATTTTTAAGCTATACGATCAAGTATCGCATGAAACAATATAAATTCCTCATAACCTTATGCAAATTCCTCATAACCATGTATTTAATTAAATTAGATACAAATTCCACATAACTATGTATTTAATTAAATTGGATACAAAAATATATGCCTTCATTTTATGATATTGACATAAAAACACAATAATTTAAAATTATATTAAACTTTGACTATTCAAAAATATCTATTATATTTTAATATTTTAAATATTATTTATTAATTTATTTCAGTAAAAAAATACCACATTTAGGAAGGTATGTTCTTGGATGGAGCAACTCAACTCATGTTTTGTAGGTCAAGTCAGAATAACACCACATTTAAAGTCAAATAAACATTTGAATCAGATGATTGCTATCATACTAAAATGTTTGGCTCTTAGTTTCTATTTTCCTTTCTGAGGACTCGGCTTTTCCTTTGGCACAGGTTGTATCCTTACATATGGCTTCCGAGTCAATATAATAATCTTACAGTAGAGTTAAGATAGATAAATATATGCTCAGTTAATTAGCTAAATATATGGGATCTTTAACTATCTATTTTTCAAACATGTTCCACATGAATTATTTATCTATTCTTTAATATATGCTCGGTTAATATATCTCCAAAGAGTATAATTTTATTCCGAGTATATGAATACCAGTTACTCGCTTAATAAATAAGCTCCTAAATCACACAAAAAGTAAAATCTTCAGAATGTAAAATATATTGTTAAAGATATTGCTTATATCAATTTAATATATAAGTTTATATTAATATATGATCTCCTGTCATATCTTTGCATAGTCCAGCTCAATAATATTGAATAGTAACTGAAGTGATGAAACTGAAAGGCACCAACAAGATTGCAAGGTAACGGGCTACATGTTACACCCACAAGGAATACAACACTAGTCCATGTGGCAGCATATCATGGCCACGTTCAAGCTGTGTGAATGTTGATTCAGATGATGAATCAAGACATAGAAGCTGGCAACCAAGACAGCCATGAATTAACAGTTACAGATCTGGGGATAGGATGACCGATTGAATACTGTGGAGACAAAAGAAACTAAAATAAAATTGAGCGTGTGTTCTTAATCCGACTTCCTCCATTCAATTAGATTTGCATGTATCAAATGATCGAAATATTGCATGCAAACTCCAGTTTTGCGTAGTACGTATAAGTTTTGCCAACTCGATTTGTCTATAAATGAGCCCTGTTGTCTCTGAAACTTTAATAGGCATAAGCTCAAAACATTCGTCCAATCACTGTAATAATTGTAGTTAGATAAAATTAGGTACAGAAATTTTGCAATATGCTATTGTTTACAGTCTTATTCTAAACAGCTGGCTTATGCCTACTATTGTGCAGCTATTTATTTTTCTATTCTGCAGATATGTTCCTACAATGATGTTTGGAATACAAAGACAAAGATAGAGAACATATCACAAGATGCAATGAATTTCTCCAACCAAAACAAATACTACCTTCATATTCAAAATAATCAAGAAAGACATTGAACTTTTAGATTTGAATTTAAAAAGAAAAATATTTTGTAAACAACAATCATAATCTGCAATGAATATAGGTGAACACTGATGAAAACAATAATCGTAATCTGCAATTATAGGGGAACGTTGATGAAAACCAGATGAAACAATAACCATTGCATGCATTCAACCAGACATATATAGAAGACATGATGAGTTAAAGAAATGTCATACAAAAATCTCCTGCTGTTACAAATCGTTGCTGCTGAGAAATCATTGTCGTTGCTCACAAATCGTTGCTGCTGAGAAATGGCCAGTAGAGAGCTAAACTAAAGATAAATGCATGAAGGTGAAATGGCGAGTGGAGCGATAAATGAAGGTGAAATTCCCGACGGAATGTTACAGCGGATGCAGCTATTCCACTTCCAAACACCTCATCTTGTAACGTCCTACTAACCTCCGCCAGCACTAACCATTGCAACAGGCACGAGAATGTCAAAATAAATGCAGTTTCAAAAAATGTGCATGCATCATGTGCTTTCAGTGTAGGATGCCTCTCGGCGTAATTACTACTTTTTATGATTGTTGAAGGTAATTGCTTCTTTACTATTATTTAACTTGGGTGACAGTACAAATGTGACTTTGAAACATATGGTGGTTGGCCAGCAATAGATATTAATTTATTTATTTTATCTTCTATAGAAGGCGACTACTCTTCAAAGAGTCGACCACAATATGATAATAATTCTGATTCAACAATTTTTTAATGATGAATAATCCATTCTAAATTTTCTTCATTTGATTCTTTTTGTATTTGCAATTTTTTATTTTAATCCAATCCAATTTAATCTTTTTTCATCTTATCACCGAGTCTCAAGCCATCTATTTCCAAACATTGACCAGATATTGTTTCCTCATTTTCTCTTTTGTTACTGTACCTTTTATCCATCATGTCAATCCATTTCCATAGGCTGCCATGTCTTATCCATGTCTTAAGTTGATCTAATTTGACACCATTTACGCCTTGCATACCATTTGAAGTTAGCAACATCTACCTCATCTATTCATCAATAATGACAATACTGAATATCATCATGACATTAATGACAATATGCACCTTTGACATCAATGACAAACATTCCAATAGTCTCCCCCTTTGTCATTGATGGCAACACAATCATAATCCTTTTCTTTTGTATTGTTCCCCCTTACTTTAACTATCCCCCTTTGACATTAATGAAAAATGGACACTTTGTATACCTCTTTCTTTTATGATGTGATTCTTCCTCATTTCTATGATGCTCCCCCTATCTATAAGGCTCCCCCTTTCACAAATATTTTCTAATACTCTCCCTTGCTCTAATATTCCTCTTTCTCTAATTCTTCATCTTAACATCTATTCTCTTTACATATAACTCTCTCTTTATGTAGCTTTCCACCTTTTTATCATTCTTCCTCATTTTCATTAATGGTAAATGGATATTCATTATACTTCTATCTTCTATGGCATTATATCAATAGGAACTCGAACATAAACTGTATAACCATCATAACTTACTACTGTTCATCTTTCTTCTCTAATTGCCTCAAGTCTTTTATGCAAGAATTTTTTCCATATTTCTATAACCTCTTTCCATCATTCATACTGTCATCAAATTCTTTGTAACATTATATACATGATCATTAGGTTTCCACTCAATTGCACATTGAAAAATTGTCTTGTTACTATAGGTAGGTATCTCTTACTTGAAGACAATCATCATTTTCAATGTGTCATACTTCATATGCCTTTGATGCATATAAATATCACCATTCCTATTGTACCTTGCTACCATGCGCCATTTTTCAATTGTCTTGTCATACATGCTTTGAATTATACTTTGCTAGAGTGTATGATTTTTACATCTTATGTTTTTAACCTCCATCATCCCAAGAACATAACTCAATGATCTTGTATCCTTAACCATTCTTTAGTCTATTTTTTTTTCTCCAATCATATCTTCTCTTCCTCTACTAATTCTTCTCTTTTGACCAATGACAACAGGATACTTGTATAGAATATGCCTTTAGCTAATTTATCTTGAATTTTCTTCTTCATGGAGCTGAAATAATGCAGTGGTTAGCTCCCCCTGAACATGTGTATCTCTTTAAGGACTTACTGATGTTTCTTGTGCATGAATCACAAGAATAGATCCTTCCTTCTTCTCATTGTTTGGCTCTTGTTTCCTTCTCCATACCTTTGTAAATTCTTTATTTTTCTTATTCATGGCTTCCACTTTATTATTCCACTTATGGTATTCCATAAATTTACTTCAACAAAAATGTGTCATATTCGTGTAGCTTTTGCACTTGTAGCACACAACGTTCTAATCCACCAAATAACCAAAGGAGTTATCGCTTCTTTTTGAAGAATCATAAGCACTTGTATTCGTGTTCAATCCATAATCATATCTCCCTTATCTTTTACAACTTCTTTCCTTATGACCAAGATGGTTGTATTTATAACAAACGATGTCATCTCTTCTCTTTGGCAACCCATGAGGACCTATATTCTTGATCCAACTATTGTTTCTTGCATGTGTCCAACAATCTATTGCTTTATATGACCAAAATTATTGCAAGAGTAGCAATAACCATAAAATGAATGCTTAGACTTGTTCATTTGTGCTTGCCTTGGAGGAAATGATCTTGTGAATTTATCCTTGTTTTTTTGAGGAAAATTAGTTTTTTGTGGGGCATTATTTTCCTTCCTCTTATTATTCTCATTATTCATTGATCCTTTTAGAACATTTGTATAGCCTTTTTATATTTCCTCATTTCTTTTCTTTTGTTGTTATTTGAAGATCGATCTTCATTTTCTTCATGACCAAGATTTGTCTTCATGCATGATGACATTTGTACATATATAATATCATCCATCGTTTCAGTGCTCTTATCAAATTTGTGGCTCTTGTCTTGCTTAATAGTTGCTTTTTCTAATTTTGTTCTTAAGTAACCAAGTTCAGACTTGTACTTCTCACACTCTTCTTCATTTATCTTCAATTGATTTCTTACTTCTTCCTCAATCTTCTTTGATTCTTTGATTTCAATTTTTAGATCTTCAATCATATTTTCTACTTCTTCAAGGTCTTGTTACACTTTTGCCTTGGATTCACTTTCTTCTTGATTTTTTATTTTAAACATGCATTTCTTCTTTTAAGTGAATGAATATCGTTATATGCAGGATAAATTTCTTCCTCAAGATCCACTTCTTCATCAACCTTGTTCTTCTTGTCTTTATCATCTTTTTCTTCCATTGTCATGAAAAGAATTTCTTCTCTTGAATCTTTCTCTTCTTTTCTTTTGTCTTCACTTTCAACTTGCACACAAAAATCACAATAATTAGTTTTATCACAACTAAAAAAATTATACTTATTTTTGTCTATGTCAGAATAAACATGGGCTTCCTTTGCATTTGAATCATTGTTTAATCTATCGCTTGATTCATGATTTGAATTCTTCATCCATTTTTATGCCTTAAACATTCCTTCTTCTTTAGATTAATTATCTTTTTCTAACTCCATATCTACCTTTTCATCATAATTTTCTTCTTTTGAAATTATCTCAACATTTTCTTCCCCTTTTAACTTTTCCTTTTGTTGGACATAGGTTGGCATTGATGTCAAAGGTTTTCATTGATGAAGAAGATCATAGGAGTACTTGAACTATCATTATATCCCCCTCGACTTATTATTTTGAGTTGCAGAGATTTGCAAAGATATATGTTATATTTCTGGTAGTATGTTGTGTTAGAAGTTCAGTGTTGCCTAATCAATCATATCACTAAATCAAGAAACATAGATAATTATTTTTATTGAGTCCAGTGACTACCTTTAGGAATTTTGTGTGATTTTTGTATGTTTACAATATTATGAATGTATTTATTCATTGACAGTGGTGGTTCATAAGACTATAACAAAATATTTCAGCTCAGTATTTATCAGGTTCATTGTTTCTCAAGTCTCCCTTCTATAGACATTGTAGGCTCTGTGGTTTGAAAGCAGAGTATCCCTAGGTACACTTATTCTATCTTTTCCTAGAGTTTCTAGAGGATATGTTCATCATGCAGAAGTTTGAGACATTGCAATAGCAACTAGTAGTGTGAAAAAAACAATTCTTATGTGTGGTGTCAAGATAGGACCTAATTAAGGTCCATGTGGCAGCACATGGCATCATGTTATTGTAATGGCAAAAAAAAATGATTTTGGACCAAAGTGTTACATGTTTCATGTAATTTGAATTGAGGTCCACCTTATGTCATCTTGGATATTTGTAGATCTGTAGATGACATAGATGAGTGTTAATGTAATGTTATGTATATAATTCTCAAATGTTCAGATGAAAGGATGTCAAGTAGAATTACACCAGTGTGAATAAAATTTGGTCAGAGGTGTAAATTGAAGATAAGGTGGTTAATATAAAGGGAAGAGTTGCATTTCAGTGTGTGTACTAGTATCAGAAGATCATATGTAATGAGGAAGAGTGTTAGTTTTAACTCTAGCATGTGTATGAGATCTATATAGAAGATTCACAAGAATTATCTTTGTATTATGATAGGAATGGTGTTCTACCTGTTGTATTGATTCAATTTGGCATTGGTGTCTCCAGTAGGTTGGTGCCTACTTCATATTGTAAAATTCAATTGTATGTTTATGCTTTGTGAAGCTGGATTTGGATATTAGATCCAAGCAGCTATTCTCACAATGGTTTTTCCCATCTTGGGTTTCCACATATATCTAGTGTTCTCATATGTATATGTGTGTGCTTATGTTGTTCCTTGATCATTAGTTTTTTTCTTTTATTTTGGTTTCAGTTCTTATATGTGCATTTGAGTTAAGAGTTTTAAATAGATTTGATCTACTGATTCACCCCCCCCTCTCAAAAGATTGTGTACCCTTCAATTGGTATTAGAGCCAAGTTCCTTTGAATAATCCTAATAAATTAAGGTAGTTATGGGATGGCATGCACTCTATTTCTTAGGAATGATTCTCTAGAAATAAAGTGCACCACTCTTTGATGGATCCAATTTTGCATTTTGGAAATTCAAGATGGAGTCATATTTGATGGCTCTATGAATGGATATATGGATGTCAGTGATAGAGGTATATGAGATTCCTGAAAACCCTCCTAGGGATCAAGCCGAAAAGAGGGTTTTTAAAATTAATGCTAAGATAGGATTGTTATTTATGTGGATTGACTAACTCTGAATTTGTGAAAGTGATGTAGTGCAAAAAAATGAAGGAAATATGGGATAAATTGAAGACCATCTATGAAGGTGATGACAAAGTCAAAGAGGCAAAGCTACAAACTCATAGATCTCCATTTGAAATCCTGAAGATGAGAGAAGATGAGAATATTTCCATAATCCTGCTCTGGGTTGATGAATTTGTCAACTCTATTTGAGGTCTTGGTGAGGAATTGAAAGAAAAGAATGATGTGAAAAAGGTACTGAGATCTCTCCCTAGAAGTTTTAATTCTAAAGTCTCTGCAATTGAATAAGCTAAAGGTCTGAATGCTTTGAAGATGAATGAATTGCATGAAATTCTAACTGCTTTTGAAATGATATTTGAAATTAAAGATTCTATAAGAAGAGAGGCTACATTTAGAGTATCTAAGAAGAAAGTTGATTAAGATTTGGATATTGGATTAGATTGGAGGAAGCCAATTTTATAGAAAGCTACAAAGAGGTTTTGGTAAGTACAAAGGAAAGTTACCTTTTAAGTGTTTTAACTACGGTGAAGTAGGTCATTTTATGGCTAAGTGTCCCCATAAGGATTCTAACAATTTTGATTCAGAGTATGGAAAGAAATCATTTGAGAGAAGGAATAAAGGTTTGAGGAAACAAAAGAGTTTCTACACTAATGAGGAAGAATATTACTCTACTGATGAAGAAGATGAAGACATCTCTAGAGATGAAAAATAAAAGGTCATATTCATGGCTTTTGAAACTACTAAAGAAGATGCAAAAATGGATTCTAGAAACAATAAAGATGAAGTAGATCTTGTGGAAGAATTTCTATGTGTTAGAGAAGAAATTATAAGACTGGAGAAGAGAGTTGCAGAAAAAGTGAAGGTTAAAGAAAAGGTATATCAAGATCTAGAGAAAGCAAGAAGATGATTATTGATCTAAAGACCCAGAAAGAAGTAGCAAAAAGGATTGAAGAAGTTCTGACCAGAAATTTGTTGTCAAGAGACAAGGACTGTGAGAAGTGAGAAGCAGAAATTGTGAAAATAAGAAAAGAGCTTGAGAAATTGAATCAATAGTTGCAAATGAAGTTTCAAAAAATTACTGAAACTCTAGATCAAATATTGGGATGTCATAGATCTTTGGATGTCAAAACTAGAATTGGTTTTGATGATCAAAAGAATAGGATGACAAAACAGTCTATGAAGACTACTAATACAAGTTTGGGAGTGACTGGTTATGGAAGTACAATCTAAAAGAATCATTGTAAGTGATGAAATCAAAACATAGAATGATGGTGTTATTCAAGTTCAGAAGAAGAGAAGAAGATATAGAAGACGAGGATTCAACACTAAGTTTAATTATCCTTTCTTTGGTTATTGTTTTAATTACAATAATTTTTTTCATAAGGTTGTGGACTATAGAAAAGCTTTGGTAAGAAGAAATAACTTTTTCACCAATAATTCATTTTCACCTCTGTACAATTTTAATATCATTTGCTACAAATGCAAAAAAATTGGACACATTGCTATGAACTACAAAATAAAAATTTTCAGTCCTCCTCTACTAGATAAAGGAAGGAAAGGATCAAAATGTAGAATTCATGAATTATATAAAGTCTAGAAGAAGGTTCCAAAAGAGAAAAATTATAAGAAATCAATGATTGCTCAAATTACACTACATGCCCAAAAAGAGAATAATTTGTGGATCATAGGCAACGGTTGCTCAAACCACATGACTAGAGATAAAAGTAAGTTCATGAACTTTAAGAAATTTGAAGGAGGTTTTATGACTCTTGGAAATAGTTATGTTACCAAAATTACCAGTAAGGGTACTTTGAGTTTTAATGGTGGTAGAACAAAGACACATGATGCTTTTTATGTTGAAGGACTAAAACATAATCTCTTAAGTTTAAGTCAGATGTGTGATAAAGGTTATAATCTATCATTTAATGTTGAAGGATGTGAAATCAAGAAATCAAGTATCGAAGAACTAATTGTGGAAGGAGTAGGACAGGAAGTGACATATATCATCTCAGTGAATTGAATGGACAAAAAAAATTTAATGTGCAGAGAGAAGAAAGCTAGCTTTGGCATAGAAGGTTGGGATGTATAAAATTTGATGAAACTATAAAGATTAGCTCATGATGAATGGTTTAGGGTATTCCAAAGATTAAGAAGCCTCAATCTACTACTTGCAAACCATGTCATGAAGGAAAATAGACAAAAAGAATATTTCATGCTAAGGGGTATTCTACATCAAAACCATTGGATTTGGTTCATACAAATCTATGTGAACCTATGAGGACTAAAATTATACAAGGAGATAGGTATTTCATTATTCTCATTGATTATTACATTAGGATGACTTGGATTACATTTCCAAAAGATAAGTTAGAAGCATTTCATAAGTTTAAGGCATTCAGGGCATTAGTAGAGAATGAAACTGGAAGAAAAAACAAGGTTTTGAGATTAGACAGAGGTGGAGAATTTACTTTTGACAAGTATGAAATTTTTTGTGAAGAGCATGGGATCCAGAGGCAATTTTCTACTCCTAGAACTCCACAACAAAATGGAGTTGTGTAAAGGAAGAATCAAACTGTATAGGAGATGGAAAGAACAATGTTATGTCAATCAAATATATCAGATATGTACTGGAGATAAGTGGTTCAAGCTATAGTATATATCCTAAAAAAAGTTCATATTAGATACAAGATTGATAAAACACCATATGAGTTGTGGGGAGGAAGATCGCCTTTAGTCAGACATCTTAAGATATTTGGAAGAAAATGCTACATCAAAAGGGATGAAGAAAATTTGGGTAATTTTGATTCCAAATTTAATGAAGGTATTTTTCTTGGTTATTCTTTGAGAAGTAAAGCATATAGATGTTACAAAAAAGGCTGAAGAGGATTGTGGAAATTGAAAATGCGAGAGTTGATGAAATAATTTAGTTTATTGGTATTCTATAAGTAGATGATGAAGAAGAATCAATCCACGATAATGAAGATTCAGAATTTGTTACAAAAACTCCAGCAAAGTATGTTCAAAAGAATCACTCTAAAGACCAAATTATAGGAGACAAAGGCAGTGGAGTTTAGACCCACAAGATATTTGAGAAGGCAAATGAGTTGTACACTTTACATTATTATCAAAGATAAATCCTAAGTCTTATAAATAAGTAATCAAATAGAAAGGTTGGATAGAAGACATTGAGGAAGAACTCAATCAAATCGTGAAGAATGAAACTTGTGAACTTTTCCCAAGACCTAAAGGAAAGAATATGATTGAGACCAAGTGGTTTTTCATAAACAAGTTGAATGAGGAAAGTGAAGTGATCTGGAACAAGGCTATACTTGTGTGTAAAGGATATTCTTAGGTTGAAGACATAGATTTTGAAGAGACATTTACTCTAGAAGCAAAACTAGAAGCAATCAAGATGTCTTTATTTCTTTCAACATTCAAGAATTTCAATGCATACCAAATGGATGTTAATTTGGCATTTCTGAATGGATAGCTAGAAGAATAGGTCTACATTGAAAAACCAAAAGGTTTTCAATGTTCTGACAAACTAGATTATGTGTGCATATTGTAGAAGGCCCTTTATGGACTCAAACAAGCTCCCAAATCTTGGTATTCAAGGTTGGATGGATACTTGCAGTAGCAAGGGTCCTGGAGAGGAATTGTAGATGGTAATCTATAGATAAAAACAAAGGTGGTCAACTACTAATAGTTGTGGTCTATTTAGATGATATCATTTTTTATGGTAGCAGTGATGACATGTGCAAGGTCTTTCAAAAGGAAATGCAAAATGAGTTTGAAATATCTATAGCTAGGTGAATTATCTTTCTTTCTTGGGTTGTAGATTGCACAATCAAACAAAGGCATTTTCATTTCCTAGAATAAGTACATAAAGGAGATGTTAAGTTTAGGATGGAAGATTGCAAACTAGTGGGAATGCCTATGGTTATAGGATGCAAGTTGAGTAAAGATGATGAATCTGCTCTGGTAGACCAAACCTTGTATAGATCTATGATTGGTAGTTTTTGTATGTGACAACATCTACACCAGATATAATGCAAGCAGTTGGAATAGTTGCTAGATTTTAGGCAGTACCTAAAGAAACTCATGTCAAAGAAGTAATGAGAATATTTAGATATTTGAAGGCTACAATGGATTTTGGATTGTAGTATCCAAAGATTGAAAACTTCACTTTGACTGCATACACAAATGTAGATTGGGTAGGAAGAATAGATCAATGGAAGAGAACAAGTGGTGGAGCATTCTTTCTTGGTGACAATTTGGTGTCTTGGTCAAGAGCAAGAAATAGGACTCAATGTCTTTATCTACAACAAAATAAAAATATATTGTGGTAGCTTCATGTTGCACTCAAGTGCTTTGATTGAAGTAGAACCTAAAGGAGATAAAGAATTAGTTTGATGAACCTATCTCTATTCTTTTTTATAACACAAATTGTGCAATAAATATCTCAAAAAATCCAATAATGCTTCAAGGACAAAACACATTGCAATCAAGTATCATTTTTTGAGACAAAAATTTATAGAGAAGGAGGTAAAGTTTGAGTATGTTGAGACAAAGGAGAAAGTAGTAGATATATTCATAAAACCACTTCCTAAGGAGATATTTGAGTTTCTTTGGTATAAGCTAGGATTTATTTCTCCCTCCTCTTGAATCAAGAGGAAGCATAGGTTGAGGTGGAGCTTGGTCTCCCTACCACAAGAAGGTTGGGTCCATTATTGCATAATACTTTCAAAAGAAGTGAGGGATGGAATTAGGGGGAGTCTATCTAGGAAACAAGTTTCCAGATTGTGTAGAGTACAAAAATGCAAAAGGGGGAGATAAGAGTGTTGACCTTTTCCATTGATGTCAAAGGGGGAGAAACTAAACTCAAAATGCTATATCTTCCAAGAGGAAGAAATCAATATAAGGGGGGTAAATATCTCCATGTGTGTCTGACTAGTTTTATGGGTGGCCCAACATTTTTTTATTTTCCATCAATGACAAAGGGGGAAATTGTTGGATATAGGTTTTCATTGATACCAAAGGTTTTCATTGATGAAGAATATTGTAGTAGTACTTGAACTATCATTATATTCCCCTTGACTTATAATTTTGAGTTATAGATATTTGCATAAATATATGTTATATTTATGGTAGTATGTTGTGTGTCAAAATTTTAGAGTTGTCTAATCAATGCTATCACCAAATCAAGAAACATAGATTATCATCTTTATTGAGGAGTGACTATCTTCTGAAATTTGGTGTGATTGTTGTATGTTTGCAATATCATGTGTGTATCTATTCATTGTGATAGTGGTGGTCCAGAAGACTTTACTAGAATGTTTCAGCTCAATATTTATCAACTTCATTATTTCTTAGGTCTCCCTTCTAAAGACATTATAGGCTCTGCAGTTTGAAAGGAGAGTATTCCTCCACTTATTCTATCATATTCTAGAGCTCTTAGAGGATATGTTCAACATGTAGAAGGTTTGAAGTGACATAAAGTTCTTTATGTGTGTATGTCATCTAGTTGGTGTTTGAGACGTGTGTGGTAATGACTAGTAGCCTGCAAAATTCAATTCTTGTGCATGGTTTCAAGATAGGACCTAATTAAGGTCCATGTGGTAGCACATGGCATCATGTTATTATGGTGGAAGCAAAATTTGATTTTCGACCAATGTGTTACACGTTTCATGTAATTTGAATTTAGGTCCACCGTATGTCATCCTTTCTATTTGAAAATCCTTGGCCAACATAGAAGAGTGTTAATGTAATTTCATGTATATAATTTCTCAAATGTTCATATGCATTACGTAAAGGATCTCAAGTATAATTACACTAGTGTGAAGAAAATTTAGGTGCAGGTGTAAATTATAGAGAAGGTGGTGAATATAAAAGGAAGAGTTGCATTTCAATGTGTGCACTAGTATCAGAAGATCATATGTAGTGAGGAAGAGTGTCAGCTATAACTCGAGCACATGTATGAGATATATAGAAGATCTGCAAGAATTATCTTTGTATTCCAGTAGGATTGGTGTTCTACCTATTGTACTAATTCAATTAGGGATTGGTGTCTCCAGTAGGTTGGTGCCTATAGATACAATAGGGGATTTGTGTCTCTGGTAGGTTGGCACCTACTTCATATTATAAAATTCACTTGTATGTTACTGCTTTGTGAGGCTAGACTTGGATAGTAGGTCCAAGCAACTATTCTCGACATGGTTTTTCCTATATTGGGTTTCCACGTATATCTAGTGTTCTCATGTACAAATGTATGTGCATATGTTGTTCCTTGATCATTAACTTCTACTTTGATTCTAGTTTTAGTTCTAATATGTGCATTTGAGTTAAAATTTTAAATATATTTGATCTATTGATTCACCCCCCCTCTCAATAGATTGTGTGCCCTTCACTTTTCTCTTACTCGCAAGATTATCTTCCTTTTTAAATGTATCTTTGTTATTTGGTTCTATTGCCATGTGTATTCCAAGTGAAACCTCGTCTTTTTCAATTGGTTTTGTTAGTGTTTTTTTATCAACACTTTTCTTTGTATTCCATTTTTCCTTATTTCCTTTTCTTTTTCCTATTTGTGCTCTTTTGATCCACCTTCTAGCGGTTAGGCTATTTTGAAGGAACCTACTTTGATACCAATTGTTGAGCACACGGTGATAGTGAGAGGGGGGTGAATCAGTATCAAATAATTCTTTTCTTTTAAAACTTAACCAACATTTAAATAAGATCTAGCAATTAGAAACATAATGACAACACATAATTTATGTGGAAACCATTTTGAGAGAAAACCATGGCATAATATTGCATATATATTATATTTTAATCTTCTTCTTCTTGTAGGATCCAATCTACTATCAAGGTCTCAAATCTCTATACTAACTGAGCTTCAACTCAGCAAGAGAATCCACCCTCTACTTAATAGACTCCAACCCCCACACACACAAAACTGAGCTTCAACCTTAATTTGATAGGCTCCAACCTCCACAAATCTGATCCATACTTTCTAATCAAAAATATGATCCGCAATCCAATATTAACCTTCCTTTAAAATTTGATTACAATTATGACTACTCTTCTTCCACAAATCTAACCCAAATCATGCATTAATTCCTTTCACAAAAATGGTCATAACTAAGTCAATATCTTCACATGGATCTTTTCCTTGTAATCTGCTATAAATTTTCTTTATAATTTGATTTTCAACCTACACTTATTCCATTTTATACCTCTGCCATAAAATCTTACAAATCTGCTCTAAATTAGGCACAAATTTTGTTATAATTCTGCAATTAATTCAAGTACTAGTATTTGCACATTTTCTTCATATATGTCTACATTTATTTTTCACTCAAAGAGCTACATATATTCTTCAAAATAAATCAAAATGACTCTTCATAATTTTATTCTCTTAATCTTCTTTAAAACTTAGAAAATATTCAATTGAATTTTTTACTTTTAAACCTCCAAGCCACCATCTATTTATATCTCCTTCATACCTCTTCCAAAGAGAGGCAACCATTCAAAATGTAGCAATCCTTCACAAGGGGTCAACCATATTTTCATTTAGTATTCATTTTCAGTTTTTGGTTGGCCAGCATAAATGCAATTCTAGGGTCAACCTCCAAACAAAATTCCTTGCAACAATTTCTTAGCATAGTTAATTATAGACAATTCCTCATACTTTTTTATTTAGATTTTTGCCACCTTCTCTTTAATATATTTGCTACTATTTTCACCCAATTTAATTGTTTCCTTTCATATGAATTTTTTTGTCACTTTTTAATGAAAATGCATCCTTTGTCACCTTAATCGTGTTGCACCTTTTAATGTGTTTATTTAATCACTACTTTTCATGATTGCTAAAATTAATTTCTCCTTTAATATTATTTAACTTGGGCGACAATACAAATGTGACTTTGAAGCACATGGTGGTTGGCCACCAATAGATATTAATTTATTTATCTTATCTTCTATAGAAGGTGACTACTCTCCAAAGAGTCGAACACAATATGATAATAATTTTGATTCAACAACCTTTTAATGATGAATAATCCATTATAAATTTTCTTCATGTGATTCCTTTTGCATTTGTAATTTGTAATTTTAATCAAATCCAAGTTAATCTTTCTTCAACTTGTCACCAAGTCTCAAGCCATCTATTTCCAAACATTGAGCAGATATTGTTTCCTCATTTTTTCTTTTATTAGTGTACCATTTATCCATCATTCCAATCTATTTCCATGAGTTTCCATGTCTTAAGCTTATCCAATTTGACACCATTTACACCTTGCATACCATGATACTATAACTTTGACATTAGCAACAACTGCCCCATCTATTCATCAATTAATTACTCTTTAATTAATTATTAGTCTAATTTATTCTCATGCACTTAAGCTAAACTTAGGAGTTCTTTATTTAAGTTAACTAAGTGCTTTTCTATGTTAACTGAAGTGAGCAATTATAAGGGTTGCTCTTATATAACACTCAACCCTCATTATATTATCACAGTGGATATTTTCTCTTGAACTCTCAACCTTTGAGGACTTTTGTTTTCCTTGAAGATTCTTGAGGTTCATTCTATTGTTTTTTCTTATTGAGGAATATAGCATATATTGTTTGCACATCTCTTGTGTGGAAGGTGGTTTTTTTTTTTTTTTTGATCATGTGGCTCATGTTTTTCACAATTCTAACATGGTATTAGAGCCTCGATTCGATGAACCTCTTCTCAATCAATGAGATTTTTTTCTTCAACAAGGGTTATAGGCTTCAGATCTAAATCCCCTTTGCTTTTTTGAAAAGTTTGGAGGTAGGCAATTTAGGTGCTTTTTGGCACAAAAGTAATCTCACTGTTGGATTCAAAGCTATCGAGAAAGTCAGATTTGGCTTTTGTTTGGACTGATTTGGACTCTTGAGGTCAGATCTACGAGGTTTTGAAGTGGTTGTTTTTTTTCGGATTCAGAGGGTAGTTGTGTTTTCGGTGCATTTTGGCATGAAAAGAACCTTGTTGTTGCATTCAGGAGGTCGATTCTACAAATTTTGACTATAAATTTGTCCAATTTCACCATCGAGTGTTTTTGAGGCAAAAAAAATTACCCCAGGTATTGTACAACCCCTAGGGCACGAAAATCGAAAAAAAATTAAAAAAATTAAAAAAATCACAGTGGTCAATGCAATATTAAGAGCGACACCCTAGTGAAAACACTTCTAGCACTGACTGCCCCTAGCGGCTCCATTTTTCATCGGGTGGCAATGAAATCCACAAAGATTCCCATTGAATATTATGATGGCAGTGATCGAGAAAAAAAACCAGTTCAGTCCTTTTGCTAGCGACGACGAAATATTTCGTTTGGAGGAATAAACTGACAATTTTTTACTTTTAAGGGACCGGATTTTTTTTTGGCCGAAAAAAATATTCCACTAATACTATGCTGATGTCGACATGATGCCAGTGGTACGAATTGTACCTTAGCCCCCTTTGACCCTTTTTTTCCCTAAAGGAGGTATTTTTTTATTTTGGCCATAACTTGGCCATACAATGTCGGATTTTGACGAATGAGATATCGTTGGAAAGCTATTTCCACCAAATTTTTAGTGGTGTGGGTCGTATCACTTAATTTTTCAGTCCCAGGCTCATAAAATTTGACCCATTTCTCCATTTTTATGATTCTAGCAGCATTGGAACCATCTTTAAGAGCTCTTCATAGCCATGCATGCACTTTTTCCAGATTCCTCTCCAAGTGAATCTTAGCTCTTGAAAAAAAAAAATTGTTTGTGTGGGATGACTCATTTTTGGTTGTTTTATATGTATTTCCAGTATTTTGTCATATTTGGGCATTGTAGACATATTTTTTATGCACATTCTCTTTTGTAGATGCACTAAGATAAAGTATCATTCTAGTGTATACCTTTTGGGGATTTTGCACATCTTGTTGTTCATTTTGTATTCACACTATAATATAAAGTGTCATGGTGGGTTGATGTTTACCTTTGGTTTTTCATCATACCTTTGTCAAGTGAGTGTCCCTTCCATGACAATAGTGAATCCCAATGATTCTTGCCTCATTCCTGTGTGCCTTAGTTGCACACCCTTTTATTTGCAAGTTGTTTCTCCTACATGCACTTCTTGGTTTCACACAGTTTTAGTGTTCCTGTCATGGCTCTCCCTTTTTTAGCATTATGAGGGGTTTCTATTGTTGGTGATAATGCTTCCTTGGTTTCATTTTTTAGTGATCTATGTATCTAATTCTTGTTCCTATGTGCTTTCAAATGCAATGTACATCAACGAATGGTTAAATGCATTTTAGTGAGTTAGAGCATTTACCATATACATATTCTTGCATTCCTATTTTCTAGAGGCGACATTCCATTTTCATTTGATCGGAGACTATTGGTACCTCTACTTTCAACTTGCATCTTGCAAGTTGAGTAGTGTCATTTTGATCACTCATACAGATTCATGTGTTGTTTGTGTCTTCAATTTTCAGATGTTTGACTTTGTTTTCCATCTAATTCGAGTAGTTCTTTGGGGACACTCATGCAGATTATTGTCTCTCTTGTGATCAATGTTCTTCAGACTATTGGTACCTATATTTTTGACTTGCATCTTGCATGTTGAGTAGTGTCATTAGGGTCACTCATGTAGATGCATGTACCACCTGTATCTTCGACTTCTATATGTTTACATTTTTTTCCATCTAATTCGAGTAGTGTCATTGGGAGCACTCATACAAATTATTATATCCTTGGATCTTGACATTTGCATCTTTTATTTCCAAATGTTTTTCTTTGTTTTTCATCTAATTCGAGTAGTGTCATTGGGGAACTCATGCAAATTCTTGTTATCTTGATCTTGATAATCATTTGTTTTAGAGGAGGTTCTTAATTTCAACACCATATAAATCATCATTTGACAATAGTCTACAGTTTATTCATGCTTCAGTGATGTTCTACATGTTCTCTTTTTTGGGACATTTGTTTCGGTTGGAGGCTTCTTAGTCCT
Organism: Sequoiadendron giganteum; assembly: GCA_007115665.2. NCBI lineage: Eukaryota > Viridiplantae > Streptophyta > Pinopsida > Cupressales > Cupressaceae > Sequoiadendron > Sequoiadendron giganteum. The sequence continues at coordinate 42,355,932 of VCHN02000014.1, read as the reverse complement.
TCACACCTTGATTTGGAGGCTTCTTCAGTTCTTCATTCACCTTTCTCTCTTTTGGAGAGGATTTTTCTCCCACTATGGTTTTCTCCTTTTCTCCACTTGTGAGAGATCTTTTGTTTGTACATGGGTACCTCACTAGGCCTTGTTTGTCGGGACCCATCTTGTATTCTCGTTTTAAGTTTTTTAGCTACTCCCTAAGTTCATCTTAAGGGGGGTGTTAGATTAATTATGCATTAGCTAATAATTAATTATTGTTTAATTAATTTTTAGTCTAATTTATTCTCATGCACTTAAGCTAAACTTAGGAGTTATTTATTAAGTTAACTAAGTGTTTTTCTATGTTAACTGAAGTGAGCAATTATAAGGGTTTCTCCTATATAACACTCAACCCTCATTTTATTATCACACTGGAAATTTTCTCTCGAACTCTCAACCTTTGAGGATTTTTTTTTCCTTGAAGATTCTTGAGGTTCATTCAGTAGCTTTTTATTATTGAGGAATATAGCATATATTGTTTGCAAATCTCTTACCTGGAAGGTGTCTTTGTTCATTTTTTGATCTTGTGGCTCATGTTTTCCACAATTCTAACAACAACTACCTCATCTATTCATAAATAATTAAAATATTGAATATCTTCATGACATTAATGACAACACACACCTTTGAAATCAATGATAAACATTTCAACATTTGGCACATGTATGATAGCACCTAATGTATTGGAAGTAATTTATAATAGCCATTCATTGGTTCCATGTTTTATTATAGCTATGTTGTAATGTCCCCACTTTAGCAGTTGACCAAGTGTGTGTGCGTTAGCCTTGTTCTACATGGTCCCGAGGGCTAACGAAGGGTTTAAGGGGATCCTAGAGTGTTTTGGCCTAGTCATTTCCAATTTGGGCCAAAATGAAGTTGATTTACTCAGTTTCAAGCATACTTACTATTTTTAGTAAGTCAGCAGGACACAGTGGAGACTAGTTTTGGTGATTGGATTTGATACTCGTCAATGAGAGCTTTCCGACAAGCTATCACTCGCATTATTCGGAGTCCGATTGCTAATACATTTTAATGCCTGAAGTTTTATTAAAGTAACATTTAATTTAATTGTAAAATATTAAAGTGTTACTTTAATATTTATTCTATGGGGATGTGTACCCAAGGGAGACATAAGGGGATATTTTAATAAATGTTTTATATTGCACATCTTTTATCCCACATTGCCCATGAGAGTTGAGTCGACCCTTGGAAATAGAATAAAAGGAAGTGTTTGTGGCTTCATTAGATATGTTGACTATGAGAAGAAATTGGTGTGTGAGTTGCAGATCTGTTCTTGGCATTAGAGGACGTCTATCCTCTCTTGTGACATTCTAGACGTCATTCCCTTGGGGTTTGGCCTTTGGAATCTATTGCTATTAGCTCCATTAACAGGCAGATTGGGTGCATTTTCAACTACAGGCAGATTGGGGGTTTCATTCTTATCTTCCTCTCTACTTGTCCGATGCTTATGTCACTTTGAGGGAATGATTTCAATAAGATATTGAATTGTTTGAGGGCAGATTATAACAGCACTATAGCACAGCACTATTCATGTTACTGTAGCATGACACTATTCACGCTACTGTAGTGTGACACTATTCATGGGTACTATTCATACCACTGTAGCAGCAGATTTTGTAAACATTTGATGAAACATTATAATGCTGTAGAAATTCGTGAGTTGATAACTTGCCATGTATTTGCTTCTTATTGAACTAATATTTTACCAGTAGTAGTCAGTTTCCAGATTCCATATTATTGTAGTTTCCTTCTTGTTCATGTTGTGTGTTTTCAAGTTTATGCCAAAACATAAAACAAACAAACAAATGTCTCATTTTCGGAAGTCATAAGGGAATTAAACATTAAACGGAGAAATAAGAAGCTGGATGCAAACTGTTTGTCATAATTCCTTTCAGCGGTTGGTTTAGTCTTTTGGGCATTCAGGGGTGTCCATTACATAGGTAATGGCTTATTAATTATTTCCATTATGTGAAATATAATTTTAAATTTGTATATGAATGAATATTTAGGTTTTTTGATACTCTACTTGACTACATTTCCTTCTGGGATCTTTGTTGTTCATGACTTTTTTACCCAATGAAGTAGCAATTGGCTAGCATTGATGAGGAATTAATTAATCCATTCTTTAATCACCTACATCCTCTTAACTATAGAAGTAGATTAGGATTAGTCTATGTTATACATTTTCATGATTTAGAAATATAGACTAGTGAACAATCTTATGCTAAAATCACTAAAGAATCTAAACACAAATGTTTGTACCCTACCATGGTGTATATAATAACAAATGAAATATTTTAAGGTATTATAATAATTTTGATACATGTTGGTGCTTGTGAAAATTTTATGAACTATATATAGGTTTAAATCAACTAGTTGATCTTGACCTTGTGATAGGTATTGGGGTCAAGTATACACTTGGTTATAGTTGCAGATTTTTACAATCATGTTACATTATTTTTAATGTAAAAACCTATTAAGGAGACCTTTGGAAATATCCTCTTAGGTTTAATCTAAACCCAAAGAGTGAGAGAGCTTACCCATTATCCTTGTAGGCCTTCAACCATCCTCAATATGTTGATGAACTCCCCTTTTACCCTCTTGAAGACAACTCCTTGACCTTGAAGATGAGATAAAGTTCTAGGTTTGTGGACCAATGGTAAATTGGGATTTAATAGCATGAGTACTGATGTCCTCTTAGTTTGGAGGAAGATATTTAATGCATTATTTTCTAAGGGGGTCTTTATCAGTTAGGATTTTTTTTTAGAAATGGTAGACGGGAATAGGTGACACCTGTAGAAGGTAATTGGAAGCATGAAACTCTATTGAATATATTTGAAAGAGAATGTAAATGAGAGTGTAAAATGGGGGTTGTAATGAGAGTTGATGGATATGTTGAAGCCTCAAATTGAGAGTGAGAGAGAGAGAGGTGACAAGAAGTTGTTGTAGCATAAGGTAATTTGTTGAAATTTGTAATCAACCATCAAAAAATAATATTTTTTTTATTTCACAAAAAAAAAAAATTCTATTGTACATGTCCAATATTTGTGGGATTTTTTTGTGTTTCTAGATTAGGTATTCCTTCATTGGATTACCTAGTCTAAACTTCATTAGTAACAAGGTATGCATATGACATAAAAGTAAAATAGTCTAATAAAAGACACATTCACACCAACACTTCAAGACTAAGGGGAGGTCATTGGCTTATCTTAATGGTAGTCAATCCTCTAAAATAAAATTAAAAAAATATGTTCCAAACATGTCGTATGCAGTGTAGATGCATATATAGTATATTAATGAAATGGTCTTTCCAAAATATAAATTATAGCTTTAAATTATTTGGAATTATATGTTATCTTAATTAAATCTTGTTGTCATTTGATGAATTATAATAACCTAGGAGAAGTCTTTAAATATATGTCCACAATCACAAGCTTTCAATTTTTTTTGGCATATGAGACAATAAGATAATAACTATTTTTGAAATGGTAGCAATAGTTATGAAACTAACATTATTAGGAGCTAAGGTGATCTATAATGATAATTAGATGATGGTTTTTAATAATAATTAGTTGTATATGAAAAATAATTCAAATCAATAATCATAATAGTGTATTACAATAATGTATATATAAAATAATATAAAATAAAAATATAAAAAATGTAGGATATGAAAATTATAAATATGTACAAATATTTTACGGATAAATTTATACACTACATTCACACGATAACATATAAATTTTTAAGTGACCTCATCAACCACATTTATTGTTAATTTATAGGCCATGTTTATGTCACATGTGGAGAAAATCAATTTCATAAAATTATTTTTACCATGACCCAATAATACATCCTAATCTAAGTGAGACATATTAATGAGGAATGTTGTTCAAGTAGGTTAAATGAACAAGGATTTATATATCTCCATGTATACAATGAAATTGAAAATTAATAAATAATAAAGACTCGAAAACATAAATAAAATCATAAATCAAGTCAGTTAACTATTTGAGAAAAATCAAAATTAAAATTAAATAAATCCAGAAATTATATAATTAACTAATAATAGTTGTCTTATCCTTATCTACTCCACCTATCCTCATCCATATCCTCAAAATCCTATAAATTGATATTCAATACTTCATTTTCAACTATCATGATCTCGATTTGAAAAAATAGTTGTTGTCAAAATGAGTAACAGACATACAAGTATTAAATTAAAGAGCATATATTTTATCACTCAAAGGTTTGTGTGTTAAATTAGAATAACAATGGTCTCATATTGGTTTAAGTTCTTATTTATATTTTTATTTCACATGTCACATTGGGAAATGATGTCACTTGTCTAATTACTAATGGTATGTGTCTCTTTCTATGCCATCAAATGATGTTATTGAGCTAGATGATGCCTTGTATATTATTGTTCTAAAATGAGTTTTTGTTCATTTTCTTGCATGAAAAATCTATAGTGATGGTCAAAAAGTGGTTATTACAAAATCTAACCCTAAACCTAGTTAATTTTTGGCTAGAGGATTTCAATATGGTGGCCTTTACAAGTTGCTTGTTGATCGAGCCAAGAAAGTATGACAAGATTTCATGATGGAGGAGTGCCATATCTTTATGGAGGTAGATCCTAAACCTAATGTGGAAGAATTGATTGATTATGTGCCTAAAAGTAATGATATTATTGAAGAGAAATAGGAAAAATTTATTAGAAAGGATAATATTGGAAAGATGGGGTTGACTTTGATGGCACTCCTACTTTAGTTGTCAAATAATTATCTAAGAAAGAGGGGGTTGATTTTGTTGAATTTTTTACTTCAAATTAGCAAGTTGTAGATATTTTGACAAAGCCCTTATCAAAATGGGAGTTTGAATACTAAGATAGAAGCTGGGTTTGATAGATTAAAAGACATCCATCATGAAGAGGTAGTTATAATTTCTATTAGTCTCTCATCAATTACTTTGGGCACATATGTAATAATGAGAAAATTAGAATTATAAAATTCAAAGTTTAGAATATTTTCACAATATTTTGTAGGGATGACTATTTATCTTTTTCTGAGTGATGAAATACCTATTGATATTATTTGATTTTTTCCTATTTTTAAAGACAAAATTCCCTTCCATATTTTAACCTAACACACCCACACTTCCATCAATCTATATATTATTAATCCTCCATCACATCCTCATTCATTTTTTCATAGATAAGTGTTGTCATGGGGACGACTCCCTTTCCATAAACATAGAAAAATATGTAACAACCTCCAATAAATTAAAATTAAAAAATTGCACGTATTCCACATAATTAAACATAAGATGTGACACGCGTCCAATATACAAAGAAATGAGACAAGGAATTACATTATTTTATAAATTTTAGAGTACATATGTCGATAACATGACAATACAGTAAGGAACTTATTTCTTACAATAGACCACATGGTCGAGAACAAGATTACACAAAGAACCATAACAAGAACCTTCCTGATAAGATTATCATGAAATTTAACTCCTTCGACCACATCAAAGGAGAGAACATTGTCGGAGCGTGTTTCCACCATACCATTAAGTGTTCCACTTACCTGCAATTCTTCTTGAAAGAATAATACTCGACCCAACACAAGCAAGACTAGGAATATAAATCTGACTAGCGTAATGGAATAGTGATACATGATGCATCTACACTAATGAAAATAGGAATTTTAAACACAAGGAACTCTCTGAAATGCATATATCAATCACATAAAGCAACGTAATAGTACACCTTTAATGCCAATAGGTCATCATAACGAGACACAATCTTAGCATAAGAAATGAATGTATTGCCAACTTAGAATATTAACCTTCTATTTCTTCCGATATACTTGATTACTAAAATTTATATCTTCACAATATTACTCTAAGCATATCATATGTCTTGTCTTGAATATCACTCACGTTATTTGAAATGGACGTTGAAATTAACCAATTAAACATTTAAGTTTAGTAACACATTAAGTAATAATAATAAACTTGAACACTAGCTATGTTACCAAATATCAATTTATTAATCTGAAACAACTTAAAGGATAAATATCCTATATTCTAAAATTACACCACAATTCCCTTCCATACTTATATAGCTAGTAATTGAAATTGTGATATTTTTACCTTTATATGTCTAAGAGGTTAAGCAAATCTAGTTCCATAAAATTAAATCCATTATTGATGTTATTGAGATGAGAAATGATAATAAAATACTCTTTTAAATTTGCAAAAGAATTTAGCTTCTAAGAGAATAAATAATAATTAACTCGATAGATTATAACTCTCGTATTATTATTTCATTATGATATGAATAATAAGAAAATGATCTTTCAAATTTATAAAAAAATAACATTTAAAGTATAAGGATAATTAGCTCGAAAATTATAAATCTCTAATATTGATACTATATTGTGACATGAACAATGACAAATCACTCACTTAAACTTGCAAGAGAATTTAACCTCTAAGAAAATAATTAGCTCAATAGATCATATCTTCCATATTATAAGTCTAATCTAATCATTGAATAATCTTATTACAAAAGATCATTTATAAAAATATATTATCAAATTCATATCCTTAACAATGATACCCCCAAATTCCCATTTCTATCAGTTACACAATTACTAATATTACGAAATATTTCTATCACAAATAGGGGAGAAGACCCAGTATCCGCCACCCATTGAATAACTACCACCTCCATGCTCACTCCACCCCCCCAAAAAAAATTAACTTTGATCCATTAAAAAAATTTATTTGAACAAATAAAAAATTACAACAACACCAATGGCTGCTCACAACACAATGAGTATACTACTCACCAATCATAATAGACAGCTAAACATGCTTTTGCATCTATAAAAAAATTCAACTTGCACATAAAAAGGCTCATTTACAATTTAATTTAAAACATTTACTATTACAAATACCCCACTTGCAAATATTTATCCCTCATTACATTTTATATTTACAACTACACATGCACACTTAATGGTGCTTTACATGACATAATCACAATCTCCTATTAGCTCTATGGGATTTGAAATGCACAGTCTTCCACACACTCCCTGGCAGATATGTGTATTTACTCCATTTCATGTAGGTACTTGCACAATTAAATATAGATGTAAGGCTCCCCAAATAAACATCAAATCCAAATATAATGCGGAATTCAGTCATATCATCTTTAAAAACCTATGTAACTGCCAGCTTAAAATTCAAATGCTCAAACAAATTCAAATTGGAAACACAACAACCAAATTGAATGCATTCAATTTTTAGATTCGAATTCCTAAATAAGAGGGGGAAAGAAGTTAGCGACATTCACAATTGCATCTTGTGGAGAATTATTCTCTGCAAAATTCAAAGCATCAACAAGCATCCTCTGCACATTCCTCCAATATCCCAAGTCTCAATTTGGTACTTTATACATTCTACTTATAGTTATTTTCATGAGTTGTGCATTTAACATTTATATTTATGCAATGTCTTCTTACTTTGCTTTATAAGTAAATGAAAGGTCTTTTTTGGTGACAGGTTTTTATTTGCTTTGTGTTCATTTTCTATTTTTTTCATTTATTTCTACAAATACGTGTATTTATATTTGTATGTTTTTATTCATTTATCATTTATTTCAGGGTTTATATCAAGGTTTATATTTGTCATTTATTTCTGCATATATGTGTATTTATATTTGTTTATTTTTGGTCATTTCTCAAGGTTGGTCATTTATCATGGTTTAATATGTATATATATATATATATATATATATATATATATATATATATTTGTGCATATATACATGTGTATGTATATATGCATTTAATATATGTGTATATATATGTATTATGTATTTAAAAATATATACACAGATATATATACAAATACATACATACAAATACTTACATATATACATATATACATGTATATATATACGTATATACATACACAAACACACATATATATGTATATAACTCTTCTTAAATACATTTTGTTTGGTTGTCCAATACAACAGACTAGCATTTGTTTATATTTTTCTACTTTCCATTGCACATACAACAGACCAACATACATATATTTGTTATTTTACATTTTGTGTCTCTTTTTCATTCAACAAATCAATATATATGTGTGCATCCTTTGCCTATCTTTTGAAAATGCAAACAATGGTATTGGTTAATCATTTTCTTATGCATCTTATTGAATTTGTAAAAGAATGTGTACAATGTTAATTATATATATAACACACAGCTTATTAAATTTGTAAATGAATGTGTATAATGATATATAACACAACTTATTAAATTTGCAAATGAATTTATACAATGTTATATATATAACATTGTACACATTCATTTACAAATTCAATAAGCTATGTGTTTGAATTTGTAAATGAATGTGTGCAATGTTTTATATATAACATTCTACACATTCCTTTACAAATTCTATACGTTGTGTGTTTGAATTTGTAAATGAATGTGTACAATGTATTATACATTCATTTACAAATTATGTGTATGTTGTCTCTTGTTCATTGAGAAAATTGATATATATGTTTGTATCTTTTAACTATCCTTTCAAAATGCAAACAATGGTATTGGTTAATCATTTTCTTTTGCATCTTTCACAACCCATGAAGGGTTTATTCGATGATTGAAAAATTATTACTACTTCTTTATGAAATAAATCATTCCTCTTACACTCACTTTTGCCATGTGTTGTTTGATTTTTCCGGGTCATGGTGTTGGTGTTTTATACACGGGTTCTCTTAGGGTTAAATGATTTCCTCTCCCCATTTTACCGTGCACTCACAGCCTGGTAAAGTCCATTGTATAGTGATTTTATCTACATAAATGATAGAGGAATTTAGTGGGTTTGACCACATGTCTGCAAAAAATGATTTTTTGGGTCTACATCGACCTTTCTATAAAAAAAAACCATGTGAATATAGGCATAAATCGACAAGCTCATTTATTATACGCCATTTTTGTGAAAATCGTTACTTGGTTTTTTCCAAATTTATGTGCTTAAGAAATTGATCTCATGAAACCCTTGCATGGGATATTCGACATCTATCTGAAAATGCACTTTTGTATTCCTGTGAATGAGGAATTATTATTATGAAACCCTTGGTTAATTTTCTGTGCACATTTTTGAAAACCTAAGTCTATAATCGATCCACCTCTATTCAAATTAATATCCTATCGTTGTTGAATACAACACAACTTCTTTCATTTTCTATACAATGTGCTTTGAACATTGATTAATATACATACATATATCTACATATATATAGATATATATAGATATATATATATATATATATATATATGTACAAATATATGCATACATGTAACTATGTAATTATATGTATACATAGATACATGTACATACATATATCTATAAAAATACATATAAATACATCTATATGTACGTATATATATGTAAATCCAAATTAAATGATGGAAAAGAATCGGATACCCAAAAAAAAAAAAACATTAGTCATATGCATTAATCAGACCCAAATGAAGTCTAATTGGGATGTAATGTGTTTGTTGTCTGGTGCTAATGTTAGGAGATCAATATGTAGGAGTGATTTTTAATGGGCACCAAAATGATTTTATAAGGTGCTAACGTGAATTAGACCCATTGACTTTTGAGCAGATTTGAATGATAAAATAGATCTAATTGCATGTTAATAGTGACATAATTAGCACTGTTTTTTGTTTTGCAATGTATATCAATGATTTTCTTTGTAATTATATATGTGAAATTATATGTACACATACATATGCATATAGATATATATGTATATGTGTGCATACATATAATTACACAAATAAATGTATACTTATATAAATTTGTGTACATAAATATGTTTTTTGATGTATGTTTGCCATGGTGTGAGGTAACGACAAACATCATTCTCCTTTCAGAATGCAAAAAATGGTACTCCTGGGGTTTTTGGTTTTTTCTAGCTTGATTTCAACTTCTTTTTATCGCTTGCAACATTGTTTTTTTGACACTTTATGGCTTACAATGTACAGGATCACTGACAATCATGGCAGCAAGGCAAAAGAGGAAAATATCAGGTGGGAGGTGCTTGATTAGAGTACCTCGTGGAGTGAAATTCAATGTTCCAAATGTTGTTGATATAGAGCCAGCAGTGAACATCAATGAGGAAGTTATTTCTGAAAATGCATAACAGACCAATGAAAATGATGGTTTTGAACTTGTTGTTCATAATACTAAGGTAGAAATGGAACCACCACCTACTGACCATGTGACAACCCCAGATCTGTGCATGAAACTTGGTCTATGCATGACATGGAAAAATCCATTGCAAATGTTGAGGATAATCGAATGTCAATTAGAGGTTCAGTGATCAAATGGGAATCTCGTCTAGCAATTTGTGGGCATGGCTCAATGGTGTGACATCCACAAAAATGAGGGGGCCACGAATAGTCCTAACTGATAAGGAAGAAACTGAAATTATGCAGTGGTGTAAAGATATGGCTAATATTGGCCATGGCCTTCAAGTGTCACAACTTAAGTCAATGGTGGCCCAGATGGTTGGAGTGAGGCCTAACCCATTAACAAATGGGATACCAAGAAGGTCATGGTGGGTTGGTTTTTGTCAAAGGCATCCTAATCTAAAAATTTGAACACCCGAAGGAGTGGACACAGATCAAGCTATAATTCTACACCCCAAAATAGTTTCTTCATTCTATGATAACTTGGAGGAGTTGTACAACAAACACAATTATGGGCCCAACAAAATATGGAACTGTGATAAAACAGGTGTGCAGGCTGGCAGAAATTGTTCAATGAGAGTTATTGCAAAACTAGGGATGAAATGTGTTCCACAATTAATTTATAAAAGTAGAGAATGGATCACTGTTCTAGCTTGTGTTAGTGCAGCAAGTCAAGCTATACTTGGTTACTATTTGTTCAAGTCCAAAAGAAATATTAGAAACTATATTGTTAACTATGAGCCAATGGAATGCATGGAAATCCAAGAGCATGCTTGGATGACCAAAGAATTATTTATGGAATGGTTAAAACACTTTGCAAGAAATGTCTCAGGAGGGGTGTCACCAACTAACAAACAACTTCTCATCTTTGATGTACTAGAGTGTTTTTTCGTAAAACTGAATGCTAGTCTATTGTTTGGACAACCAAAGGATACTAGTTTGTTGTGTTGGATAGCCAAAGGATACTAGTTTCTAATTTTGTAGAACTGAATGGTAGTTTGTTGTCAACTTATCTACTTCGATGTGTGCAAAAAAAAATTTTGTAAGACTGAAGACTCCTTTTCTTCTTTCCAACTTTGTCTTAATCATGTTTATGTTGTAATAAATTTGATTTCAGCCTAAGCATGTTTTGGGAGCTATCCAAGTTAATGATCTATTCTTTTTTGATTTGAAATCGATTTTGTGTTGGTTGTATTCATTTAACTAACATTGTTGAAAATTTAAATGTACATTAAGAAATGTGTGTAATTGAAATTCAAAAAATTATGTACATATATATATACACACACACACATATAACTATGTATATGTATACATACATATATAAATGTATATGTATGCATATACATAGTTGTGTTTATATATATATACACAACTAAGTATGTGCATACATATATATATAACTATACAGCTATATGTAGCATATCCATAAATTGTAACTGTAAGTGTAAGTGGAAATCAATCTAATTGTAAATTGTAAGTGTAAGTTCACAATGAATAAGAAAAATGAACATCATAAATGAACACAATGTCTACTAGGTCACAGCCAAAGTAAACTCTTGAAAGACTTGACCTGAAATGTCATCTTGCAATTTGACATGATCTTTACAACCTCCCTAGTTGTGTATACATGCATACATACATACATACATATATATATATACATATATACATACATATATATATATACATATATATATATATATATATGTATATATGTATGTATGTATGTATGTATACACAACTAAGTATATGCATACATATATCTATACATCTATATGCAACATATCCATAAATTAATCTATTTGAAATTATAAATTTTTCAACACCTACACTTGGAAATCAATCTAATTGTAAATTGTAAATGTAAGTTTACAATGAATAATAAAAATGAACATTACAAATGAACACAATATCTACCTGGTCAACCAAAGTAAAGTCTTGAAAGACTTTACCTGAAATGTAATCTTGCAATTTGGCATGCTCTTTACAACCTCCTAGCCATTTGACATGCCTGCCACAACAAACAAATATAATAGAAAAAACAAACATGGACAATAGTTATTGAAATAAATAAAAATACATACTAATTAATGAACAATATAGAACAATAATTGAAACTTAGAGCCATTTGAACAAAAAATCCTTAATTATTTGGTGTGTTGACAAACACATTTACCAAATTGTCCGCCATAAACATTGTTGCACCACCTCTCATTGTTCTCTCATGCCTGCAAGAAAATATTTACAACCACAGGTAGTCACAACCGAGGCTAGTAACATACAAACATCATACAACCTTTGAAATAATGCATGTACAACAACACATAATTAATCAAGTTCAACATATTAAAAGATCCATATGGAATAGATAAATATATGTAAAAACATATAAATGTTAATAGAATTGTATACCAAAATTTATTCAACTTGTATTCATTATTTCTCATCAACCTAGGATATACGAGGAATGTGCAAAGGATGTCATTCAATGGTCTGTAGTATGGAGAGGATATTAATAGAGGAGAATAATTGTGAATGTCATTGGTTGTTGTCCCTCTTATTTATAAATTTGAATCTGACAATTGAATGCATTCAATTTGATTGTTGTGTTTCAAATTTGAATTTGTTATAGCATTTGAATTTGTAGTTGCCACTTACGTAGGTTTTTAGAGATGATATGACTGAATTCTGCATTATATTTGGATTCAATGTTTATTTGGGGAGCCTTATATATCTATGATTTTTTGCATGTTTGTATGCATGCATACAGTCATACAAACATAAGCATACATGCAAACATTCATAGAAACATAAGCATACATGCATGTATTCATATAAACATATACATACAAATACATTGCAAAAAATCATTGATATACATTGTAAAGCAAAAAAAATACCTAAATGTGTCACTATTAACATTTAATTAAAACTATTTTTATCATTCAAAACCCACTCAAAAGTCAATGGGTCTAATTCACATTACCACTTTATAAAATCATGTTGATGCCCATTAAAAATCACTCCTACATTTTAATCTCCTATTATTAGCACCGGACACCAAACACATTACACCCCAATTAAACTTCATTTTGGTTCCGATTAATGCATATGACTAATGTTTTTTTGGTATCCCATTCTTTTCCATCATTTTATCGTCCGCTCTCTCTAGAAGGTTCTCTTGGCGATGGAAGGTATATATATACATACATACATACATTCAAAAAAAAATACATATATATATGTATGTATGTATGTATGTATGCGCACATACATACATATATACATACATATATATACATATATATATGTATGTATGTATGTATGTATGTATGTACATGTTATGTATATATATGTATGTACATGTATGTATGTATATATGCACATACATACATATATATATATGTATATATATGTATGTATGTATGTATGTATGTATGTATGTGCATACATACATACATACATACATTTATATATACCAACTAAAGAGTAGATAAACTAAGTGTTATTTATTGAAATAGTAGAATCTAATTGATATATATATGTACAATTATATTGAGTATCAATGAGGAATAATTAATTGATATAAATAAATAAGAATAGGGATAATTAGTAATAATAAATGTACTTATAGAATGTTGCAAGCAACATGAATTGGTCAAGTAATTGTTGGAGAAAATAATAAATTATTAAAGAATGGAGAAAAATTGGATAAATACTAAATAGATGAGGCAACTAGAGGAAGATAAATAGTGTGATGAATCCAATAGTCTAAGAAACAAGATTATTTCATAAAATAGAGAGGTCTAAGATCTATATATTCTAATGAGTTAATGCACCACTTAGATCAGATGATATGATTTATGAAAGAAGAGCCAAGGATTTACCAAATGTATTAGGAGAAGTAAATGATGTAAGGATGTTGGATTTATCAAAAGTGAATATTTATTCATAAAGTAGTCAAGTAAAGAGATAATTTTTGTATATCAAAGAGTAGATGAGATGGAGAATCCGTAGGTATGTTCTTGGGTTGAAGTATAATATTTTAAGACTATGATAGTAGTGTTGTGTTTATGCATTTTTGTTTATCTTTTTATTATTAATTTGGTTTAACTATTCTTAACTTATTAATTATTATTTTCTATATAAGAACTATATGCATGTGAGCTCGTGACTACGCGTATTATTTGAATATGTGTCATATAGTATATTGATAGGGGACAATTGAAATAATTTACAAGCCATGAGGCCTCGATAGAGATATATACCTAAAAATGGTGAAGAGAAGAGCTCCATGATTGCTCTTATCATGGCTCATGGTCATCTTGGTATATTTTAGTACCTATAAGATGCTCAATAATATGGAAATTGAATGATGGATATTCTATTTTATAACTAGGTAATGTTACATTATTATAAATCAAGGAATTCTCTCATTTATTTATGCTTGAACATAATGTGATTCTTACAAACTATATAATTAACATAATTAAGTCTATTTAGGACTAGATTTTAAGTCTCATAGGGAATTATTTGATTTTGTATTATAAAAAGAGTTTTTAATTGTGTCAAGTTCTATGAATAATATGATAATCATATATGACATATAATGGATTAAGGTTTAAAACTAAGAATACCATAGAATGGTTTAAATGCATACATACATATATATATATATGTATGTATGTATGTATGTATGTATGTATGTGCAACATACATACATACATTCATATATATAAGAATAACACATGTGTATATATACATATATAATTTAATTGCATCCTAATAAGAATTAGGACTACCATTGTTTGCACTTTGAAAGGAGAATGATGTTTGTTGTTACCTCACACCATGGACACACAGCTTTATATATACATACATACATACATACATATATGTATGTATGTATGTATCTGCATACATACATACATACAATGTGGGAAAAAAAACCAGCACCATGACCCAACAAAATCAAACAACACATGGCGAAAAGGCATGTAAGAGGAATGATTTATTTCATAAACAAGTAGTAATAATTTTTCAATCATCAAATAAACCCATCATGGGTCATGAAAGATGTAGAAGAAAATGATTAACCAGTACCATTTTTTTCATTTTGAAAGGATGGGCAAAGGATAAAAAAATATATATCGATTTGTTCAATAAACTAGAGACAACAGACACATTAATTTGCAAATTCAATAAGCTGTGTGTTTAACAATTAATGAACTACAAATTGCATACAATGATGAGATTTTCAATTTACCCATCACCATGCTAAAAGAATTGTTGCAAAACTTAGGAGAATTAGTTTTGCAGATCTTATAAAGACACCAAAAAAAGACCTCCGTTTACTTATAAAGTAAAGTAAAAAGACAGTGCATAAATATAAATGTTAAATGCACAACTCATGAAAATAACTATAAGTAGAATGTACAAAGCACATTGTATAGTAAATGAAAGAATTTGTGTTATATTCAACAAAAATAGGATATTAATTTTAACAGAGGTAGATCGATTACACACTTGGGTTTTCATAAATGTGCACAATAAATTAACCAAGGGTTTCATAATAATAATTCCTCACTTGCAGGAATACAGAAGTGCATTTTCAGATAGATGCAGAATAGTCCAGGCAAGGGTTTCATGAGATTAATTCCTTAAGCACATGAACTTGGAAAAAAACAAGAAAGGGTTTTCACAAATACTTATGTATTTTAAATGGGTTTGTCGATTTATGCCCATAGTGACATGGGTTTTTTATAAAAGGTCAAAGCAGACCAAAATATATTATTTTGCAGACATGTGATCAAACCCACAAAATTTCTCATCATTTATGGAGATAAAATCATGAGACAATCAACTTTACCAAGTCGTATTTAATCATTTAACCCTAGAAAAACTCGTATTTGGAAAAAAAAAAACAAGGTTTTTCACAAAAATGGCGTATACTAAATGGACTTGTCGATTTATGCCCATATCCACATGGGTTTTTTATAAAAAGGTTGATGCAGACCAAAAAATCATTTTTTGCAAACATATGGTCAAACCCACAAAATTCCTCTATCATTTCTACAGACAAAATCATGATACTATCGACTTTACCAGGTTGTGAGCGCGCGGTAAAATGAGGAGAGGAAATAATTTAACCCCAAAAAAACTCGTGTGTAAAACACCAACACCATGACTCAACAAAATCAAACAACACATGATGAAAAGGCGTGTAAGAGGAATGATTTATTTCATAAAAAAGTAGTAATAATTTTCAATCATCAAATAAACCCTTCACAAGTCATGAAAGATGCAGAAGAAAATGATTAACCAGTACCATTGTTTGCATATTCAAAGGAGAATTATGTTTGATGTTACCTCAAGGCATGTGAACCGACAAGAGTCGTGGAGAGTCGTCGCCATCTACAGGAGTCGTGGAGAGTCGTCGCCATCTACATCTGCTTCCATTGTTGAGAACCTTCCAGACAGAGCGCATGGTAAAATGAGGTAAAAGAATGGGATACCCACAAAAAAAACATTAGTCATATGCATTAATTGAAGCCCAAATGAAGATTAATTGGGGTGTAATGTGTTTGTTGTTCGATGCTATAGTAAGGAGATTAATATGTAGGAGTGATTTTTAATGGGTGCCAAAATGATTTTATAAGGTGCTAACGTAAATTAGACCCATTGAATTTTGAGCGGATTTGACTGATAAAATAGTTTTAATTAAATGTTAATAGTGACACATTTAGGTGTTTTTAAAAAAAAAAAATTGGTGGCTATAGCTGGTAGGTTAGGTGGCAGCGAGCAGACGACACCTCTAAAAGGTGTCTTTTTTACCTTTGCATGCATATCCAATGCTCCTGCACTCTACCAAATTGCCCAGAAGCCAAAACCTTAGTTATAAGCACTTAGTTAGCTTGTGAGTGAAAAAAACCCATAAAAAAAATTGATTCGATGCACGGTTTGAATCCTATGGTTGCACAAAGTTAACCCTAGCAGATACTGGGTCTTCTCCCCTACCCATTTAGACAAGGTATGCGAGACGTTCAACATGCATGCAAAATGTGGATGCTAATTATAATTAAATGTTGACAAAAAACTAAAAAATAAATAATACCATAAAGGGTTGTAAAAGAACAACTCTTAACTTGAGGAATTAAAGAGTGACAGTGGCGAACTGGCGCAAGCGAAGGCGAATAATAGGTGTGATTTGAGAAATTTAAGGTCAAAAGAGAAAAATCCCAAAAAGGGAAAAGAGGCATCTGGGCTGTGAGGCGCATTTCCCTTGATTCTTCACAAAAGGCCAAACCATAGAAGATCAAAATGTCTCATTTTCAATTTCAATAATAACATGAAGAATTCAAAACACAGGGAAAAGGAGCTCAGAAACGGAAACTGAAACAAAATCAAAAGAAAAAATTCACTCTCATTCTACCAAAGGTTTATAATGGTAAGGCAGGTTTATCTAAAGTGGCATTTCAAAAAGAAGAGAAAATGAATCCAACTGAGTACAAAGGAAAGGGAAAACTAATAGGAGAAATAGAGAACCTCGAGTCAAACATGAGCAAGGTGGAGGGGGTCATGGGTAAAACGGAAGAGATCATTGCAAGTAAGAAGGTCACTAAAGAAATTCCCATAGAACTTTATAGTCCTACGTCTTCACCTCTATTATGGTCATCGAAGTTATATGTCGAAGAGTTCACGAGAATGAGAAACAGACTTGATGTTCTAGAAACAAAGAGACTGTTTGAAGACAACAGGTTTAAAATACTTTCAGAGGTCAATTGTAGGCTGAAAAGAGATAATAAAACACTGTAGGAACATATTCTAAATCTACAAGCTAGCATGGAAAGGGGACAACAAGAATTGTTCACTCTAAAGCAAGAATTAGATCCTCAAAACAACTAAAAACAAGAAGCCAGAAGTGGAAGGAGATGAAAATAAAATGGAATTAAAGATAATACAATCAACATTAATAGATATAAAGAAAAAAGAGATTCAGATAAGAGACCAGATTAAAGAGGCCAAATCATGGTCACAAGCGGTAAGTAGAGCATCAAGTGAGCAGAAGGTAATCATTGAAAAACAAGTCAGAAGACATCTAAGGGAAGAAAAAGACAAAAAAAGCAAGGCTACAAACATTGTTATCAAAGGTTTGAAATATTTTGGTGAAAAGGAGAGAACCGACATCTTAGCAAGGGACTTCCTTAAAGACAAGCTAAAGTGGACAGGTTATATTCAGCAAGCAAATAGGATCAGAAAAAAGATAGATGGAGGAAGAGATAGACATTTAACAGTTACCATGAGTAGCTTAGAGGATAAGAATAAGACTCTAAAAAATAGAGGGTTACTTAGAGGCTCACATATCTATCTAGACGAAGATCTGACCTTCGAGCAGTAGGAAGAACAAAGGAAAGAATGGGAAAAAGTGAAAACAACAAGAAATGAAGGAAAGTGGGCATGGTTGAAGAATGGAAAATCCCAAATCGGTGATTGTCTTTCAAACAAGAAATAGAGATTTGGGGCCCCACAGGAGTAATTATGTGTTGTAAGTTGGAATTGTAGAGGATATCCATGGAGAAGAGGACCTGGATTGGGGCCCATATCAAAAGGCAAAGCTATTATCATTCTTACCAAAACACATGAACGTGATGGCTGCAAGGTTCCAATTTTTCAAGGGTATAAGAACGTTTTAGTTTGGAACAAAGGGAATGATTCGGGCAAAGGTCACGGGGGAGTTACAGTGCTAATAAGTGAGAAGTGGCAGGGAATTTTTGAACTCGAAAAAGAAGATGCAAATAAGCATTACATATGGTTGCAAATAACTAAAAATGGGCGACTTTCAAATTGGCAGCTTGTTATTTTGCTCCTAAAAATTCCAAGTTCTATAGAAAAAGAAATGTAGATAATGAAGACCTGTATGCCTCACTAAAAAAAGATATATTTATTTTCAGCACGCTTGGTGATGTTGTTTTAATGGGTGAATTTAATGTAAGGACAACTAATAATCAGTCTCTTCAGCTGAGCAGGGAGGAAAAAGGGGAGAATAACCCTCTTTGGTTAGAGGAAGGTGAAGACCATTACTAGGAAAGAACATCCCAAGATGGGAATGGTGAGGTGACCCCTTTTGGCGTAGAATTACTTGGACTTTGTAGTCTATATGGCACGGTTATCTGCAACGGAATGAGAGATTGGCCAAAGTCGAGAGGTATCACATGCAAAACGTATAATGGTCAAAGTGTGGTGGACTACATGATTTGTTCTCAAGGCTTTGTCTCTAGATTGATGGAGTTTGATATTAAGGACTACCCTATCGGGATGAAATCTGACCACTTCCCTCTTCTGGTTGAGCTCTACATGTCCCCAGTCATCCAACACATTAAACAGGTTTAGCACATGCAAAAAAACACCCTCCCCAAGGGTAAAATCCTCCTGAATAAAGAAAATAGAGAGATATTTAGTCTTGTTCTTCAACAACATTTCCATGATTTAAAGAATAATAGAGAGGTCAAAACAACAAAAGAGGGGGATGTCCACATTCACAGCAACTCGCTGATTCCAATAATTCACAAAGCCTTAAAGGCATGCAAAAGGTCTCAACCCAAGATGAGGGCTGCAAACACTTTCCCGAAAAATCTGTGGTATGATGAAGATTGTAAGGCAGCCGAAATATCACTAAAAAAGAGTGGAATGGACAAGGAATACAAGAAAAAATATGAAAAATTAGTGCAGTCTAAAAAAATTGATTATGTTAATGATAGAAGGAAGGAGCTAATCTCTCTTGGAAAACATAATCCTAAAGGCTTTTGGAGAGAACTACAACAAAGGAAAAAGAAGACTGAAAACAATATTACGGATGTCCAATGGTTAGAATATGCTAGGCTTCTTTACGAGTGGGTCCACAAAAAAGAACATCTGCTTGTTCTTAACACATCAATGGAACTATTCACAGTGGAGGATATTAAACAAGGAATAAAGAATTTAGCTAGTGGTAAAGCTCAAGACATTGATGGGTTACAGGCTGAATTTTTGAAGTGGGGGATTGAGACTCTTGCCCCTCATATAAAAAAAAATTTCAATAATGTCAATCGCAATGGTTTCTCTAGGGAATGGACTACCAGTGTGTTCATTCCTTTATTTAAAAGTGGTGATATCAATAATCCATCTAACTACCGCACGATTATGGTCAATCATATCTTTGGAAAGCTCTTTGGGAGCATGGTTGAGTGGAGGATTAGCAGTTGGGCAGAAAATGAGGGTGAAAGGGCAAAGGGGCAAACAGGTTTTAGGTCAAGACACTCTACCATTGATCATTGTATCACCCTTAGACATTTGATTGAAATTTTTTGGAACATCCAGGGCGAGGAGGCTTACTGTTGTTTTGTAGACTTTAAGAAAGCTTTTGACATGGTACCTAGAGACAAAATATGGAATAGAATGGAGGAATTAGACATCCCAAATGAGTATAGAGCAGTTGTTCACAGATTGTATGAGAAGATTAGAGATAAAATCAGAACTAGTGATGGTATGTTAGAGTATTTTGGTAGCGACATTGGAATTAAACAGGGCTGCCCTCTATCCCCCATGCTTTTTGGGTTATACATTGATAAGTTGGAAGCTTGGTTAAGAAATACGGATGGGGATGGTATTCAGCTGGCAGACTATGTGGTGAAACTTCTATTATATGATGATGATCTTATCCTAATTTCAAAAATAGCTCATGGGTTAAGAGAACACTTGAAAGCTCTTGAACTCTTTTGTTAGGAGGTTGGGATGCAAGTGAATATCACCAAGACCAAAATCATTATTTTCTTATTGAACAAAAAAGATAAACAAAATACCTTTCTTTTCGAAGGTAGCCCGCTTGAAATTGTAAAAGAATACAAGTATCTTGGGATAGACTTTCATTATAAGCTTATTTGGGAGACTTGTCGTATGAAAAGGATGCTAGGAGGTTGGAAAGCCTTCTACCTTTTGCAGAATAGGTGTAGAAAAGTCGAGCTTTGGGATTGGAAAACCAAGAAAACCCTTTTTGGTTTGCTTGTTTGTGTCAGTTGTTCTTTATGGGTGCGAAGTGTGGGGAAGTAGTATGTCAAAGTGCAGTTGGAGGAAGATAGAAAGAATCCAGAAACATCTAATAACAAGCAATCTCAAAGTTAAAACCATAGTCCCATATGAAATTCTTTTAGCTGAAGCTGGGACTTTTCCATTGGAACCACGATCGGCGTTAACTCGGTTGATAAGCTATTTAAAGAAGGTTGAAAACATGGATGACCACCGTTGGCCTAAAATGGTTATGAAGGAGACGCTAGATCGTAGGAAAAAAACTTGGACGAGGCAAAACAAAAAGTGGATGGACAAGTGGGATATCAATTTGCAAGAGTGTCCTAGCACCAATAGTGAAATAAAAATCTATATGAATGAAAATTTAGAACTGCCATATGAGCAAATCAGATTGGGCGTAAAAAAGCTTACTACATCAAAGAGTTTAACCTGGAAAAGGATCATGGTGAAAAAACTTATCTAGGTGTAGCTATCAAAGGGAAAGCACGATTGTTAGTTGCACAATTGAGGACGAGATCACATCACCTTAGGTGTGAGACCGGTAGGTGGAAGATACCCAAAGAAACTTGGGAAGAAAGAACTTGTATTTTCTGCAATAAGGGGACTGTGGAAATGGAATGGCACTTCATCATGGAATGCATCGCTTACAAGGATATTTGTACTCAACACGAAAATAGTTTGAAATTTGATAATATGCACCAACTCTTTGGGGAAGACAAGATTAATCCGACAGCTAGCCTTCTAGTTAAAATTAATAGTAGGAGACTCGACTTGGAAAAGAGGATGAAGACATATTAGGCCTGGTTTTGTCTTGGTCCCTTAGACTGTTTAGTCTCGTGGACGTCATTAAAATCTTTCATTTCATTTCAAGGGTTTCAAAGATTGTTTATGTGAACAGATGGTTGGGATTGCATGATGTATATCTCGCCAATTTGTTGACTCGAGCATTGTCCGTAAAAGGTAGTCACCGAGAGTTCATTTATTGGATTCAGTTAAAATTGCCAATAATGAATGGGTTTAATGTTTCCCCTCTTTGTTGTTAATGCATGGCTGATAATCCTTATGATTTCTTGACACCTATTTTTAAATCCCACCTAAATTTGACTTTCACCGATTTTTAAATCCCACTTAAATTTGAGTTTTGATGACACGAGCCTCGCTATTTTTTTTGCTATGAATCCTTTAAAATAAGGAGGTCGTGGTAGGTGAGAAATTTTTAAAGCGTGCACTTTATTTTTTTTGGAATTATTTTGATTTGGTGTAAAAAAATTAATTCATATGAGGGTATGTGCAGGATCATCATGGAAAAAACAGGCCCTTACGTGGCAATAAAAAGACAGAAAATCAGAGTTAGACAACTTGATGTAAAAAATTGAATAAGTTATCTATATTATTTCAAAAAATGTAAAAATAGAATCTGTAGCAAATTGAATGTAGTTTCTAAACTACTAGATCTTTATTTTAAAAAATAAAATCTATTTGGTGAAAATTTAAAATTTCAATGCAGTAGTATTTAAATTTCAGGGTAAAAATAAGAAGTAGGTGTCTATCTGACCACCCTAACCACAATAAAATGATAATATTTTTTTATAAGATTTTAGATATAAGTAGAGGATTCATGTCTGATGTGATGCATATTTTTTTATAATTTTTTTCCAAGTAAATAATTAATTATGAATTTTTTATTACAACTTTTAAAAAATATAAAAGCTCGTCTGTCTAACCACCTTAACTTGGTCAAAAGTTTATGAAATTTGATTTTTATTTTTTTAATCGTATAGTATGCAAAGCATAGAATGTGACACATATTTCAGATTCAAAAAATAAGATACCGTTTGAAAATTATAGATGTTTTTCAATCAGCCTATCAATCAGGACTTTATTCGTAATTCTAATAGAAAATGAATAATAATTATTTATTAAATTCAAAGTAAAGCATAATTTATATTGGTGGAAAGCTGAGAATCTCTCTAAAAACCCTTTTCGTTTCATCAATTTTGGGTAAAAAAAAAGCCGTCAGCCACATATGCCATCATATGGCTTACATTTCGCCACTTTTTGGCCCATCATGATCCTGCACATACCCATGAAATTTATAATATAAAATTTTAATTTTTATGCAACATATTTATTTTAGATTATATACTTTACATTTTTGTGTTGATTTAAAATATAAAATATAAATTTAATTATATATATATATGTGTGTGTGTGTGTGTGTGTGTGTGTGTGATTTAATGGAAATATTTAAAATAAACTTAATTTAAAACGTTAAGGTAAATATAAAATGTAACATTTAATGTTAAATTAAAAAAACTATTGATTTTTTAAAAGAAAATGGACACAATTTTATTTTTTAAATAATTGGCAAATATTTTTTTTATGTAAAATATAAACTGCAAAATATATTATATTATATAAAATATAAAGTTAAATATTTTTGAAAAGTTAAGCAACATTTACAAGGTGTCGTACCCTTTACAACGAGCTGAAAAGGCCAAAGGAAAACATAGTTCAAACAAAACTTGAACTAAAGGCACAACCAGAAATAGCTGACAGACAGCTGTCGAAAACCAGCTGACAGACAGCTGAAACAAGAAATTAAGAAACCCCAGACACAAAGGGTTCAGAGCAAGCTCCATAAGCCCGAGACCAAGAAGTAGACACAGATTTCTTCTTTCGAAGAACAACCGACCAAGGAGGCTCAGAAGCAGGAACCGCAGAGAACGGTGAGGGGGTTGACTCCACCTCAGCCACCACAGGAGCACCAAGCAATGAGGGAGAGAAGGCAGCCGAGAAAGAATCAACAGTAGAGGTACCCAACAAAGGGTGGATAGGGTGTGACAGAGCAACGACAGCAGGTGCAAGGTCACGCACAACAGTGTCAGCAGAATGGTCCAACGGTAGATCCAAAGAAGAGGGGTTTGGAAGAGGAGCAGCAACCTCCGAAGAAGAACCTATCATGAGGTGATCCAAAAGAGAATCTTTCCACCAAGTCGCAACGCCCTTGCGGCAGGCATGAGGGCAAGCAAAAGCCAAGTGACCCACCGAAAAGCACCTCCTACACCGAAACGGGAGACCTCATAGTCTAAGAGTTGCTTCCATGGTCTGTCCTCCACCAGCAAAACAACATCCCCATGGAGAGGTTTGGAGATGTCCAAATCGACTAACATCCGAGCAAGCGTGGTGTGCACAAACTCCCTAGTAGTAGAATCCACCAATAAGAAGCGACCAATGGTATTGCCAATGGCCTCGAAGCACGATTCCTCCTAGAACTAGAGAGGAAGGTTAGGCAAACGGACCCAAACGGGCCTGGTGTTCAACGGCTCTATAACGGAGTTGAAACATCGAGACCAAGGCCTGATGGACAAAGAATGAATGCCCCACATCCATCCTCTGTCAAAAAAACAGCTCCGCTCACGAGGGGAGCCAAAGGTAGCAATAAAGAAGCCCCTGGCGCTAGGGTAGAGCTCGATTTCCCCAACAACCAAGGGCTTCCAAGAAGCCTCAACCCAGTCGTGGAGGTCCGGGAGGGAAATGTTGAATTATAAATCTAAATTAATTTCCTCAATAAAATATAAAATATATATCTCAATAAAATCTAAATCTAAAATGTATACCTCAATAAAATATAAAATACAATAAATATAAAATTCAACAAACAAAATATAATTTAAAATATAGAATTAAATGTAGAATATAGTTAATTGTGAAATCTATAATTAATGTAAGAAACAATTATAAAATAAACTATTGACAAAACTATATATTTATAAATTTAATAGAATTAAATATAATATGGTTTTTATTGTAATATGAAATTAATTTAAAAATCGATATTAGTCATTTATTTTTTTGACTATATAATTATCAAATATCAAATTATTTACATTATTTAATTACATTAATAAATTGTAGAAATACATAAACTGATTATTCTAAAGTACAATGCAAACACAAATTAAATATAATATTATTCAAATGTGTATAGAAAAGTAATATTAATATTGTTTCAAGCAAAATTTAATTAATATTTCAATTGTAATATGTTTTTATTCAAATATATATTTACATAATATTTTTTATTTTTTTAATTATTATTTTCATTACTATCTACTTTTAACTAGAACTTGCACCTAAAGGAGGTTCAAGGATTATGTCGATGGAAAACTATATGTATATTAATATTTTAGAGAGTATGTGTTTATGCATGGATGCACAACAAATTCTAGTTGCCTACGATTTTATATAATTGTAGCTACCACTTGGCATAACTCTAGGGCTATCAAAGATTAAGTCAACGAATAATTAGAAAAATAATAAAATTGTGGCTCTATAACTGAATAGATTTCTAAGAATGAACATGCACTATTGCATCATCATATAAAATATATTTATCCATGAACTTGGATGCTTATATTAAATCTAGTAGTTTAAAGATGTGTCTTGGGCCAACATTTTTAAGCTACACAAACAAGAATATGTTATAAAGTGGTTATATTAAACTCTTAAAGACCCCAAAAATATTGAACAAACTTTGATGCTTATGAGTCAAGAAATTATGAAGGTGTTGATTTGTGAATGTGCTAGTCCGTGAATGTGTTGATTCATGAATGTATTAATTTATTTATTCATTGAAAAATAGGGTAGACACATTGAAATAGAATACATATATTAATATTTATTTTGTAAGAGTAGGGACAAAAAAATATGATGTTAGAAATGGTGGAAATGTCACTTTGGAAGCACATTCGTAGATGAATAAAAAGTGAAAATCAAAAAAGATGAAAGTGAAAAATGATAAAAGAATATAAAATAAATTTCTTAGGTATGAAAGCACTAAATGTTAAGGTAGAAGAACTTATCCATGCTCATTTGTAGAAGTGTCGATTCACCAAATCATGGATTTATCCATAGAAGCACCAAAAACATAAAGAAAATGTGCTAAACTATGTTGGAAAAATAATGTGACAAAAAGCATGTTATCCTAAAAATAAGATATTATAAAATGATAGAAATGATGAAATGATAGAAGGATGTTATATAATGGAGCAAAAAAAATCAACAAATTTACAAACAAAATTTTTTAAAAATGAAAATGAATTCCAAAAAAAATTAAGAACATGTAAGTAATTTATGGACAAAAGCTTTGAATTATTCATGGATGTTCTAAAAAACAAAGCAAAAGTGATAAGTTGCAAAAATACACAAACAAACTCGTAGAAAATTAAGAGAAATGTGTATAGAAAATTAATATTAATACTGTTTGTAATTAAATACTTATATTTTTCCAATCAAAATTTAATTAATATTTTCATTGTAATATGTTTTTATTCTAATATCTATTAATATAATTATTTTTATTTTTTAATTATTGTTTTCATTACTATCTACTTTTAACTATATTTTTTACTTAAAGGAGGTTCAAGGATTATGTCGATAGAAATCTATATGTATGTTAATATTTTAGAGAGTATGTGATTATGCATGAATGCATTGCAAATTATAGTTGCATGTAGTCAAATTAAACAATTAATAATAAACTTCTCCAAAGGAAACAAATGATGATGCAATCTTAATATGAAGAAGAATTATTGCCTTTGTATTATAAATCAAAGAATAAAGTGTGAAACCAATCGTTGTAGTGTACACAAGACTATAGATATAAAAAATATCTTATTTTTAATAATAGTTACAAACATGCCTCACAATTATGAATGTAAGTATACACAAGAAAACATTAAACATTAAGTAAATTCTACTAATCAAATGATCTAAATAGTAGATAAAATAGTCTCAACATTGAATCAATTAATAAAAAATGATATAATTGGGTTATGAACCTCGTTTCTAATTATATTAAATATAATTAGGTCATTAAGCCAATTGTGTACTTATACTATGTAAATCAAAATTACAGTATACAAATGATGTCTCTATCTTGAATCTACAAGTACTCCCTTACAATGTCATCAAAACCTATAAATTATATAATTTATTTATTAAATTAGTATAAAATTTAACCATTCATATTTTTTAGAAAATAATTTTATAATTTATTTACCATCTCTAGTTTGCATTGCATCAATTATTCTTGGTATCTGGTTAAGATCAATAGAAAATGGTCACATATGTTGTTCAATATTTTGTTGATTATCTAAAGCTGCAATGGCATGTGCATTAAATAAATCAGCATAGATAAAGAGGTAACTGTAAAAATACAATATGTAATTAATCTAAACAATATATTAACATTTTTAATTTTTTTCGTGGTAATTCGAGTTGTTCATGTTATATATTCATCTTTTGTTTTCAAGATAATTTGAGTTGATAAATCTAATTGCTATATGTTGAATCGCAATCTTGTTATAATGCATTTAGGTTTTTGCCTACTCAATGGTTTGCATTTCGGTTCAATTTACTACATATTTTGAAATTAAGGGATACAAGATTTTATTAGTTTACTATTAATAGAGAAGGTCACCCTTAATTATTTTGTTTAATTTTATAGTTTAATTTTTAACTTTGAAAAGTGTAGTAAATATTATTTATTTTTATGTTATTTTGTTAGAAGTTTCATTTTATAGTTTTATTTTTAACTTTGAAATGTGTAATTAAAAGCATAAAGTTTCCACAGTCCATGATCATGAAGTGAGCTATTTGTGGATTAAAATTGTGTAAATTTTTTGTATCAACATTTTGGATCATACTCCATGATCCATCATCAAGTGATATGCCAGCACAAAAAAAGGAAAGTGAAACAATAAGGTAGCAGGCTTAGATGTATAAATAGATGAGGAGTTTGAGAGAGAAAGAGGTCAATAAATCAATTAAGCCAATAAAAAATAAGAATAAGAATCAAACTTAAACCCTAATAATAGAGTGAAAATATAAAGAGAAAAATAAAACTAAAGAGAAACAAAAGAACCTAAATAAAATGCTAATCAATCTAGCAGCAGCCGAAGGCATCCACACAAAGTGGTGGGAGGAGATCAGGTTTCTTAGTCTTGGGCATCTTAATTTGCTATCTTTGTTTGTTAATATTCTTTTACATTGTATCGTTGATCGTTCTGTTGGTTGGGAACTGTTTTTGTTAAAAAATCCAGATCGAACCTTGGAAGGCAGGAGTTGGGTGGACGGTATGAGTACAGACCGAGCCTTTGAAGGGGAGAGTTCGGTGGACGGTTGGATAGGGGAGCGATGGTCTGTAAGGGACTGTCGTGGGAAAAGGAAAAGGACCAGTTTGTTGAGTTTTGCTTGAGGCTAAAAAAAGCTTGAAATGAATTTCTTGTTCTTTTTTTCCCATCCTGCAACTTTTTTGATTGAGTTATTTGGTGTTGGCAAAAATGGAAGGTTTTGTGTGAGGCATTTCTTCGTCTCAATTATTTCTCTGTGTGTAAAAGCAATCGATACCAATGGCATTCTTCACAAGGAGCACACAGATTGGGGTGTGATGGCAATCGTGTACAATGACCAAGTGGGTGGTCTTGAAATGCGCTCCAAACAAGGTGAGTGGTTCAGTGTAAAACCTCTGCCTGCATCGTTCACTGTAATCATGGCTGATGCTCTAAAGGTATACTAATTCCAAGGGCTATTTTAGTTCAATTATTTTCTTAAGATGAATGTTGATATGTTTTTGGTTGCAGATTTGGAGCAACGATAGATGTTGGAGTGCAAAGCATCGTGTAGCATATGGAGGGAAGAATCCTTGGCTTTCTATTGGTTTCTTTTGGAATTTCTTGAAGGATAAGGAGGTATGCGTACCAGAGGAGTTCATAGATGAACACCATCCACGTCGTTATAAACCTTTTCTTTTCAAAGCCTACATAAATTATAAAGTTCTAGGAGCTCCCCTCGACATTTTTGTTTAGTAAGTTTTTAAAATAAATATTTATTAAATAAATGGAGTGAAAATTGTTAGTGATTGTTTGTTTGTTAGATTATTAGATATTTAGTAGTATAATATATAGCTTTGGACTATTACAATAATAAAATTTATTTTCTGTTTTAAATGAGAATTGTAGCGTGTTTTAAAGTTTGTATAGAATTATGTGATCTTCATGTAATATGTTTTTATATTTGTAACGTGTTTGATTATATTGTTTCTGATTTTTTTTGATGATATGATAGTTAAATTTGCATTTGAAATAGAGGTTAGAGGGTATTGGCTTGCATAAGTAACACGTTATTATAGTAATTGAACATCATTAATCACAAACAACTTGAATTAGTCCTAATTATTTCTATACAAAAGCAATGAAATAGGATTGGATAAAACATAGCTATAATAAAGTAAGACCAAATAATGTTCACACTCTTTAAGCAAGAATAAATGTTCTATTGTTCTAGTGAGTTTTCCATGTCCTTGCTGTGTGTAGTAAATTCATTATAGAATTTGGGTTGGAGTTAATCAAAGCTCTTGTTTATGTCATAGATTGGTTCATCATCAAAATTTTGTGTTGATGAGAAGCCCTTGTGAGTCTTGCTCTCTAAGATTTGTTGATTAAGGCTCATGTTTCTTACTAGTGAGCATAGTATTAATCCAGTTGATTTCAAGAAATCTCTTCAGGTCTATACTGTTGGTTATGTATGTTTAATTTATTCAAGCCAATCTGTCACATAATACATCACATCTATACGGAACATATTGTCATAAGATTGGTTATATGCCTATGTGTTTAAGGCATCTATATTATTTGTCTTATGAATCCAAAGTTATTTACTAGGCTCTTTTACAAGTTCATGCACCATGAAGCCTTACACACTTGGTCCTCAATCTCATGAGTTCAAACTAATGTTTGAAATTTAATATTATTGAAACTTTTCTCCAATTCTTGGTTGCAATATATGCATCTTCTATTTTGGCTATATCAAATGCCAAAATGATAATTCATGTTTATTTGATCCTTTTGGTATTGTGTTTCTTTTATTGGTGTAGAGAGTAGACTTATAAATAGAAAGTGAGTAGTATGACTAGAGAAGATACTTCATAAAGTGATCTATATGACTAGAGGAAATGTTATATATTTCAAATTTGAAAGCGTGTGGTTACAATTATGAAACTTTCTCTCAAAGCCTTTTATTCAGCTATATAAATTTGATGTGGATTTTGGATGTCTTAGCAGGTTGGCACTCCAAGTTCGACAAAGGGAGCAGACTTCACACTTGAAAACATTCACAATATAAAGAAATCTTTACTTGAGATTTGAGAGGAAAATGAGAACTTTGAAAATGCTGAGCAAGTTAGGGAAGAGTAGTTGTTTTTGAAAAGTTAAGCAGCATTTACAAGGTGTTGTACCCTTCACAAAGGGCCCAAGGGGCCAAAGGACAACATAGTTCAAAACAAAAATTGAACTATAGGAACAAACAAAAATAGCTGACAGACAGCTGAAGGAACCAGCAAACTGTCAGTTGTAGAACAAACAAAATTAGACAACCCCCGAACCCGAGGGATTAAAACTAACTCCCCTCACCCGAGGCCAAGAAGCAGCAATAGATTTGGGGAGACCCTTCTTCCGCAGCACAACCGACCAAGGAGGCTCAAACTAGAGAACCAACGAGCAGGGTGAGTGCAGCGGATCCACAGCAGCCAACCCGAGAGAGGAGCCATCACGCAGCAAGGGAGCTAATAGCGAAGTAACGGAGGTAGGAACTGGCAAAGGAGCAGGCTCTGACAAAACAGCAACAACAAATTCCGCAGGAACGACAACAAAAAGATCTGCAGCAGGGATAGTCGGAAGGGGGTCCAAGGAAGGCTCAGGAAGATCGTCCTCCTCAGAAGAACTAACCGAGGGGGGGGAACCAACAATGAGGTGTTATGTGGAAGCATTCTTCCACCAAGTAGCAGCGCTCTTGTGGCGAGCAAGGGGGCAAACAAAGGCCAAATGACCAATGGAGAAGCACCTCCTGCAACGGAAGGGGAGGCCCTCATAGTCCAGCAATTGCGTCCAAGGTTTGTCCTCCACCATTAAGATCACATCCCCATGGAGAGGTTTGGAGATGTCCAAGTCAACTAACACGCGAGCCACCGTAGGATGCCCCAAGTCACGAGTAGTCGAGTCCACCATCAGAAACCGACCAATGGAGTTACCAATAGCTTCATAACATGACTCCTCCCAGAACTGGAGAGGGAGATTCGGTAAACGGACCCAAACAGGTCTGGTATTTAGCGGCTCAGTGAGCGGATTGAAAGAGCGAATCCAAGGCCGGATGGACGGCGAATGAACCCCCCACATCCACCCATGATCTAACACGCAAACACGCTTCGCAGCTGAGGCAAAAGTAGCAAGGAAAAAACCCCTAGCACAAGGGTAAAGCTCAATCTGCCCAGAAACAACAAGCTTCCAAGAGGTAGAAATCCAAGCATGGAGATCCGAGAGAGAGGGCCATAATCCATTGAACCTACAAACCACACCCAATTTCAGATAGTATTCCTCATTTTCAGCAACTTCAGGTCCACAGACCACCACCAGGGAAGCATGGGCACAGGGCAGAGGTTTCACCCTAGCCTGAGCAAGAACAGAACAGTTACCAACCTTGGAAACAACCTTAGAAAAGGATTTCCCAAGGTGGCTCGAAGGCAGAGGAACACCAACAAGGAAGGAGGAAGGAACGACACCCACACCCACGCCACACCCAATGGATGGGCAGCCAGGAGGAAGAGCAGTCATAGCAGGAACAACACCACCACCACCATCCACAGTCCCCAGCCCAATCCCCAAACCGCAGCTCGCAAGAGGAGAGAACGCAGCGACAGGGAGCCGACGCCCAGAAGCAACAAAACCCCCGCACGAAGGAAACCCACACCCAGAAGCATCACCACCGTCCCCAGCCCCCAACCCAATCCCCAATCCGCAGCCATCAGGAGCAGAGACTGCAACAACAGGGAGTCGTTGCGCAGTTTGAACAGGTTTCCCGCTCGGAGTAAACACGCACAGAGCCATCCAATGAGTAGGGAAGAGTAGTTGTTATTGTGATTGTTGTAAATGCATAAAATATCTCATTGTAGCGAATGGATCACTGTCATTTAGGATTTTTGTCTTCCTATTAGAGGACCATCTTCCTCATTTCTATGATCTTAAATTGTATAAAATCTTTGGGGATGACAACCCTTCCACATATCATAGATTTTTGCATCTAATCTATGTAAAGTTGATGTTATCAATAGATAAACTTTTCAGGTACAAAATTTGATCCTCTTAAAGAATAGATCAAATGTGTTTTTCCCTCTCTACTTTATGTTCTCTGCAAAGAATCTTACTACATGGTGGCCAAGCGTTTTTTTCTTTAACAAAATAGAATTGCTTAAAAGGTTTGATATGGTTGGTTATGCTCTTGCTAACATAAGATAATCCTTAACTTCTTGTTACTAAAAATAAAGCATGCACTTGATATTATGTGATAGTCTGTAGTGCTATTACTAAAAACAAAGTATGCACTTGAAATTGCGCAGCTACTAAATGACAAGTAAAAAGAAAATAAGTGCCACATCAAGTAAACAAAGATATGTCAAAACAAAAGTCCATAGCATAAAGAAGAAAACACATGGGTAATAATGGACAAATTTTAGACTTAGAACATAGAAATGTTATAGTGTACATAATCTTATTGTCCTATATCAACATATAAAACAACATGAAACCATAGAGATAGTCTCAATATCATGCACTAGTATCCAAAATATTATGAAGAAAAAATTGAAATTCTAAAATGATGGATTCACAAGATAACTTGGTAATTTTTAATTTTACGCATCATCCTCAACATATATAAATATACACTCAAAACATACCTAGATGGTTATAAATCACCTAAAGTATTGGTAAGATGTGTATAATAACACAAATTCTATGTAATATGTAGGCAATAACATTTATATTATTGACAAAAGATGTGCCACAAATTTTTTGGGTTCATCTACCAAATTAATGTCATCATATTTGGATTATCCACATCCCTTGAATATCTAGTAATATAATATAACCACACATATTTTTTGGCTAATTGGATTCATATTCCTAGATGCACAATATATATTATTGACTATTGTTGAGTTGAAAGGATAAATTAGGATTTGATCACCTTAGCAAGCTCCCACACAATCTTAATAGTTTTTCTAGCTCTTAGGATTTTCACTTCAACAAGAATCTCCTCTCTGAAAAACTATTCATTCAATGCCCATTTCCTTTTTTCTATATATTTTATATTACTCATTTACAAAAAGACTAATATTATTATTCCATTCATAAATTTTCTACAAAAATTAGTATTCTTTTATTTGTTGTCATCTATATACTACCTTTTTTATTTTCTATGCATAGAATGTGTGCATGATTGTGATAACATCTTCTTAGGTACACCAACATCCTAATACAAATATCTAGCATTGTTCTTCCTCAAAGAATCTCGGGCTCCTTTTGCAAGAACTTCTTTTAAATCCTTTATTTCAATCAACTTATCTAGGTTTCATTTATGGTCTCATTTAACTTATTTTTCCTACTACATTTGTACATGTATTGCCACTAAATTTAACCAATCAATTTTTAATGTAGGAAATTTGACTCTAATAAAAGGAAAGTTGGCTTGAACCTTTGACAATAAATTCCACTTCATACACTCAGATTAAATTAGCTTGCTAAAATGCTTGAATAAAACTAAATTGGTGAAAATATCTAGTAGTAGAAAAATAAATAAAATATAATATAACACTACAAAATTAGAAAATATAGAGAAAAGGAGCCTACAATTTAAATCCAGATCTCTCTACCTCGAACACCAGTGTTTCATGCAAAATTCCTTTTGTTGCATTATCATCCTATACCAATCACACAAAAAACTCCCAAAATGTTTGGATCGGGTTCCAAAATCCACCTAACTTGCAAACACAACAAGACAAGAAAAGTGTTTGGGGTTGTTTGGGGATTTTCCTTAGTCAAATCCATGCCTTGGTTTCTCCACCTCTATAGTAGCCAAGATAGATAGATTAAAATAAATAGATAGTTTTTTTTCTTATTCTAAGTGCATCTAGAATTAAGAACAATGATTTAAATGAAATATAAGGGATGTGATAATCCCCTAGGTGCTCGAGAGCACGAGAAAATAGAATGATATTCCCTACAAGGATTGAGGAAGCCAAAGAGAGAAAATAGAGCTAAAATAATGTTGTAAAATAGCTTGAGAGAGTTTTGCACTAGCCTGCAACAAGTTATAGAGAACTATGTGTAAGCTTGAGAGTGAAATAAAGCCGAGAGAGAGAGACTTTAGAGAATTTCCAAATAAAATATTTTGTTCAAAAATGAGAAGAGGAGGGAAGAGGAAGACACAAACAATTCATTGTGAATCATTTCAAGTCATTTCCACTAACTTGGGAAGGTGACAAGTGGAAAATTCCCAAAATGGGCCTTTGAACAAAAAATTGTCATGAGGCGCTAGCAAAACATGTGGATGCCCATGCTAGGTTCTAGTGTGCAGATAATTTACACTAAAAATGATAAGTTACAAGAACATAAGGGAAACAGGAAAGTAACATAAATAAGTGACCTTAAGAATGAAGGCCAAAGCACCCTGAGAGGGAACAAGGCTAATATAAGGGCTAGAATGAACCTACAAAAACACTAAGGGAATGGATGCCAAAGTGGGCACAAAATGTAGGTGAAATTGAAAGGGTTTGCAATTTACAATGCTACACTTTCCCCCACTTTAGTAGACTTATGAACCTACATGGATATGCATACTAAAGTAAAAGGAAAAGATAGTGAAAATAAATAGCAGCATAACACCAAAAAGGATATTGTAGAGGGTGATTGAAAACTCTCCAAGTGGAGGAACCATGCCCTCAAATTGAGAACCTACAAAATAAGTACATTAGATAATAAAAATTTGCATAAAAAATATAGTTTGAAAATAAAATCCTTTAAAACCATGGGGTTAGAACATCATAAACATGGACATGCATATAAAACATAGATAAAACATACACATAGGATAAAAGCACACAAAAAAAAGGAAAACTAAACTTTTGAGTTAACAAAGTGAAAGAGACCTCAATGTGGGAGGTTTTCTCAATACTATGCATCATCCAAAACTACAATGAAAAAAAATACATATAAGAATTCTTAAGTAAAGAGAAGAATGCTATAATTGATTTCTTCAAGGAGGAAATACACCAAATAGATTGGGAAGCAATCATTGTAGAAGATATTACATGACTCAAACACTAGCTTACTCTGTCATTAGGGGTCATGTAAATGATAATGTTAAAAATGGATAAGGGTGAACCCACAAAAGTGGTTTACAATTGGAGTGAGGAAGGAAAACTTCCACAATTTGACCTCATTCAAAAAAAATTGTTTTGGGGGGTTTGAATGAACTCTAGGTTCCAGCGAACCCCTTAATGTGGGAACCCTCATTTTCCCATTGTGGAAAGGGGGTTCGCTCGAACCTTGTTTCAAGCTCACTCGAAACCCTTAGGTTCTCTCAAACCCCTCTTTTCCCACCTACCCACCCTCTGACACAAAAAAAACTCCAGATTTTTTCCCTTCAAAGTTGGGGTTGAAGATGAAAATGGAGGAGATTTCACAGACCCAACTGGAAGATGGTAGTCCTCAGAACGAGCTATCCAACAAATATAATTTTAATATGTTTTAGTTTTATTATGTTTTTTTTTTTTAAGTTTTATTAAACATAGGTTTTTCACCAAAAATCAAGCTCCTTGTTCTGCACATATGGAAAAATAGCAAATTGTCAAAAAAACAAATTGAAAAATATGTTTAGGATGGGTATTTATGTCCTTGATCCATTAAAAATTTTGAATTTTTATACTTACAGAAAAAAATTATGTTGTATACGGTCTGCCTGTGTCTGAATTGTAATTGGTTTGACTTCAAAACTTGATTAAGGAAAAAATATTCAATAAAACACTATGAAACCAAATGAAAGGGATAGATATTGGAGTTACAAATGTAAATTAGAAATAATTAGAATTTTATCCTTCATGTAAAAAAAATTATGTTGTATACGGTGAGCGTCACTCCTTAAAAATGTTGTTTGCTGAAAAAAATAGTTTTCGAAGGAGATGGAAAAAGAAGTGCAATATGATTCCAATTTTTTTAAAAAATATATATTTATAATCTATAGACAAAACTTCACAAATCACTAGTTTGCATCATCTTCGAATTCCTCACGATTTAGCTTCTATAGGAGCCCAAAAGTGAAGATTTAGTTTTAAAAAATCAGTTCAGTGTCCAATTTGCCCAAAAATTGTAAACTAGTATTGTGGGATCACGCATTACAATCTAACAAGTTGTTTTATGCTAGGAAATAATTGATTTCAAAGGTAAATTTGATAAAGCACATAGTCTAGCATGTTGCATTATGCTAGGTGGATCATTGATTATCAATAAAGCACACAGTATATCAAGTTACATTATGTTAGGTGGCTCATACAATGGTTTTGATTGATCATGGTTATTACAAGTTGTGTTATAGAATAACCATGAAAAATATAGGATATATAAACTCCCATAGACTAGCAAGCTATATTATGCCAGGCGGTTCATATGCTACCAATACTACATGGAGTGTAAAGATAAGTAATGCCTCAAGGGGCTAAAATAGATCTATTGTAGAGGGAAAAGAAGTTAAATGACCAAGATAATTGAGAGGCTTGGGTGAATCAATTTTACCAAATTAAAACATCAAAACCCTCAATAGTAATCAGATCCACATACATTCATTAAACCCTTAATCTATTATAATGTTTAAATATGAAAAAAAGATAACAAAAACTAAAACAACCAACACCATACACAAGAGAACACTAGATTCACATGGAAAACCCAATAAAGGAAAAACCATAATGAGGACTAGCTCACAATATAAGTAATTGCAAAACTGGTACAAGGAGGCTCCCTGCCAGAATAGAACACATTGTCCAGAAAGGCTCATAGCCTAGGCTCACTGCTGAAATAGAAAGAATAAAGAAGATAGAATGTTACCTAGAGAAAATTATCTCAATGCAATAGATATTCCACCACAATAGCTCTATCAACACTAGCAGCCTTCAAGAGATCAAGATACCTCGGGATATTGCATTCAACAATCTTGTGTTATATCTCACACTCCATTTTGCACTTCTACACTTAATTTCACATCACAACACTCAACACTATTCTAGACATCACCTCACATCAATTCAACTTGTATTTATACCATCTACAACTTGAAAAACATCTTCAAGTCGGTTACACTCTCCTTGCACTTCACAAATTCAAATTGGGTTGGCACTAAACATTCCCGCAGTGGATAGGAACAAAAGTGGACCAATACAAAACTTAATTGGGACCCAAATCAACTCTCACACACCATGTTACACCTTCATTAATATTCAAACATCTTCGAATGTAGTGTAAACACCAAGTCGGTCATTACCTGTGGAAACACCAATAAAATTTGAATTACATGCTTCCTCAAATCCAAGAACAACTTGCAAACCGCATACCACACTTCATCACGATCTATAACATTCCTCTATCCTTCTAAAATCCATCAACTCCTCTGCAACAACTCACACCTTCAGAATGTACACAACTTGTACACTCAAACTACACTACTAGACACTACAACTCTAAAATCCAATTTTCAGAGTACCAAACCACAAATCCTCTTGACACAAGCAAGAGATCAACATCATCAACATAACTTCAAAATCGTAAGACCTGAAGAACAACTAAGGAGAAATGTGAAGCAAATACATTTGTCCTAGACACTTCTATAAGTAGCATTGCAAAACCAGTTCACACATTGGTGAACATAACTTCCTCTTACCTTCAATCCAAAAGCCAAAATTTTGGATATAGAAACTTTGAACACCTCTATCTGAAATATCCAAACCACACAAGAAGGTCTTCAACCTAGAAGAAATGTGAAGCAAAACCATAATACCTTTACAAACCAGAAGACCTATGCAACACCGTTTTTCCTTATTTTATGATTTTTTCTCAATATCCTCGACATTTGAACCATAAATAGAATATTTTCAAAGCAACACCAGAGGTTATCACCAAAAACTTAACTAATGACAACATAATGCAACTAATCAAAGAAACAATCTCTTCTCAACCACTGCACAACTATCATCAATGACAACACATGCTTGTTGGCATCAATGACAACATAGGCTTGTTGACAGCAATGACAACACCTTCATACTTGCAACAATCTCCCCATTTGTCATTGATGGCAACACAAGATGTGAAAAACCATCAAAGACACAATAGCTTTGAACATACTTATTTCCTTTTCTCTTTTCTCCCCATTACACAACTATCTCATTACACTCTCTCTCCTTTTGATAATTTCCTTTTTCACATGATGTATCTTTCTCTCTCATGACTTCTCTATCCCCCTTTGATATCAATGGAAAAGGATAAGGTATTTTACATTGTTCTCCCTCTTTGACATAGAACCAAGATACTTGCAACTGCTTTGAACACTACCCCTTAGGAGTACACACTAATCAACTCAACAACCACTGCATAATGACAACATAAATTTTGTACCGCAACAATGTCACTACCTACTCACCCTGAAAAGTAGCCACCAACATCGGTCCAAACACAGAATGAATCCATAGATCCACTGGACTGATCTATCTCCATATGCATCTAGTTCAAAGGAGGGGCAATAACCCCCAACTTCTCCCAAAGATACTCAAAAGTATCCTTAGGAAGGGCCTTAGTAAATATGTCAGCAATTTGAACTTTTGTAAGTACATATTCAAGCTTTACTTCATTCTCCATGACCTTCTCTCTCAAAAAGTGTTCTTGAATGCATCACTAGATTCTTTGAAATGTTGATTACACTTGTGTTATCACAAAAGATAGAAATAGGCTCATCATATACTAATCCAATATCCTTCAGTATTTTCTCCATCGACAATACCTATGTACAGCAAGATGTTGTTGTAATATACTCAGCCTTTGCAGTAGATAAAGAAATAGAATTGTGCTTATTATTAAGCCATGATACCAATCTACATCTGAGAAAGAATGCACCACCACTAGTAATTTTCTTTTCATCAACATAACTAGTCCAATTTGCATATGTGTAAGCACTCAATGTGAAATCAGTATCCTTAGGATACCACAAGCAATAATTTGGAGTTCCCTTCAAATATCTAAATATCCTCTTCACTATTGCAACATGTGTCTCTTTAGGATCTTCTTTAAATCTAGCCACAAGACAAACTGCATGCATGATATCCAGTTTAGTAGTAGTTGGGTATAGCAGTCCACTAATCATAGATCTATACTTTCTCTAATCATCCTTAGGGGATTCGTCATCCTTACTTAGTTTGCAACCAATAACCATAGGAGTACATACCAGTTTGGAGTCATCCATTCCAAAATTCTCCAACATCTCTTTAACATACTTTGATTGTGAAATGAATATGCTTTTATCTGTTTGATTGATTTGTAGTCCAAGGAATAAATTCATCTCCCCAAACATAGACATCTCAAACTCTTTATGCATCTCTTCTGCAAATTTCCTATACATAGCTTCATTTCCTCCAAAGATTATGTCATCAACATATAGAACTACTAGCAAGATTTGATCTTCCTCAACTTTAAAGTAAATATTATTGTATGTGGTACCCTTATCGAATCCTTGTTGTATCAAATATCTATCCAACCT
Organism: Sequoiadendron giganteum; assembly: GCA_007115665.2. NCBI lineage: Eukaryota > Viridiplantae > Streptophyta > Pinopsida > Cupressales > Cupressaceae > Sequoiadendron > Sequoiadendron giganteum. The sequence continues at coordinate 42,315,829 of VCHN02000014.1, read as the reverse complement.
CACATACCAAGATTTGGGAGCTTGCTTCAATCCATACAATACTTTATTCAATCTGCAGACCATATTAGGTTTATCCGACAACTGAAATCCTTCTGGTTGTTCTATGTAAACTTATTCTTCCATTTCTCCATTCAAGAAAGAAAACTTCACATCCATTTGATAAACTTTAAAGTCTTTATGTGTTGCAAAAGGCAAAAAATCCTAATTGATTCCATTCTAGCCACCAGAGCAAATGTATCCTCAAAATCTATTCCTTCAACTTGTGCATAGCCCCTACACACAAGCCTTGCCTTGTTTCTTACCACTTCTCCATTTTCATTTAGCTTGTTTCTAAATACCCACTTAGTTCCAATAATGTTTTTATTTTCAGGCCTAGGAACTAGTTCCCAAGTTTGATTCTTCTCAATCTGCATAAGTTTTTCTTCCATTTCTTTCATCCAATGTTCATATTTGTATGCCTCACATTCTATCTTCAATTCAATTTTAGAAAGAAAACACAAATTTACCTATGCTTCAACAGTTATTCTTCTTGTCAACACACCTTTGTTTGTTGTATTCAATGAGATCTATTCTTCGAATTGATTTCTCTGTACATACTTAGGGGTCTTAGGGATCTTTTTTGGAGCTTCTTCCTCTTCATTTTGCACTTCTTTTTCCTTGTATTCTTCTTCTTCTTCTTCTCCGCAAGCAAGCTCATCTAATGCATATCCATCTATTACAACTAAATTCCACATATCTTCATCAACCCTAACACTTGCACTTTCAACAATTCTTCTTATTCTTTTATTGTAACATATGTAAGCTTTTATTTTAGTATAATATCCAAGGAAGATGCATTCATCAGACCTTGCATCAAAATTTCCCAAGTTTTCATCATCTTTTTTTATATAGCATTTGCTTCCAAACACTCTAAAGTACTTGATAGTAGGAATCCTTTTGTACCACAACTCATAGGGAGTCTTCGTGTTGTTAGCAATTGCTTAAACTCTATTAAGTATGTAAACAACAATATGAATTTCTTCCCTCCAATAGACTTCTGGTAGATTAGCTTATCTCATCATAGTCCTTGCAGCTTCTTGAACAATCCTATTTTTCCTTTCAAATACTCCATTCTACTAAGGATTCCTAGGGGCAGACAAGTGCCTCTTCATGCCATGATTCTCACAAAATATGTTAAGTTCATTGGAGGTGAACTCTCAACCTCTATTAGACCTCAAACATTTGATCTTCAAATCCATTTCATTTTCAATCATAGATTTAAATGCTTTAAATCTATCTAGGGCTTCAAATTTTTCTCTAAGAAAAGTAACCCATGTGCAATAGAAAGTAGACAAATACTAACACATTTTACAAAAAATGTATGCTACTACATGTTGTATTGGACAACCAAAGGATAGTGATTTAAACATAGGTAAGACAAATACAAACATGGGTTTTCAGATATATGCCCAAAAAAGCAAGCGTTGTTCTAAGATAAAGCCCATAGAACTTGTGGGTTTCATGATAATAATTCCTTAATCACACAAAAATAGACGTGGGTTTTTAGATATATGCCTAAAAAAGCAATGTTTTTTCAAAAGATAAAAATCCCATTAAAGTTTACGGCTTCGTGATAATAATTCCTTAATCAGACGAAAATAGACGTGGGTTATCAAATTTATACCAAAATAAGAAAAGGGTTTTTTCAGAAGAAAAAAACCCACAGAAGTTTAGGGTTTCATTATAATAATTCCTTAATCATAGAAATATTTAAGATATATGCCCACAAAAAAGGGATTTTAAGAAAAAATCCTAATATAATTAATGGTTTCCTGATAATAATTTCTTAACCAGACGAATACAGATGTGTATTTTCAAATGGATTCTCTAAAAAGAAAGGGCTATTAAGAAAAAAGCACATACAAGTTTATGGTTTCGTAATAATAATTTCTTAAGCAAACAAATACATGAATTTATGCACATGTGGTCAAAATCGTGAGACAAATAATCCTTTAATCAGATAAAATCATAAGCAACAAAGACAGGAGTACTCAGTCAAAATATATTCACAAGTACCAATCTATATAAAATGAATGGATAAATGATAGGTTGGCATTACCTCAAACCATGGAAAGCATCCCATGGTGGAGACAACATGATAAGAAATGATGAAATCGATCAAAAAAGGTGTTTATAATTACCACATAATCAAATAGCCAAAGAACCCTTCATGTGTCCAAAAAAATGTGCAGTAAACAGATTTAGGAGTACCATTGTTTGCATTTTGAAAAGAGAAATGATGGTTAGACATTACTTGAAACCGTGGAGGGCAAGCCAAATCCGTCCATCAAAGGTTTAGCAGTGCCTATGGAAACGGTGAGCACGCAATGAAAATGGAGACCACTAGGGTAAAATGAAAATACCATGGGAAAATATCCACCTTTGAAACCATCATAAATAACAATCGAATTAAATGGAGTGGTGTCTAATGTGAAGGCCTAGTGGAGCATGTGGGGTTGCAGACTATTATGGCTACTAAAGTGAACCTCTAACATTAACACATGAATTTAACCTGTTTACTTTTAAGTGGTTATAAACAATAAAATTGTTATAATTGCACCCTAATATTGACACAAATAAGGTTTTTTTTTTAATATGTATTGGTGGTGAAAGTGAACAACAATTGGGTCATTTGAGGGCATGTTTTGGGCGTCAAGTCTAAATGGTGAATTTTTGACCCTTGTGCACTTAATGAACCCTCTCGTATTTCTCAAAAAACCCCAAAAGCCAAAACAATAGCTATAAGCTATTAACTTGCATTTGAATAAAACCCCAAATAAATCAACTCAATCCGACACACTGTTTAAGAGCTTACATTGCACAAAATTAGCTATAACAGCTACTAGTACCCTTCCCCTAGTTATGATATTTTATTTGAGACAAAATTATTTGTTTCACTTGTTAATGAGTGTATTTATGTTTTTTTATATAACATTCATACGTTCTCATGTTTTAAGTATAGATCTATCTTGACCAACATCTAGATATTTTTTTATTTACATGTGGACTATTGCTTTACAATATATAATATAAATATGTGGTAACACCGAATATTATAAGCCCAAGTTTTATAACAATTGGACCCTCTACAACTACTAACCCTTCTCCCAAATATATATATGTGTGTGTGTTCCATGATTCAGAAATGCAATAAAAAATACAAATCTCTCTATATGCAATGGATAAGATAAATTTGGTTGTTTTATTTGCACAGAAACCCTAATTGTTTACTTGTCTGTCATGACTGCTCGGCCTTCAGAGTGGTCTATTTGTACCCATCCTACTTGTTAAAACATAAGCATATAGCTTAGAATAGGAATAAACACACCCTATAGAAGTAATTGTTAAAAATAATAATAATAAATGGAAATAAACCTTCTGTTTAGGAGCCTCAATGAGGAAGGACCCGTTTAGGGTTCGAAGTTTCTATTTTGTATAAAAACATAAATAAATAAATGAAAAAAAGGGGTGAACCTACAGCCATGCTACCATGGCGACCCAGCTGCAAAGCAATGGGAAAGCTCCCACGCCCCCTAGGCCTGTTGGGGGAGCGGCAAGGTAGAAGCTCCACCCCACCTATTTGGATCTGGACGTGAAATGACAATCTAAACTTTCTTCAACCTGTCATTTTCGAGCTTGAGAACTGATATAGTTTTGTTAATGATGAATACACTTGAAATGTTTTACCACTAGCTTCAGCGCTTCCTCTTAACAATGTTCATGTCCCTTTCTATATGGTGATGATCCTTGCCAATAATTGGTGAGGAAATAAAATACTATGTCATACAAAATTCAGGACTATTATGTGGACAAAGTAGAATGGATGAAAGAAATCTCACTATGTCAAAGAGTTCAATCCAATTCGGGAGTTGAAAAAACTTATTTACAAGCAGTTATACCTAACGAAGTGTGGGAGGATAAAATATGTGTATTTTGTATAAAATGTGAAAAATCTATTGCAGTTACTGATTATTAATCTCCTATCTATAAAGATTATTTGACTGCCAAAAATTAATTCACAGCAAATACTGAAAAATAATACAACTTCAACTTCACAAATAAAACTCACGGGAATAGAAAAGAAAACATGTGAAATAATAAACACAATATTTTTGGACAAATTGTCCCTGGAAAAACTCCGGAGGGAAAACCAGTACTGCAGATGAGGAATTATATTAATCTTCAGCAAATCAAGAGATACAAAAGAAACTGCTTGCCTCTTACTGACGAAGCTCCGACAATATTCTTCACCGGATATTCTTCTCTCAATTTCTCCTGCTGAAATTCCACTGCTGCTGCCTCCAACGCTATCACTGCGCCCTTGCTATCACGGCAAGACTATTTGCTATCACTGCAAATATTTCTCCAACTTGTGTCTATCAGTCTATTCTCCAAATGCCCAATGACCCCCTTTTAAACTATTCTCATTGGAAAACCAATGGCCATAATTTAATCTCAATCCATGGCTAAGATTAATCGGACTCTAACAAACCCTAACTAACTGGTTTCTAGAAGTCTCTAGAGGAATCAATTATTTAATTAAATAATTAAATATTTGGACCTAACTAACTTCTATCTAGAAGTCTTAAGAATTAAATACTAATTCTTGGAATTGGAGAAACAACTGTCTGAGCTACAATATTAAATTAACATAAAGGGGTGGTGGAGACATAATGGAACTTTATCATGGAGTGCACACCTTATGAAGATATACATATTCAGTATGAGGGCAACTTAAAGGCTGACAACTTGCATGAACTACTTGAGGAAGAAAAGATCAACAAGACTGCTAGATTTTTGGACAAAATTCATAGTAGAAGATCCAACATCGAAAAGAATTTGGAGATATCTTAGTTTGGTGGTTTTCGATCCTTTAGACTATTTGGTCTCGTGGATGACATTAAAATCTCTCAAACATTCATTCGTTCTAAGGGACTTGTTTTTTCAAAGAAAGGTTTGATTGTGGGCAAAGTTCGAGTCCCTTGAGGTTTAACTCCAATCTCACACAATTTTTTTGGCCCTGCCTTTCATAGTTAGGTTTATAATATTGATATAATTTAAAAATGGTGAAATGTAAATACTTTAAATGAATAATAAAATAAAATAAAATTTGAAGTTATTATTCCTTTCGATTTAGGTTTCATTGATGTCATCCTAGAGACTTAGGTCTCCTTCTAATAGCTTGAGAATCTCCTTTCGACATGGCACTCTCCACTAGGTCATTACGATGACATAACATCAAGGATGTATCCACAATGGCAAGTAGTTGTTTATGGTCAACCGTGGTGGGTTGCTTATGAAACAATCGCAAAATTAAAGCAAACGGAGTGTTCAACCAAGAAACCGGGAAGTGGCGATTAGGAAACGAGGAAGCGGCGTGGACGGTCAGAGATTTAATCAAAGGGGGGTTTAAAATAGCAAAGGAGCAACAATCGAGGCAGACTTTTTGGCATCTTTTGTGGGCTCTACCGACAAGATTTGGGGACAATGGTGGGGGCCAACCAACGCAAAGACAAAGGTGGGACTCACGGATCTCAGGTAACGTCAAACCTGCTTATATCCTTAGCTCTTTTTTCATAGTAAATCCTGGGTCTCATTGGGGTTTTTTGTTTCTATTCAACTTTAGCAAACAACAAGCTCTATTTTTTTGTTGAAACCTACACATGGGTCTATCATCAAAAAGGGTAAACAACAAGTGAAATAAACCGTGAAAGCATTGTAGTGGCAGTATTCTAATAAGTGGGCACTATTTTAGAAGGAAATTGGTGGGCCTAGGGGTGAGTCGGTGGGGAACAATGCAGGCATGTTGATCCCTTATGGCATGCACTGCAACATGGAATGCCCCACAAAACATTCCTATATAACGGTTGGGGCTCTAGAATCATTGTTGTGACAGTTCCAAAAATAGAAGAAAACACAAGCAAAAGAAACAGACATAGGGCAAAACTTAACTTTTCTCAATGCTAAGCAATATAAGAGGATTCTGCAGCACAAGCAGATTAAAATAACAAAGAAGTTTAAAAGGTTGGGAAACAAAAAATTTGTTGCAATATTTCCCAAGTTAACCTACAATACTCAAGTACCATCAGATGGGGGGTTAAATAGCTTAAGTGTAACAACTCAGTTTGGAATTAAAGATCAGGTGGATTTGTTGGAATGCGGGAAAGAAAAACAAATAGAGGCAAAGGCAAAGTCGGGTTTCATATCAGAGCTCAGGGTCTTTCACATGTCATACCCACAATGGGAAAAGTGTGGTAGACTATGTCATTGGTTCACAAAGTATTATACCAAGGATAAAAGAGTTGGAAATAGGGAGTTGTTCTATAGAATTAAAATCTAATCATAGCCCTATCTATATAAAGCTTAGAATGAAATATATTGTCCAGCAAAAAGCTAGTACACAATCGTACAAAGGGGGTGGCCTTCAAGACAAAATTCTTATAACACCTGCGAGAATCATAACATATTTTTAAAAATGCTTGAAAAATAGTTAAAGGAAATAAAAAATGTGGGCAACCCCACTAGAAATCAAAGCATTATAAATAGTGACAAGTTCATGACAATCATTCACAAGGCTCTCATAGCTTGCAAGAGGGCTAAGGCTAGAAAAGGCCACAAAAATTGTTTCCCAACAAACCCATGGTACAACGAAGAGTGTAAGCTAGCTAAAAGGAGGCTTAAAATACCTAGCAACGAACAAGCAAATAAAAAGTTGTATGAAAAATTAGTAAGATCAAAAAAAAAAAGAATACATGATAGTAAGGAGGGATCTAATCTCTCCTGGAAAGCACAATCCAAAGGGTTTTTGGAGAGAATTGCAGTAGGCTAGAGGTATTACAGAAAATAGCATCACAAACATTCAATGGCTAGAGTATGCAAAAATGTTGTTCTGAAAGAGACCAAGAAAAAACCTACCCTCTGACAATTAAATCTAATGATAATATTTTCTCCACAAAGGATATCAAGAGTGGTATTAAAGCTTTGGCGATGGGAAAGGCTCGAGAAATTGATGGGTTAAAAGTTGAATATTTGAAATGGGGATTAGAGCTCTTGGCACCACATATCAAAAATATTAAATCAATAGGGTCATTCAACATGGTTTCCCAAACAATTGGACCACGAGTGTTGTTATCCCTCTCCACAAGAGTGGCGATGTCAATAGACTGTCAAACTATCACAACATAATGATTAATCCTATTTTTGGGAAGCTCTTTGGGAGCATGGTGGAGCGAAGAATCAGTCGTTGGGCTGAGAAGGAGGGTAAGAGGGCGAAAGGGAAAGTTGGTTTTAGGCCAAAACATTCTACTATTGACCATTGCATTACTCTCAGACAAGTGATTGAATTTTTTTGGGATAAACAAGGCGGTGAGGTTTTCTACTATTTTGTTGACTTCAAAAAGGCTTTTGATAAAATACCTAGAAGTAAACTTTGGGATAGAATGGAACAACTTGAGATTCCAGAAAACTATAGGGTTGTTGTCCACAAGCTTTACGAGAAAGTGTGGACCAAAATCAGAACAAAGATAGGTCTTTCTAAATGCTTTGGCAGCAACGTTGGTGTCAAGTAGGATTGCTTGTCCTCACTTTATTGGGCTATACATAGACAAGCTAGAAGAGTGGCTGGATAAGCGGGGAGGGGATGGTGTTCTTTTGGCCACTTATGTGATCAAGTTTCGTTATATGCGGATGATCTTACCTTAATGGATAATTCTAAAAATAGTCTTCAAGAGCATCTAAAAGCTTTAGAACTTTTCTGTCAAGATGTAGGGATGCAAGTCAACATCAGCAAGACCAAGGTCATGATATTTACATTGAAAAGGGCTAGGAAACAAATAAATTTTGAGTTTGAGGGAAACACTTTGCAGGTGGTGAATGAATACAAGTATTTGGGGCTCGATTTCTGCAACAATCTCAATTGGGAGGCTTGTAGGACGAAAAGAATTCAAGGGGGTTGGAAAGCTCTTTACCTGCTCCAAAATAGATGTAGGTCGCTGAGTTATGGGATTGGAAAACAAAAAAGAAGCTTTTTGGGCTGCTTGTTACACCTGTGGTTTTATATGGCTGCGAAGTCTGGGGTAGCAACACGTCAGTCGTAAAATGGAAACAAATAGAAAGACTTCAAAAGCACTTAATCACAAGCAATTTCAAAATAAAAAGTATGGTCCCTTATGAGATTGTTTTAGCTGAAGTTGGGGCCTTCCCAATGGAAATGGCAGTGTTAATCTGTTTATTAGGCTATTTGCAAAGAATAGAGAATATGGAGGAACACCGTTGGCCCAAAACTGTGGTGGAAGAAGAATTAACTAGAAGGAAGAACACATGGATGAAACAAAATGTCAAGTGGATGGGGAAATGGGGGATCAACTTGCAAGAATGTCCAAGCACAAAAGTCGAGATGAAAAGGTATGTAAAAGAGAAAGTCAAAAACACCATGTGGTTGAAGCAACTTGGCCGAAAAAGTGAACACTATGTTTTGCATTTTAATCCTACTTGTGATCATGAACAAAAATTCTACATAGGGGCAGATATAAAGTGGAAGGCTAAAATGCTAATAGCCCAATTGAGAACTAGCTCACACCATTTGAGATGCGAAACGAGAAGATGGAAAATACCCAAAGAGGAGTGATTAGATAGGATTTGTTGTTTCTGCTCTTCGAGTTTAGTGGAGACAAAGTGGCACTACATTATGGAGTGCAAAGCCTACGAGGACATTCGGTACTATTACTCAGATTTGTTAAAAGTCAAATCTTTAGTGGCTTTGTTTGAAGAGGAGAAGATTGTTAACACAACAAGTTACTTGTCCCAAATACACAACAGAAGAAACAAAATCAGCAAAAAGATTGAAAAAAACAACAGGTAGTTTGGTGTGGCGGTTTTGCTGTGTTGGCAGAGGTAGTCTCCCAGTTTCATCTCTTGGGTCCCATAGACTAGCTGGTCTCGTGGACGTAATTAAAATCATTCATTCATTCATTCAAAGACTTAATTTTTCCTTTAGTGTGCTTGCCTAGTCATCCCTACCATTGTTCACTTAGCATCCACGTGGCTAGATATTATTCAAGTACATCCATCCTTTAGAATGTGCCTTCTCACTTCGTGAGCCCATTAAACTTGCGCTCATGTGTTATGTTGCCACATAGCCGAGATGTTAGTGTCTTATTAGTAGTTCACAAGTTCTTTGCAGCGTAGGTTCTTCATAGTACATATGGTCTTCACAGTGCAACTTAGTCAACAAACAATTTAAATGGTTTATGCACTAAGGTGAAGTGATGCGCTAGCCATTGATCATCAAACACCCTCCAAGATAGACAGTTAGAATTCAAAAATGAAAATGAATAGCGAGAAACTCAAATGTTTCTCTTGTATGCGCCATTACTGCAGAGAAATAATGATTGCATGAACTAGGGTTTCTAAGCGTTGAGAAGAGTGGCCTACAAAAGAGACATATGCTTCATCGCTTGAGAAATATAAGGGGTAATCAATTACTAGGTCACAATCAAGGTTTGTCTTCATCATCATTTTAGGGTCACATGTTTCTTCAAGGGCTTTAACAACATTCTTCTGTTGTCATAAAGGGTATTCTCTTTTGTTAACAAGTTGTTATGCTGTTTAATTTCAACAAATTTTTGGGTTGTCACATGTAAAATATGAAAAGTGTCAATTTGGTCCTTGAGCCTACATGCTTATTATTTTCTATATAAGGAGGAGCTTATATTCTTGTTAAGGATTTTGGGAGATGTAATTTTAGGTGGGCTGCTTAGTTTGTAGTGTATCTTAGGATACATTGTCAAGGTTTATAAATAATTCTCTATAATGGCAATATACATTTTAATTGAAGCATATATGAATACCTGCTTAAGTGTGTAATTATCTCCAACTTTGTAAATTGATATTTCTTCTGAATAAAATGATCAAGCATTATTGAGTTTTTCATTGCAACAATTTTTTCTTGCATTGTGTATTTTCATTGATTCCTTCTATTTATGGAATATAGTTATTGTTTTCATGAAAATACGAGGGATATTGGTGTTGCAAATGGATTTTTAAGTAGGATCACATTGTTAGCCCTTAGTTAATCATGCTATTGCAAGGTAATAGCATTCATTTGACTATTAAAATGTGTTAGGTTATTGTGAGGAGAATTTTACATGATTCAAGGACTTTGTAGCCCTAAATAGGCACCAATATGATTGAAATGCTCCCTCTCAAGTCCCAAAATTGAATTAAAATGATAAATCATAAGCCAATTTTACGTTATTTGGAATTATTTTACTCTTTCACATAGGGATGTGAATGTTTACGAGGTTAATTGATGTTTTCATGCAAATATTTATAAATCCTTGTCATAATGTGTGAAATTTCATTTGCTAGGTATTATTTAGTGGTATTCATGCACACTTATAGTGATACCATAAGGAGAACCTTCCTAGGTTTTGTAGAGCCTGAAGTAGTAGGAAACTAACCTTAAAGTTTTTTGTTTCATTGGTCACTCTCCTAATGTCCTTCATCATAATACATGGCTAATATTTAGAGGATACAAAGGAATTAGTTGGAACACCAACAAACCTATGATTATATTGCCAAAAATATGATGAATGAGTTCATACCATTAAAATAAAAACCCTCAATTTTGTTGTCACAACTCAATGTGGAAAAGTCACAATCCAAGCTCCTACTCCATCTAGTCTAAACACCCAAAAATGATATGACCTCCTTGACTACCTTGAATGAACTCCAACATAGATTTCCATTCTCGAGCTCCTTCAAACATCCCCCACTCATAGGGATATCTTAAATTGGATCTTACAACAATCCCAAGTCCCTAATAATATTGACCCTTCATGCTTCTAGGCCCTCATTGGCCATATTCCCATAGATAATCACCTCACATTCACTCCAAAATATTTTCCTCCTTCCATCCATCACATAACCATCCCCTCCATATTGAGGTTTTCATTTCCAAACATAAAATCAAATATGTTCTCATAGACAATGGGTCAAGACTAAACATTTGTACACTTTGAATAGTGCAAAATTTGGTTTATACAATAAAAGCCTTGGGATCTCAAACTATCACCATTAAAGCCTATGGTAATGTAGGGAGAATTAGCTAATACCATAACCTTCTAACTAAGGTAGGATCCTCATTGTAGCATACGCTATGTCATGTCCTTGATCTAGACCATCCATACAACATCTTACTTGGTTGAATGTGACTCCATACCATGCAATTCATACCCTCTACATACAATGAATGTCTTAAGTTTCCATAAAATGGTGTGGAATATACTATTCTTGGTGATCTCCACACTTTCAATATTGTAAGGTGTTGGAAGGAAATACGACAACCATTTTCCATCTTTTGACATCATTTCTAAGTCCTCCATATAGTCCCACATTGACCCTAGTAATTTACATGTTAGGTTTTCCACTCCATCCACTAAGCAACAACCCCTAAAATCCACATTCAAGTTGAATAATTTTTAAAATAGAACCAAGCCTCATGCTCACCAACATAGTGACACATTGGCAAAAGGGTAAAAGCAAGATAATGAGTCCACTTTTAGTGAAAGTGTCATGAGTAAAAAAATTCTCGATAGGAACAAGTACCCATTTAGGATTGAAATCCAAACTTAAACTACTATCCACATGGATTGTTTTAAATTGAAATGGCTACACATTTTAAAATGAAACGAGTACCCATTTCTATTTATGTCATATACCCATTGCTAAAAACTAGAAGCGCTCTTTTATCACTTGGAAGCGCTATAATACGCTATCAAAGCGCCAAGATTATCAAAGCGCTATTTCAGACGGTCGAAGTGCCAAAACAATATCTCAAAGCACTAAACCCTCAAGGCGCTAATTTAAACTACAGACACGCTATTCTATCCTATCAAAGTGCTACTAATTTCAAAGCACTAATTTATCCTATCAAAGCACTAACAAATATAACAGAAGTGCTAATTCTCAAAGCGCTACAACAAGTCCTAGGAGCGCTACACTGGAGTGTGAAGCGCTAAAGCACGTACTTGAAGCGCTAAAACTACTAAAATTTTAAAATGTGAAAAAGGGCACGAAAATCAAAATTGCACAAAGTACGAGGAGGATTATGGGCACATACCGGAGGTCTGTAAGCAGCTGGGCACTGGTGACATCGTACACGCTCGAACCGGTGGGTGTGGTAGGGAATCAACATCCTGCTCCAAGTGGCTTAGATATGTCTCTCTCACAAGGATTTCAAAAGTCAATTGTACAAATGATTATGAAAATGACCTTTTAACCTTTTATTAAGTTTATTCAAGGTGGAATTTTGTGGGATTTTCAACATTTTTAATTAATTTTATAGGAAGATTAATTGGAATTCATTTGAGGGCCAAATTTCCTTCATCAATATCGGGAGATAAATTATTTTATCATCAAATCAACATCACATCATTGAAAAATCATCAAAAAATTATAAAAATCCAAAATAAAATAAAATCAAAACATCATAAATTTATCTCCCGAGGGGGCATATTATCATCAATCACCTGAAAATCAATATCTGGGGCATGTCTAGGGCACACTGAAATTTTTTCGTCGATATTGGCAGTAGCAGCAAATTTTTCTTTGAAGCAATGCGTAAACACATCACTTCAAAGAGGGGCAAAATGTATACACCTAAATTTGGTCTGGAGAATCTGATTAATTAAATACGATTTATTTAATTAATTATCTTAAATTCCTCTACTATTAAATAAATAGAAATATTTATTTATATAGTTCACGTTTAAATTCTACTAATTCTTCTATTATTTCATCTTAATTAAATAAACAAAAATAAATACTTTGTTTGATTTAATTATCAATTCCTCTATTTTTCACATCATTTAAATAAATTAAACAAAGGTTAACACTTTGTTGTTTAATTATCATATTTCTTCTATTTTAATAAACAACTTCTATAGTTTGTTTTATTAAATTATTTATTCCCCTCTTTGCTAATTTAAATAAATCAAAAATATTTAAATTAAAGCATAAGGAATGTTCCTCTATTTCCTCAACTACCAAATTAGATATTATATGTCTAAATTGTGTCTAAATTAATTGATTCAATCTTCACGGGAAGATTTGGAGACAAATTGGAAATCCATCTCTCAATCCTCTTCCATCAATCCTTCTTATCTTCTTGCCTGGTATTTTCATGGGTAGGAACCATTCCCACAATCTTCTCCATCTCCTCCATCTCTCACCATTCAATCCTCCAGATTGAATCCAAGCCTCTGTTTGCTGCCCTTGTGCAAAGCTGTTGCCGGGAAATCTATAAATACGACTTCATTCAACAAAGAAAGGATCCAGAATCCCAAGTTTATGCAATCTTACTCTACAGAAAAGCAATCAATCATCAAACATCAAACATAACATCAATAGCATCATAGTTTTAATTCATAATCATGGCTGCATTTAGTTTGCTGTAGCTTTTCTTTTATCAATTTCATGTCAATCAAGTTTAGTAATCATCATATAGGATTAGTTTCCTATATTTAACATCATTTCTCGTTCTTTAGATTGTTATTTTAAACATTCATAGTGCTTATACAATCTGAGAGCCACAATGATTTGATAAATCTTTGGAGATAGAGAGCAATATGACGCTTTCAAGAGTCTTTTTGTTTCAATTAAACTAATTTTGATTAATTCTCTTGATATAATATCGTATTAAGAAGTGTTTACTTATTGTTTACTTATTCACACTTACAAAAACCACAAACTTATTTCCTAAAGATGGATTCTAGTTTGGCAAGAGATAGTCATCAAGAGAGATTGATGTTTACTCCCATAATCTCCCCTTGGAAATTCATTGTTGTTGACTGATGGGCTTTGAGAATGCCTAGAGGGTCAAGTTTCGTGGCTAAGTTCCCAATAGAAAATTGACAACTATGAGCCATGACCAATTGGGAAGACTTGCCAAGGTTTGAGCCTCTGACAAGAAGAGTGAGGTGACTCTTTCACACAATGTTGGGTTTTTATCATAGGAGTCAAATGATTGGTTTTGATTGGCTTGGAGATGGTGAGGTTTTTACCAACCACAATACTCTAACCAACATATTTATTTGCAAGAGGCAAAATTTCAACAACAAGATTAGGGGTCACACAAGGCACAAGAAAACAATCCTTGATCTTGTTGTTAGGGGATTGACACTAAAAATAGGTGCTTGAGAGATTCATGTAGGTAACTATCTAAGTAAAACACCTTTCTAAATATCTAAGGGCTTTAAGGTCAAAGGTGAGGTCTACCCCAACACAAACCTATCTATGGAGTTGGGTTGAAACACACTTTTTAGGCTCATGGCAAATAAAGCACCCTAGCAATTGAGTAATCTACTCTACAAAAGCCCATAAAGGGATTGGGAAACTTGGAAGCTCAACCCAAATAGGAGCTTTGAGTGAAGCATGATTTGAAACTTTAAAGCCCCTAGTCTAGTGAGACAACACCAACAAATTGTTTCTCATAAACTAGCAACTAAATTGATTGAGGAGCATGAGGACCTATTATGGGTTATTAAACAAAAACAAAATAAAGTCCTTGGTGAGATTTCAAACTCAAGTGAACTTGATGCGATGGGGCTCCTAGGATTGCTTAACCCAAGTAACAAGGGACACTCTAGTAAGATGCAATCAACATAGTACACAATAAGGTTGTAATTTTCATATCAAATACAAACAAAATCTACAACATTTACAATCAAAGTAACATCGACTGTGGTTTCAAAAAAATTACCTCATCATCAACTTTTGGAACAAATTTCTAGGCTCATTTTGCATTGTTCTTGTTGTCATTTGCAATAATAGTTGTAGTAGGCACAACTTGGGCCCTTTAAATAACCCTAATTTGTCCTAAGGGCATGATTTAGGATGAAATAAATGCAAGAAGTCTTGAGATAATCCTACATAAGTGATAGGGGTGAAATATATGCAAGAAGCCTCAAGATAATCCCATGTAAGTGATTTGCGAAAGTAGTTAGGGCTAAATAAGAAACCATGGGCCATACACAGAACAAATCATAAGTTCGCACATGCAAGACTAGAGCTCTCAATCCTCAAGTTTTTTTTATTAATTGAGTCAAATTGAGAGTTTAGCCCAGCAACCCAAGGCATTACTCTTTATAGGGCAAGCGCCACCTATAACCTCTTGGGTGGTGCGTAATGGGCCCTCACCCACATTGTGGGCAAATTAGGGATTGAACACACTACTCGGGCCGCCTAAAGCAGCAGCTAAGACTGAGTGACCCTAGGGGTCCAATCCTCAAGTTTTTATCATCTAGAATGTTTGGTTTGATATTAAGTGTATTGCATTGTTAAAACATTTTTTATCGGTTCTGGGAAATTGTAACATAAATGTTCAGACCTGAATTTTTTTAATTGGTCTTATTAAATTTTGATTTAACATATGCAAAAGTCTAAAGCCTTGAGTAATGGTGTCAGTATCTGAAAATGTTATTAATTAATAAACTTGAAAATCATTTCAAATCGAAAGCATTAGAAAATTAATTCACAATACAAAGACAGTCTGAGTAGCTGGAAAAAAAAAATCAGTGAACTCTAAGAAGCATCAAGCTCTTACTACAACATACTAAAGATTTGATTTTGTTATAAATGTATACTATTTGAATAGTAACAATGCACATTGTATGGAAGCATATCAATCAACTCCATAAACTGTGAGGCTTTGAATATCTTACATCTATGAACTATAATGAAGTTTAGTTGGTGATTCTAAATTTCTAGTTGTCATTAGAAATTTCTTTTCTTTAGATCAGGGCCAACCCACCTATACCTACAGTATGAAATGCAGACATGGCAATATTTCATAGTTAGAGTTTCTGGAAAAACTGTGAAGTGTGATCAAAACATTGAAGCAAGCAAAACTACACTACACAGTTTTCCAGAAGCTCTTACTATCATTCTTATGGACTGTGAAAATCTAGTGTACACTATAAAAATATTTGTGAAATTACAGTTAAGAATTTAAATTGTGCACCATTCTTGAGCACAATACTTAGTCTATGGCCACCATAAGATTTCATGAAAGAGGATAATTCATGATGTTCAATCCAGCGTAATGTGGAATCCTTATTTTAAGTACTATACTGCCATATCCCCAAAGTGTTATGACCTCTTGTCATGACCTTTTTCGGTAAATCAAAGATATAACACTGGTATATTACAAAGTACCATGACTATTTGTGCTGCATTTAAAAATTTTGCATGGCAAATTTTGGATAACCTTATTTGGTATGATTTTCTACTGTACCTTTGCATAAGTGAACATTAACATTGCTTTTATGATTAGTGATGCCTTTTCATGAAGGCAGAAAGTCGAGTGAATCTAAATTCTTAAGAATTTGAAGCATTTTACCTCAAATTTCATTGGCTAGAGACTGTTCTTAAAGAGCGAGCAACCTTCGATTTGACGTCATTGAGATATCTTTCGGCTATAGCGACATGCATTGCAGCACCAAGTGGGAGAACATTTTCATCAATAGTAAACAAAGGAGAGTGTCCTGAATGAGTAGATCCAGTTGTCTCATTTTTCATTCCAATGAAAAAGAAAGCTCCAGGTATACTCTCTAAATAGAAAGAAAAGTCTTCTGCACCCATGCGAGGGTCCATGACTTTCAGATTATCTGCACCCACTAAATCAGCCGCAACTTTACGCATATGATCATACATATTTCTGTCATTGACAGTCGGTGGATAGAATGGATACTCTTTTTCTAAGAAATCAACGCTTGAGGTGCACCTGTGGACAAGGGATTGACCTACAATTATCTGTCATAACAAAATATGTCAGGTCACACTTAGACAATGGGGGAATAGCAACCTTTCTAGAAATCGGAATTGCGTTTATTTCCATTTGATTATATATTGCAAACAAACATTGATTGGCATCTAAATTGTTGAATTTTTTTGAGATCTATGATATCATACATACTTCTTCTATTCTCTGCTTGAGTCTGTAAAAACTCTCATTTGAAAAGGCACGGAATGTGCCACCAATTGTAACCGAGTCCGGAATTACATTAAAGGCATCGCCTCCATTGAATGTAGCTACTGTTACCACCTGTGAAAATGAAATACCAACAATATAAAAAACGAAAACAAATCTCCCAAAACACTTTGAAAACTAAAAGTACATCAACTTCGACTTTCCAAAGATGTCATGGGGAAAGTTTTTTAGTATGAAGTTTGTTACACAGTCATGCCCCTCAGCAACTTCCCCAAAACCCCACAGGGAGGGAAAATCAAATTGTAACCATCACATAATATATAAAACGTACGAAGAAATTGCTTTGTACTATCACATAATGTTACTTGCTGAAACACAGATGCACTATTTCGTGAATATACAGGTTCAAATGTAGAAGAATAATTGTAAGTGTTTCTCTTGGATGTGTTGAATACAATGTCCCACTTCAACCAGCCACAGATTAATATTATACCACCAGCTACCACACCCAATTCCCTTGAAACCTCCTTTTTAACTCCTAAGCTTTGATGAGATTGTGTGCACATTCCTATCAGCGTGCACTTGCTTTATCTGTATCTTAAGATATATGTTCCTAGCTTTGAGTACAGACCTTGGAGATCTGACTAATTTCCATAGTTTATAGTGAACTGACATTATTGATAATAGTAATCTGGCCAAACACCCATAAGCTTGAAATAAAAAACGAAGAGTCTGTTCCCATGGAAGGGTTTTGGGCTCTTATTTTTACCCTAAGGATAGTCTCATGGAATCGAAAACATGCAGCTACAAAATTAGAATAATTCTTTCCCTCTAAAATAGGATTTCCACATATGTAGCTATAAGCTTATGAGGAAAACAAATGAATAACTAAAAATGTTATTTTTAACTACTAAATAGTATTCATTCACCTGATAATCTGATTTTCACTAAAATAACAACAGTAATAATTAACTTTCAGATTCAACTAGATAAATGAAATAAGTTGGTTTTGAACAAGAAACAAGCAAATACGAGCAAAAAGAGATATAGAATGTGTGTCGAAAATGGCTGCAAAAGCTTGAAAAGTTCACTGGAAATTTGTGCCTAGAGCATGTTTAAGAGGTTGCCTCAGTCAAACCCCTATTCTGCATCGAAGTATGGAAATTTTTGGACGTGTGCAATCCTAGGTGCAGGTGTTGTAGCAATGGTGATGTGTGCAATAGTAGATATAACTGGGAAAAACCTGCAGTTAAATGTGAGTACCCGGCGCAGTCTTTCCATGCCAGTTCTGACCGGCATGCCCAGTTCATTCACAAAGAAGTCAATCCCTGGTCAAATCCAGGTCAAACCTCGTGAAAAATAAAATACAATCGAAAAAACCGTGCACAGGCGAAAAAAAACTGCAGTTTGAATACGGGTAATTGAAAAAAACTGTGATTTTTCCTAGGCTTTTCAATTTTGGCATGAAATAACAATTGCAGATTTTTTAATGTTTTATGAGATTTTAGCCTGTTAATTTGTTTTATTTATCCCATCTCAAACCATTGTAATTGAATTCCATTTATACATTTAGTATGCCAGGCTATTTCCGTGTAAATACAATGCAAATATTGTGTGTGCTGCAGAAGATATGGTGGCTTTTCCAAAATAGTGTGTGAAGGTAAAAGATGATGGAGGGAGGAATGGATGAAAAATATCTCTTTCCAAAAATGAAAAGTTTCCCTAAGTCTAGCGCAATCTGACAGTTGATAACGCGTAAGGGTCAGGTCTTAAGGAAAAACAATCGCTTGGGTGGGAAAATGGAGTTTAAATTGTAGGGGTACTGGCATGGAGTGTGTTAGTGTCCAAAGCGACACAGGGATGTAAGAAGGTTGTAATAATTGCTAACAGCAGAAGAGGTCAGGTTTTGGTGAAATGTTGTGCTTTTGGGTGTTTCAAGCTTGAGAATGGTCAAAATGAGGTCAAGCTATGTTTATTGGTGATGAACGCTAAAATGGGTGCAGAACATGGAGGGAAAAGTGTAAAGCGTGCAATCCAACTCTACAGCTTATAGCCTAGAAGTTTATACTTGATAAACAACTCCTTTAAAAATTCAATTTCCTCATGCTGCACAATTCATCCCTAACCTAATTCGCAACTTTTCATATCCCTAACTCCCAAGTACATTTAGGAGTATCTCAGTAATATACAAACTAAAGTTATATGGTTTATACGTGTGATTAATTACTCCCGACACAATATACATTGCTAAATGGATTTCAATGCACATACTTCTAGCGCCCTATGATGCTCTACTTGGATGATACTTTAGGTAGTAGGTGGATTGTCAAGGTTTAGGTTTACTTCCCAATTTAGTCATAAGGTAGAAACTGGGTGGCATATAATTGAACTAGGTGGAAAAGCACCCTTATGATTTACAGATTAATTGGAAAAGAACAGGATACATCAGGCAAACTTAGACAAGGATGCAGAAAATAACAGGATTTCTGATTTTGGTCAACATGCATATCCTATTGAAACTTGAAGCTAAACCAGACTAGTTTGAATGGTAAGGGAACATATTTTCAGTACCTGACATATTAGGGTAAGAAAACATAGAAGAATATGCTTCATAAGCAGCATGCATTCAATAAGTATGCCAACTACTAACTACTAGAAATGAACTAAAGATATTTGGCTTGGGATTTGGTTATTTACAATTAAAATGTACTCACTTCATCTCCATATGACTCATACTTATCTAGGTGCATATCTCATGTAAAAGGTATGTAAAATACCTGTGAGTCCAAGGGGTTAGCTTCCCGGGAAACAAGTTGCTGAAGGCTAACAATAGAAGCAGAAGCTGCCAGAATAGGATCAATTGCATGTTGTGGAATTCCTGAATGCCCTCCCTTCCCGGTTATGACTGCCTTGAAGAAGCCACACCCTGCCAACATAGGCCCAGACATGGAAGCAAAAACACCAGTTGGATGAGAGCTGTAGACATGCATTCCGAATATAGCTTCTACATTCTCTAATGCCCCATCTTCTATCATTCTTTTTGCACCACCACCTCCCTCCTCTGCTGGTTGAAAGATTAGGACAACAGTTCCCTGAAACACCCAACAGAATAGTTACAATGAACAATGTTCAAACAAGAAATACAATTGTAGAATTACAACTAATTTTTGGGTTAAACTAAGGGTAGGTTTTGTTGTGAGGTTTCAAGCCCACTAATGATAATGTAAGCTGATTCTATCAAAGACAGGGAAGATTTTGTAACCACTGTTTAGTTGATGGGTTCGCCATCAATTTTTTTCTTTTTTTAGCTGTTCGTGTTTTATTGGGTTGTAACTGTCAGATTTAGCAGTTCCTTTTTTTGGCTTTTGTTTTTCCTCATTAAGGAGTTTTTGGTGGTTTTTTTTTTTCAGAGAAAAAGTTTTGGTTCGGGAAGGATTTTGCCGTGTAAAAGTTATGAAGACTTCTGGTGAATAAAAAGATTGATAACTGTTGCTATCTCTGTTCCTTTTCAAGTCTTCACATGTGTATTGGAAGATGGTGAATCTGGGTTCTGTTTTACTGTTATGTTTTGGTTAGCATGTTTGACTGTTTTTTTTCAGAAAGCAGGGTGTGTCACGGGATTCATAAACAAGAACTGATCAGCATTCAGGAGTACTCTCTGCATCAGTTTTGGTATCAGAGCAGTCAGCAATGGACCAGAGGGGAGTCCATGTGAATTGGGGAGGAAGGTGGAGGAGGAATGTAGGCCTTTGTAGAAATGTTGCTAATGCATTAGACCCTATGGAGAGGCTTACTGAAGCCTTAAAAAGCCAAAGTTCCAAGGTAAAGGTTGATATTTCTGATTTTAAAGGTGGCTCAACCCAAATGTATCTCTAGATTGGGTCCAAGAGTTGGAGAAGTACTTTGAGATGGAAGACATTGATGAGGATGATGCAAAAAGAGTGAAAATTGCTGCATCCTAGTTGAAGTTGCATGTAGCCCTATGGTGCGAGGATCTCGAGAAGAAGACAAGGAAAAGATAAAATTAGGCTTTGGCCTAAGATGCTAAAACATTTGAGAGCTCAATTTTTGCCTTCTGATTACTAGCAAAAATTGTTTAAAGAATTTCAAATGGATTAGTTAGTACAGGCTTATACTAAATAGTTCATGAGGCTTCAAATTCAAATAGATATAGAGGAGAGCGGAAGGCAAGTGGAAGCTATGTGAATCAAAGTTGGAAAACTCGGACTCGGCAGCCCAAAATAGGACTCAGACTTGAGACTTGGCACAGACTCGACAAAAAACTCGGCTAGGACTTGGCAAAGAAGAAATCCGTAGTTTTACAAAAAAATAAATAAATTAATGCAGTTAGAGAACATAAGAGCCTAATTTGATTATCAATTTCTCATAATTCAAATATTACACATGTTATATGATCTTCAAACACTTAATATTTGAAATTTCATTATTCATACTCATAGTTTCAAAATTTCAAATGAAAAAAACAAACAAAAAACAATTTTTAAACATTCATACTCATTATTTCCAGGTGATGCCAAGAGTCCTAAGTGGGGACTCGGGAGTTTGATTCTAGGAATTGCACGACTCACTTGCCAGGACTCCAGAGTCCTAGCCTAGACTCTCCAGGACTTGGGTCGAGAGTCCTTGGTGAGTCCACTTGGCGAGCCCTAGGGCTCGGGAGTCCCAAGAGTCTTTTCTAGGACTCAGAGAGTACTCAAACTATGATGTGAATGGACTAAAGTTTCAACTTCAAGTTGAGCTTGCATTGCTGGAAGTACCTACAATGGATGAAGCTTAAGAATATGCTTTAAGGGCAAAGGAGAAGCTAAACTGAAAGGGAAAATTTATGAGTAAGAGAGGTGATAAATACCAAAACAAAGGAAGAGGGAGTTCCTCCAAGCCCACTAAAGAAGACCACCTAGATGAGAGTGTTAAGCTAGATTTTCGAGGAAGGGGAAGCTTTAGGGGTAGAGGATATGGACAACCACCTTCTAGGGAGTGGAAGCCCTTGAAGTGTTTTATTTGTAGACAACCACAAGGCTATAGATTTCCCTCAAAACCCCAAAAGAGTGATGGTAGCCCAAGAAGAGAAAAAACCTTGGTTAGAAGTTGAAGCTAAATCAAGAGAGAACTTGATGTTGAGGAGAACCTTAATATCTTGGGACAAAGAAACCCCTGAAGTTGATTGGAAGAGGAAGAGTGTCTTTCAAACAAAATGCAAATGTAAGGACAAGGTATGTAAAGTGATCATAGAAGGTGGATCTACTGATAATTTGGTGAGCATAGAAATCGTTGACAAATTATAACTTGCTTGTGTTCCAAAATCTAATCTCTACGAGATTTCTTGGTTAAAGAA